>JAJEJO010005711.1:733474-838235 GCA_020662805.1 Glaucomys volans
TTTTGGGGAGGAACAATTCCCTGGAAGCAGGTCACCTTAGCAGCAGGGGGAAGGGCTCTGGGGGTGTTAGCTTTTCAATACCCCAGAGGCAAGTGACTTTTGCCACCAGTTAGGGGGATGTGTCCTGAAGATATTAACATTCCATTTCCTTTGAATCAGCTTCCATCTTCCCTGCCTGACTCAGCTGCCATCTTCTCAACCAGAACTGATCATCTATCTACATTAACTGTCTGACCTTTGTTCTTGTTTCACAAGACATGGAATTTTGGTGATTAGCAAATATCTTTGCGCAAAGTACCTGCTTGGTATGTTTAATCTGATTCTAGGTCGCCTTATAGCTCAGCTAGTTAGGCTGATAGCCTGTTAGCATTTCAAGTCAAACTCTGCAACTCTTATAGTAAGTTGTAAACAAGGTCCCTACCTTCTTGGATAGGCAGAACATATGGATCTTCTTTCCATTGCTGATGTCAGGCTTCTACCAAAATGCTGAAGCAAGAATGAAAGACAGGCAGACAGTGTACATAGGTAATTGGGTTGGATCCAGACAATGGAGGCCAGTTTGGGTCCAGAAAGTTGGAGACCACCTCTGGTAGACTGGAATGTTAATGCCTCCTTTGATTACCAAGATTACCTGCTTATACTGCCCCTCCCAGAAGGTTGTGAATGAAGCACCCCCCCCCCCCCAACAGACCTGAAGCTGCTAATTAAGGCCCCCTGGGCTGCTACTCCCTTCCTGCCCTATTGCTCCATCTTGGCCCTTCCAGCTTACCTGCTTTTCACCTTTTGGCCGGCTCCTTGGCCTTATCTGGGAGGCAGGAAGGAGAGAGAAGGGGAAAGAGGGCAGGAGAACCAGAACAAGCTAAATGTAATGAAAGACCCCACCTCTATGTCTTAAACCCATGACATAGGTCTCTCTACCCAACCCCCCTGGGAAGGTTCCGGGAACTGCCCGGAGGTTGTTAAACTGATAAACAGGTCGAGAAAGAACAGGGCGATTGGGAAAGCACAGGGCGGTTGGAAAAGCATAGATCACTATGACTAAGCAAAAATTGTGGTTGTTCCGGGGACATAGTATGACCTATGTGCTGGATTCAAAATAGCCAATAAGAAACCTGTTGCTTACCGCGCGCGCGAAACCTGCCCCTTTACCCTATAAAAACTCTGTACCCCAAAGCCCGGTGTGCCAGTTCACCGAAGCTCCGGCTGAGGTTTTGCTGAGCACCCGCAGGCGCCTGTGTATCAATAAACAGCCTCTTGCTTTTGCAGCCAGTGTCTTCGCGTGATCTTCCTTGGACAGGGGGACGGAGGGTCTTTCAGTATAAAAGGGGTAAGATGATCTCACTTCTTGAGATACCAGGACACCAGCTTTTGCCCTGCTTCTCCCTCCTGGGAGAAGTCTGTATTACTATTTTAAAAATAAAATTTGCTTTCTGTGCTTGCCTCGGCCACTCCTCTAATGTTCAAATACAACATTTTAAGGAAGCAGAACGCGTCACTAATACCTGGCGATATCAATGCTGAGAGAAAAATGTGGCAGAGGGACTTTTTTTTTTTTCTTGTAAGATCAGATGGCAGATGGAGGTAACTGAAGGGCAGATAGGCCAGATGTGATTAAAAAAAAAAGAACTTTATTGGGATGGCTCTTGGGCGAGGTTCACCAGTCCTCCAGGGTGAGGGCCGGGGAAGTTGCTCCGGGATGGGGGTGGGGGGAGGTTGTTGAGAGTTCAGTGCCCGCCTGGGATTGGCCAGGGACCTTGCGGAGACTCGTGTCCCTCCCGAATTAGCTGGGGGTCCCGCTGAGTGACAGGCAGGTGTGAGGTGCCATTGGGGTTTATCTGCCAGTATCCGATTGGTTGTGCTTTGGCACAGGCGGGCAGCCTGAAGTTCCATAGCGCATGCGCGGGCTGCTGGACGCCTTGCGCCTCCTCCAGCCGCCTTGGACCACCCTAACCTTCCTAAGTTATTTCTCCTAAGTAACTTCTTAGAATCCAATTATATAACCCAGAAAGTACCATTCCTGGTTAACTTCCATAGACATACCTTTAGCGAGTTGGCTATATAAGGAAGGATGTGGACAATGGCCCCAAGGAGGGAACTTCCCTTACTGCTCCCCTACCCGCCCTGCCCCACCCTAAGTGAGCCTGCCACCAAAACTCCTCCCATGACCTGGCTCTGCTAAGGACCTATACAACTCTGACCTCTGTTGCAGCCTACCCCCCATCATTTTTTCCCCTGAAAATATGCCCCTCCGATGCCTGACTGATTGACTGATTGACTCCACTTCATGACAGGAGGTATCCCTGATTCCTAAAGGTCTACTCCCATTTCAGTCATTTTTGCTTATCTATAATGCCTTCACTGTTGATCCGCATGAGAAATGCTCTAAATTCCTTAATACCTTTTGCATAAAGACCTGTGAGGTACCGTTTCTTTTAGGAACCACAGTGGAATGCAGGGAATAGATGCAGGCTTTGGAGCTAGTTAGTTCTGGACCTGAGTCCTGAGTCTGGCAAGTTTTGTCTCCATTACCCTGGTTCACTGCGGCATGTCCCACTGCAGAGGGCTAAATTGAGGGCTAATACGGGCTGTGGAATCAGGTTTAGGTTTGAGTCCTAGTTCCAACTTAATCCTTTATGCTTTGATTTACCCATCTGTAAAATCATCTGATTAATTTCTCTGTAATAATAGCTGCTATCATTATCATTAACATTATATTGGTTAACATGGATAAAGTCCGTAAAACAGTGCCTGACCTATAATAAGTACTGTATTGGCTAGTGCCTGCTATTTTTGTAATTAAATTAGGTGATGTTTGTAAAGAACATATAGCAAATGCATTATTACACAGAAGCAGCAAAAATTTAGACATTTGTGAAGATATCAGCTCTTTTAGTATCAGACAAGGTCAATGTAAACCTTTGTACCTTCTCTTTCTCTCTCTCTCTCTCTCCCTACTTAAGGAAATTCTGAACAAGATTTAATGCCCACTCATAATATGATATATTAATTGATCTATACATATTTGCTATAGAATCCTGCAATCCACTTTTGAAAATAGACACACTATAGATAAATTTTGTAAGTGGTAGAAATGCACCAAGATCAAAATACTTTTTAAAAATCATGCAATTTTTTTTCCTTTTTTATTTATTTATTTTTTGTAAGGCACCTGTCTTACAGAGCCAATTGTTATAGGAGTGAGAATTTTTTTAAGGGAAGCGACTAACTGAAATAATACTTTTAAAACTACAAATTAAGTACCTGAAGGTCTTTCTAAATTTCTTACTGTTTATTATTAAGCTTTAAGGATTGCTACTCAAGCTATTTCCCTCCTCCCATGCCCTGTGTCAGTCACTGTTAGGCAAACAGCTGTGAACTCTAAGCCCTGTTCTTCTTGAGAAGTTCCTAGGATTAAATTCCCCACCCATCGTGTGTACAAGGGTGAAGAAGAACTTGGGGCATTTGTTTTAGATCACTTTGGTTTCATTTGGACTGGTTTGATTCCTTTGCCGAGTGAAGAGGCACAGTTCCAGAAAGATATAAGACTGCTGGATAGAAGTCAGCAAAATGAAAGAAAATATGGTCTGTGGCAGGTTGGATGTATTGAGTTCTTAGGAACTGTCAGAGGCCAAGCATAAAATAAACTTGAGTAAATGACAAGATGATGGGGAAGAATAATTGTCTAGGGCTTTGTGGTGGGATAAACACCTAGGAGAAAGAGGAAATGGAGGAGAGTTTCCAACAGTGTGGCTGGGAGCAATTGAAAGAAAGGAAGTTCTCTTTTCTGTTGAACTCTAAGTACTTATTGTTTATACTCTTCGTTTTGGAATGAGACATTTTTATTACCCAGGACATTTCCTGTATGGTTTTGTTTTCTCACTCAAACTTTTTACTGGTATATGTCCTATCCCCACAATACAGTCATAAATTACAGATGGCAGGAATCGCAGCTATCCTTCTTTGTCTCCCTATCAGTGAACAAATCACACGTTTCTAATCCTAGCTGTGCTATTCACTAGTGGTACATACTAGGAAAAGTTGCACGACTTTTCCAAGTTTTCATTTCTTCTGCAAAATGGTAGTTATGATATGCACAAGGTAGAGTTTTAGGGAAATGTAATGATATGTGTAAGGTATATTAAGCAAGATGTAAATGCTAGTTATTATTCTCTTTCCCCCTCATGGTGGGTGATCCAGTGCATATTATATAGTAAGTATAAATCACACTAAAAGTATTAGTCAGTCCCATATACAGTATGTAAATGTGGTATAAATACATTGTTTACATGTCTATTACACTTTTTATACATAGAAATATATAAGTCTGTGAAGCCTATTTCCATATTACAAGCTTCAACAACCAGTTACAAATTTTGAAGCTTTGTTTTTATATGTATTACATAGCATATGACTATGCATATTTTTTTTTCTTCTGGATTATTTCTTTTTCTTTTCTTTTTTAAATTATTTTTTATTTTTACAGACTGCATTTTGATTCATTGTACACAAATGGTGTACATCATTTACCTTGCACCTCAGAAAATGAAATTAGACTTAACATTTCCTCCTTTGGGGAGGTACTGGGTAAACCTATGCACCAATCTTATGGTCCAAGATTTAGCTGTGAAACTGATTTGACTTTATCTTTGTGTCAGGAAAACACCAGGATTATCCAAAGCTGAACTAGGTCGAGTTGAACAAATAGACCACTGGAAGCTAGTTATCTTTAATGGAGAAGGTTATAAAGAGGTTGGTTGACGTGACATAATGTAGATTTTTTCATTTCCAGTTGCCATTTCTATAAGATCTTTCTTAATTGGTTGTAGAATCTGAAATCGGAGAGAACAATCAGCTATCAGTAATTGCTTTTAAACTCTCTGCAGACCTGAGCGTCACTTTTTTCTTTAAGTGCTCTCTCTTCTGTGAAGGGAATGAGGCAGCAGAGAGTGGGAGGGTAGGGAGCTGGTTTGCATGCAGTGTGGACAAGCAGATCAATCAGGCTTGAGCAAGTGTCTTAATCAGAGGCCTGCGGTTCACTGCAGTTGTGGCTGAGTGCTACCTCCTTGCCAATGGCATCTTCAGTTGAGAGACGCTATTGATTGCTCCTTTCCCCTTCTCTACTGGGAGAGTTTCCGGCTGCAAGGCGATGTCAGGAGAAGGGCAAGAAGAGTGTTTTGTTAACTGTGCATGGGATTCAGAGCAAGCCTCTGGTTTCCCACGCAGCAGACACATGCCACTTAATGCAGACTCTTCAGAATGGTGATGAGTGGAGACGTTTGAGTGAGGAGCAATGAGCTGAGGGTGCCAGCAGAAGGGAGGGACAGTGATTCAGTGAGTGGATTAGAAGTGGATTGGGTTTAGACAAGGAAAGAGTCGGTAGCACTCTGAAGGCGTTCACACTGCGTGCATTCACTCTGCCTGGAAAAAACAGGAGAGACTTATTGGTTGAAATCATTTTTTTTTCTGGAAAAATATAAAATCTGAAAATAAGGCAGCATCTAAGAATATATTGGATCTATTTGTAGACGCTGCACGTAAATCAGTATTTCTATGTGGACATTGGCGAGAAAGCAAAAACATCCTTAGAAACTGAAACCCATCATGGAAGAAAACTAAACTATTTGAATATGGAATCAGGGGTGAAAAAACATAGAATTTAATTATTCCTGATTCAGGGTTTTCCATGAGGATGAATAATTGAACACAATCAAGACATTTTTTCTTCAAGTCAGAGAAGTACTGCTAGGGGCGAGACTCAGTGGGAGGGAGACAAACCAATTTGAGATTATAAATGAGGAGATAACATAAATTTGTATATTGGATGGTTATAAAAATCAGGAATGGTTCTTTACTGTCTGATTGTTGTTAAGCAGTTCTGAGGCAGAGACGTAAAATGAGACAAATTTCAATCCACATGCTATAAAGTAAAAAGCTGTGAGAGAAATAAAAAGATTTTTAGAGAGACAGACATGGGTTCAAGTTTTAGGTCAACTACACAATGTGTTGCTCAGAATTTCTCATTTTTCTGAAACTCTTTTTTTTACAGGTAATATAGGGATACTTTTGCTAGTTATTCTCCCTCCCACCTTCTAAGTCTGCAATTATTTTTCAGCCATCTCTGTCCCGCTCTGTGATTGCACCCCTGGGATTCCTTGCTGTCTGACTTCAGGCTGGGAGCAGCTCCTGGGAGAAACCACAAGGCATGGAAAGAAGTCCAGGTGTTTCTTCCTTTCTCCCTGATTTGGCAGCTCTCTCTGCAGCAGCTTTTCCTGTCATGCTAGAACTCCCTCTTCTGTGCTTCCTCTTTCCATTGGTCTCTAGTAACTTTGTTTTCTCTTCCTGCCCATCATTGGGGTGGTCAGGTAAAACCTCACTTGCTGCTAATCACTGGGTGTCTCACATCTCTTGTCAGTTCCCTTAATCTTATCCATGAGACATTCATTTGAACCTTCTGAGGTGAATCTTGTTTTCTGAAGAAACCCTGACTGATACTTAATGCTTGTAGAATTTCAAAGAAAATGTCAAAGGATTTGCCCAATAAATAGAGAAAACCATATGCAATAACTCCTTAAAAAGGCCAGTGGGTTTTATTCTGTGAGTTCTCAAGCTTGGTCTGGTAGGCTGTATAACGGACCTCAAAGATGTCCAGGTCCTAATACCTGGAACCTGAGACTGTGAAGAGATATGGCAAAGGAGATCTAGAAGATGGGATTAAGTAAAGGAGATTGGGAAAATTTTCTTGGGGGATTTGGTGAGATTTAGATGGCACCACACATACCCTTCTAAGAGGCAGGCAGAAGGAAATTTGACTCATATGAGGGAGATGTGGACATTGACTCAGGATACTGTGCTCCATCACTGGCTTCAAAGATGGAGGAAGGGACCTAGGGTCAACAAGTATGGGGAATGTAGCTACAGAATCTTCCCTAGAGTCTCTGAAGGAGACACATTCTGCAGGTACCTTGATTTTGCCCAGTGAGGCTGATTTGGACTTCTAACTTCTGAAAGTATGAGAGAATAAGTGTGTGCTGTTTTAGGCCACTGAGATTCTGGTATTGTATCACAGCAGCCACATAAAACTCACAGTAAATCCACCCCAGCTTAGCTTTCAAGTTGTAGATTCAGAATGTGTTTTCAGTTACCACATCCCTTTTAGGGAGTCACTCCCATGAACCACAGTATGAAATTGATGACTAAAATCACAATGATGATTCAATAACTTCTTACTTGAGATATGATTCTCCTGTTGGCTAGTAGACTTGTTAAATTTCATTGTATCCCTATAGGCAGGTCAGATAGGCAGGGGAAACCAGTCCATCATTGAGATGTCAGCATACTGACTTAAAATGAAAAGATTAAATCCTGCCAGATAGGTGAGAATCTTCAACATGTGCGAAAGTGGGCTGTTTTCTTCCTACCAGCAAACAAATCAGGAAAGAGAAATCCTAACTGGAGGTTGTTTGTGGAACACTGACTCTGAACAAGGGCAGTTAGATTAAATACTTGCTGAACAAGAACAAGATAGGACATCCCAAGACTTGCCTTTGGAACCGGACAACTTTGAGTGCCTGTGGCTGGAATTCTGTTGCCCACCTTCCCTCTAGGGAAGGCCTTGCCAATGGAATCAGTATGACTATGCTTTATCTGTAAGGATTCCTCTCCTTGCTCAATTCCTGGGTGGTCACTGCCAAATTAATCTCTGTGATTCTTTCTCACAGATGGTGAGGTGTGGTGCCCATCCCTATACCCTTTGTTAGGATTTATGGATGGTTTTATTCAAACTAGAATCAAGTCTTGCTGGCTTAGGATCCATTTAAATTGGTATTGCATATCTCATCATGTGTTGTCATAATAATAAATAGAAAATCGTATTTTTTTTCTTTTCAAGTCATGGTTGGGGGATGTGGTTCAGCGTCTTCTATACATGGATAACGAATCTTATATCAAAAAAGATAATGTATAAAAAAAGTAAAAGTCTTTGTTCTTTATCCAGAACAATCAATAAATGTAATTTCTTGTACCCATGTTCGCCAAATGTCTGCAGTGTAGTAAGGACATGTCAGGAGGTTAAAATTCAGAACGGGAACCTCAGAACCTGTCATCCTCTGACGATCTGAAACAACTCAGGGAGGCAGAAAATCCAGCACTTGAAGCTCTGTTTCTTTGTTCTTTTGATGAAACATACATTGTTCATGAGAAAAATCTATTTTTTTTTTCCATTTCACTCTGATCTAGCTACAGAGATACTTTCAGGCAGAAGCAAGATTTCATTATTTCAGAGATCTGTGAAAATTTTAGTAGGCAAACACATCTTTAAAAGACAATGTCTCTATACATCATGATGATGCATTGTAGAGAATGGAAATTCAATAATAAAGATATTTCATTTAACTCAAAGGTTTATAAATCAGATCATTGTATAATAGTTATCTTTTCCCCATTTATATAATAATTTCTGAAATATACTCCTATCAAAATTGCACATTCATCCTCAAGAATGTAGGAAACTTAGAAATACATAATCAAGTGGGGTGTGCTGGTGCATGCCTCTAATTCCAGGTACTTGGGAGGTTGAGGCTGGAGGATTGCAAGTTCTAGGCCAGCCTGGGCAATCGAGCAAGACCGTTTTCTCAAAGACACTTTAAAAAATAAAGGGTTGGGGATGTAATTCAGTGATAGAGTGCTTGCCTAGCATGTGTTAGAGACCCTGGGTTCAATCCACAGTACCACCACATATACACACAAAGTATAAAATAAACCCAATGCTAATAATTTCCTAATAAAATATTCTCTTAAAGTATTATCTATAGTTTTGCTTAGGGCATAGTATAGCAGAAAGAAATGAGCTCAGATTTTAGAGTAAAAAAAAAATCATGTTAATGCTAGATCAGAATAATGTACTTTCTCTCTAAAGTGGGGTTGATAAATAAAATCAGATACACACATAACCTAGGTGATAAGTAGGCATTGTTATTAACAAACATAACAATTGCCTGTGTGAAAATGATACTGATAAGCTCAGTAATGTGTAGGACTAGAAAACCAACAATGATTTATGGGAAAAGAAAGAACAAGCCTTTTATGAGGAAATGCATAACAGTTTTTTCCTTTTTTAAAATTTACCAGGTTTAAATAGTCTTTCCCCTGTACCTATCTCATTCCTACCTTATTCTCTTACCTGCTTTCACTAGACATTTTTAGAGGAGGCTGTGAATTTTGCTGTGATAGAAATACTGTGCTGTATACTGATACAATAAAGAAGCACTATTCTTTCTTTTTTTAAATTTAAGAATCAAACAGGGAAGCATGCATTTTAACATCATAGCAAATTCAGGTGCTATTCCAGGTTGCAGGTGCAGATTCTTTTTTTTTCCTTTTTTTTTTTTTAATCAAATCGCCAGGTAGTGAGTTAAATCACTATTTGATGTTACTTAGATACAGGAAATAGAGGATTGTGATAAGGGAAAATGAATTCTATTGCTATGTATAACTGAAAAGAACTAATAAAAAACAGCAGTTTGGTCACCTAATCTCTTAAAATTTTTGAAAAGTAGCTCCTAGAAGCCTTTGTTCACCCAAGTATCTTTATCTTAGTACAGCAGCTCCTGTTTCCGTCTGTCCTTTATGTGTTATTGGGGGCAATCCTCTCAATAAACAGAGCAAAACCAGTTGGACAGGTATCATTATTGGATACTTACCCTTTAAATGTGTTGTACTTTAGTTTAATAGCTGACAAAACAGACATTTGATTGACTAGAAAATATTCCACGTTAATTTAGTTGAACTCTAGATAAAAGCTTATTTTATTAGAACAATATCTGACTCAATTATTTATAAATAAAGTGGGTGGAGCAAAAAAGTGGGCTTGATGCTGATAGGGTAGAATCAAGATAAATGATTAAACTTCCTTTAATGCCTAGAAATGACAGTAAATGTCACCACTGCACAAAGATAATCCAGGCTACTATAAGTAGCTTCACTGTGTTCCTTGAGTTAAGACAGCTGTGAACTTTCGGCATTTCTCCTTTTTCTTTCAGAGTTAAGGGGTGGGCACCCTGAGGAGTTGGTGAATTTATTAAGAACTGTGGCCACTCTTATTACTGATGGTAACCATCACTGTGGAAACTTGAAAATGTAATTCAAAATTAGATTGAAGCTCATGGGGTAGCATCTTATATTTTGTTACCCATTTTGTATAATATGATGATCAGCATTTACCTAAATTGACAATTTAGATACATACACAGAGATTTTTGATAATCTCCATCCCACCCACCAATAATCCCTACCCTCACTATAATTCCTACTCTCCCTAGTATCCTTTTGTTCTCCATTTTCAGAAATCTAGCTGTGAAACCTCAAATGAAAACAGGAATAGAAAATCCATAGAGGCTATGAGCTCAGCTTTGGAATTAGGTTTGTTTCTAAATTCAAGTCTGGCTATTTTTGAGTTGTGCGAACTTTGGTTACTGAGCTACAGTTCCCTCATCTATACAACAGGCATAGAATCTACCTCAAGAAGTTATTGTGTACATAGGGTAATGAGGTCTGTCTCATTCCACCATTTTTCATAGCCCATCCCCTCCCCTCTCATTTCCCTCTACATAATCTAAAGTTTCTCCATTCTTCTCTCACCCTCCATGCCTCCAACCTGATTACATATCATCGTCCACTTATCAGGGAAAACATTCGGCCTTTGGTTTTGGGGGATTGGCTTATTTCACTTAGCATGATATTCTCCAATTCCATCCATTTATCTGCAAATGCCATAATATTATTATTCTTTATGGCTGAATAGTATTTGATTGTGTATATGTACCATAGCTTCTTCATTCATTCATCTGTTGAAGGGTATCCAGGTTGGTTCCACAGTCTAGCTATTGTGAATTGAGCTGCTATAAACATTGATGTGGCTGTGTTACTGTAGTATGCTAATTTTAAGTCCTTTGGGTATAAACCAAGGAGTGGGATAACTGGGTCAAAAGGTGGGTTCATTCCAACTTTCTGAGGAATCTCCACACTGCTTTCCAGAGTGGCTGCACCAATTTGCAACTCCACCAGCAACATAAAAGTGTTCCTTTTTCTCCATATCCACACCAACATCTATTATTGTTTGTGTTCTTGATAATAGCCGCTCTAATAGGAGTAAGATAAAATCTTAGAGCTTACATGAATGGTATGAATATACATCATACACAACCATAGAAATGAAAAGCTGTACCCCATTTGTATACAATGAGCCAAAATGAAGTCTGTAAAAATTAAAAAAATAAAAATAAGTAAAACTGTTTTATTACTCTTAAATAGATTAGTGAAATCTAAATTCCATTCATTCATAAAGAAATACAACAAATACATCCTCCTTCACAGTGGAAAATGTGATAGCTTCTTTTTTCCCTTAAGTATATATTTCCATTCCATTTCCTTCACACATGCTTATCCTAATAGGACATTTTTACATTTGAATTACTTTCACTGATCACGTTATCATATTCCCCTGAAACAAAACATGTATATAAATTGATATTCAATCTATTTAGTGTTCTTTAAATATTATGTTCCAACAGGAAGCAAATTTCTTCTTGATTAAACTATCATAACAATCATTCGTTGTATCCAATTGATCTATCTACCATATATTGATTGACATTTTGGTAAATATGACATGAAACAAAAATTTATTGAAAGTGATTCTCTGAATGAGATGATTTTTCAAAAACTTTAAATCAGATATTTGTTAAAAAGAATATTCATTATGGTTAAAAAAAAAGTTATTGTGGTGACTTGATGACTGAGTGTAAATATCCAATTACCAAGCTTGGCATATAAAAGGCATCAATAAATGATAGGTCTGCTGGTCTGTTATCAATGCTAACTGAAGTCTATTTTCATAACCTTGTGCTTTTAGGTTTAAATGCTTTCAAAATCTTCAGCTTGCCTTATCCATTTATTCATTTACTTATTCATTCAATATGTATCTTTGATTGTTTATTGATTATTTCAGAAGGTCTCCTAAGATATCATATAAGTAACTACAGGAAAACCATCAGAAAGAGATTGCAAAGATTGAGGTGAATGGCTAAAGTTCTTGCACTCTCTTCTTCTTTCCTCTGAAGCATAGTCACTGATTTAACCAAAACTTTATTTGTCATGAATTATATTGCATGCTTGAGAATACGGAGCACATAGAAAAGTTGCACTATGTACCGTGTTTTATATGGATTCTTGTTTGTAGGAATTGTTCTAATTCCTCACAATTCTCTGATCTCCGTAAGTGGAAAGCCAGTTAGTTCATTGTATGTTTGTCCCTGATCTTTTGCTTCAGACTCTGATAATAGAGCACCTGATTTTATTGTTTAAAATGACAGCATTTGAGTTAGACCTCAGAAGTGTGCCCAAACCTGAGGCATAAAATGAACACCAAACAGAAAAAGGACTCGGTGTTCCACAGGCTAGTTCACAGAAGAGAACCTCTCTAGGATGCAAAGTTCCTTAAAGAGGACTGAAAACTGGAGAGAAATCTCTTTATTAGCTTCCTTATTTTTAGACCATACATTTAAATGCACCTCTTACCCTTAAATGAGGTGGAGGTGAGAACACAACCAACGCTCTTACAAAAGAAATGGAGCCCTTAGCCAAGGTAGTCTTCATGTGATCTTACATTTCCCCTAATTACTTTCCTTTCATTAATCTTGATCTGCCTATTATGATAGTTCCAGAGCATTGTGCTTCTAATGACCTTGACCAGGAAGATCAGAAGTTTATTAAACATTTGGAATGCTCCTTAGCAGATGAACTTGTGGAAATAAAAGTAGTATTATCATTAAAAATATCATGTCCCAGGCTTTCCTATCACTCTACACAAACACCAACCTGCTCTTAAAGTATAGCTTAAATTCCTCCATGAACCTTTTTGGACTATTTTAGTCCAATGTTCATTTTTGTGCTGCTTTTATTTATTTGAGTCAGTTACAACTTTATGATTTATTTGAGTTGGCTGCAACTTATTATTTCACCCTAAAGTATGGTAAATTATTTTTATAGATTGTCTCAGGTCCTACACCAAGTTGTAAGCTCTTTGAAGTCAAAGATATGACTTATTCTAACTGAAGTTTACTTTCATAACCATGTGATTTTAGGTTTAAATGCTTTCAAAAATCTTCTTACAGTTGACTATTCTCTTAGTCAACTGTACATTTTAATTGTAATCATATATAATACCAGTGCTTTTTTGGATTTCATTATTTGTAGAATTTTACAAAATATTTCCCATGTGTTGTATTCCTTTAGGTTTTTCCCACTACCCTCGAGAGAGGTATCTACTCTAATTTTTATAGATTAGAAAATGGAATCAGATGGAAATTTAAGTTATGTATAAAACTGAGATAACAGAACATTGATATTAAGAGTTTATAGCAGCTCAATTCACAATAGCTAGACTGTGGACCCAACATAGATGCCCTTCAACAGATGAATGGATAAAGAAGCTGTGGTGTATATACACAATGGAATATTACTCAGCCATAAAGAAAAATAATATTATGGCATTTGCAGATAAATGGATGGAATTGGAGATTTTGATACTAAGTGAAATAAGCCAATCCCCCCAAAACAAAGGCCGAATGTTTTCCCTGATAAGTGGAGGATGATATAGAACCTGGTTGGGGGCAGTGAGAAGAGTGGAGGAACTTTAGATTTCCTAGAGGGAAATAGAGGGGGAGGAGGCGGGGGTATGAAAAATAGTGGAGTGAGACAGACAGCACTACCCTATGTACATGTATGAACAACAAGAATGATGTGAAGTACATCATGCACAACCATAGAAATGAAAATTTGTACCCCATATGTGTACAATGAATTAAAATGAAGCCTGTAAAAATTTTAAAAAATAACTTATGGCAGGGTCTTGGGCAAATCACTGAAACTCTTTGGGCTTTGTCTTACTTATAGTACAGCTTAGTATCTCTAGCTGAAAATACAAAATCTGAAAAGCTCCAAAGTACAAAGCTTTTTGAATGCCAATATGATGCCACAAATGGAAAATTCCATACCTTGAAACTTTGTTATGTGCAACACTATTAAAAATATCATATAAAATTTAAAAAAAGTTTCTTTTATTATTGTTTCAACTCTAACTTGACTGTGTCATAAAGAATAGAAGTGGAAACAGACTTGCAACTTTTATATTCTTTGAAAAATACAAGAACTAAATAAATGTAGTGTGTTGAAAGGGGACAGGTTATACATATCTCCTTATCTTTGGTGCTGTATGTGCTATTCCTTCTAGTAGGTATTATGTTCCCCAAGAAATATAATTCTCAAATACCAGGTCCCAGAAATGGAACAAACAACTCCTGGAAACTGAGGGGTGACCTTTAAATTAAGGAAGTTGGAAAGTCCCTCAAGGCGTAAATGTACCATCAGGAGGAAGAGACAGCTAACAGCTAATCGCTAACATCTTCTTCTATAGCGGCTTGCTTGCATTAGGCCTAAATATACCATCAGGAGGAGAGATAGCTAACTGCTAATCGCTAACATCTGCTTCTGAAGCGTGGCTTACTTGCATTGGCTAGAAACAGTGACTATATCGCCCACCCCACTCACACGTCATTTTCCCTATAAATGCTGACAACAAAGGAACTAGGGGGCGATTCCCCTCCACACCGCTTTTTGGCGTGTGGGTGGTCGTCGCTGGTCAGCTATAATAAAGGTTTCTTTTGGCTTTATGTGAACAGCTTGGATGATCTCATTCTCCTTGGGTATAACAGTAGGAAGAAAAAATAGGGAACAAAGGCAGGGCTACAGCTAACACACACATCACTTTTATGGGAATTGGGAAAGGCATGTCCTTTGGGTGGACTCAGCCCTGACAGAGGTGATGGACTTCTTGCACAGAAGTCCTTGGACAGATCCTGGCTGTTTACCTTCACATCAGTACAGGTAATGATAGGAAAAGATTGCTATGGAAGGGATTGTATGCTCCAAAGCAGATATTGGTATAAAAGAAATAAGCTCTATTGAACAAATTTATTGAGAGGTTCAATAAAGGAAGAAATATAAAGATAAATTTAGAAGTACCTTTTTGGCATAGGATAAGAATCATGTTATGGTTCTATAGACCTGTGCATTCTGGAACTCTAATTCTCAGTAAGGAGAGAGCAAATTTAGGAAAGTTGGTTCTATTTTTTTCTTTTATTTTTTCTTTCTTTTTTCAGCCTCAGTTCAAGAGTCTTGAGTTCTTAAAATATTCCAAATCTTCAGTAAGTTTATTTTCATTCATATGTCTTGCCATTCTTGAAGTTATCTTTGAGAATTTAAAAAAGAAAAGAAATTCTCTTTCCAAAAAGAAAGAGAAAAAAGAAAAAAGAAATCAACGTATGCATACAACCATTTCACAATTATTTTCAGTGGTTATGTGGATACATTCTTGGTGTTACTGGGGTATTGCCAAACCTGGTTTATAGTCATAATTATTGAAGGTCCATTGAAATATGTAGATGCCCTGCCTTCACCCTGGCAGATTCTGATGAATAGGCTTGAGAGCTGGCCTAATATGTTTGAATTATTGTCTTACATATGAAATGAAATCAAATAGAAAGAGTCAACAGGTGTGAAAGAAACCTAATTAAAGACTTTGCAGTGTTTTTGCTGTCAAACGTAAGCTAGCGGGGAATGTACAAGTAAATCAAAAGGCTATTTGAAAAACATATTTCTGGAGTGATATTCTCATTATTTCTCTTATATTGCTCATAAGATTCATGAAAACTAGAGTAGATAATGGAAGTCTATGGGCAGAAGGAAGGTTTGCACAATGCAGTGTGTGTGGGGGGGATGTTGCAAGATGTGGCACAGAGGCAAAGGGTCTCTTTCCACAGCTGCTTGCACCTGGGGAGTCCCTGTGAGGGAAGCCAACCTGGAGGCAAAATGCTGCTAGACAATGATAGAGTGGTTTTCCTTTGTCAATGTGAGTAGTCCGAGTGAAAATACCTAGGGCATCTAGAATGTGAAAGTAATTAACGAACCATGAAAGGATGGTCAGTGATAGTGAAATCCTAAGCAACATTCTCTAATGGGAAAAAAAAAAAATAAAAAGAAAACTCATAAACCAAAGTCCACAGATTTGCCATGAGATGTTTAAAGATTTTTCTTCATGGATTCTCATCAGAAAACAAACTATAACATTTGAAGAATTATTTCTTTACTATCTTAAGCAGGAAAAAGCTGAAGATTACAGAGTATTGGGCTGAATATTAGACATAAAGGATCCTTTGAGGTCAAAATTTCTACCACCAAGTTTTGATTCCTTTCCTCTTTTCCAGTTTAGTACCAAATGCAAAGATTGATTCTACTTTAAGTTTCTAATATTAATTAATATTGTAAATGTTGCAAATATTTATATGATGAAAAGAACATACAGGGATTTTTTTCCCATTGGCAGAAAATTTCTATAACTTTTTCCTCTTAACTGTCATTTGTTGGAAAAAAATCTCTGTAGAGATGTTTTATAGCACAGTAATATAAGTAAATTCACTGAACGTATTTACGTGTAAACAGGTGGAGTTGCAGAGTATTATGGAGAACACTAATCTGAAGAAACACAGTATATGGATTCCTGTTCTTTGGACCTGAGGCATTGTATTTCTCTTCTCAAGGTCTCAGTTTTCATGTTTGTGCAGGAAAAAAAGGTATGTGTGCCTGGTGGGAGGAATGCTAGATGTAGGGAGATCACACATTCATTCAGTAGACATTAATTGAGCACCTATTATATTAAAGTATGATGGGAGGCCTTATGGGTATTGATATGATTATGACTTGGCCTCAAAAAAATCCCTGGAGTGTAGTGGGGTAGAGAGATGGCAATTAAAGAAATTATAGGACAGGGGAGAAGGGGAAGGAAATAGAGGCCAGGACTATGGACCTCTGGACTGCTCTGTTGCTGAAGACCCTTAACTGTCCACACCCCACATGATAGAGAACAAAGACTTTGGGTTATTTCCACCAACTTCACCCTCTTTCTGCAGGAAGCAGCTTGGAGATGTCGTCACCCATTTTTTCCAGAGAAATGGAATGTAGAAATTGACAGTGGGGCCCTTGATGCTCTGCCACTGTAACTGATTTTTTAAAAAGGACGTTTCTTTCTCTTCCTCTCTCCCTGCTCCTCACTAATCTCTCCCCCTCCCCAATCTCAGGGGAAACAGGATTACCTTTCCTCCCCATCCTAGACAGTTATCTGTCCCTGAGTACACACCCACCATAGGAAGGAAGTAATCCAGACTTTGGAGATGGTACCAGAAGATCTCAGAAATGACTATCTCCCAAATTAACAAGTGAATTACAACAGAGAACAAATTAACAAGTGAAATCCAATAGAGAACACATGAAAGGTAGCCTCCCACTTTTCACCCATAATCGAGTCTGTCTTTATTTCAAATAATTTCTTGTTTTCCCAATCTGCCCACCCCCTGCGTTCAGAGAACTATTCACTGGCTGGGCAGGTTGTGGTGATGGGGGTGGGGTGGGGGAGTTGACTTGTTTTATCCTAATCCATTCCTGAGATGGCATTAAAGCAGCATTACTCCATCCATGAGGGTGGAGCCTCCATGATCTAACCCACTTCTTAAAGGCCCTGCTCTTATTTTGATTAGAAAGACAATTACATTTCAACATGAGTACAGGTATTCCAAACCCTCTCAGTACTGTACTGATCCTTGTGATTTCCTAACAAAATGCCCTGATTTAAAAATAGTGTTTACTTAACTCTTCTTAAGTTGCCCACTTTGGGCCAATTGTTTACTTTTGGAAGCATGAATGATGCAGATAAAAAGGACATTTACTTATAATGGAAGTAAATTCTGTCTAAATATTGATGGGAATTTTGCGAACACACATACACACACACACACACACACACACACACACACACCCAAAACATTAAGAAGAGATAACTTAAAAATGCCAGCAGTGGTTGCTTTGGCATTAAGTTAAAGGGAATAATACTATCACAAGCACACACTGAGCTCTGTGAAGTTTCTGCAAATGAAATCAGATATTTGTGCTGAAGGGAATTTAGTCCAATAACTGCACATTGTAGATGATAAACAGACCTTGTAAAAGGCTGACTTGCACTTGGGTACCCCATTTTTCTAATGTGGGAACCTTGAGTGTGTGAGTGTGCACAAGGGTTATGTGTGTTTTTCCAAATTCCCTGACCAAAAGCTGAGAATCCTATGGAGGTGGCTCCATATACTAATTGGGATTGCTTGGGTTTGTTCTCACCAAGCTGCTTTGCATCTCTCCTTTTTCAGCTTTTCCTGAAATTTTGTCTTTCACTTGATACCTATTAATAACTATTTTTCATTTAAGATGGGTCAGCTTGCTTGCTTGCTCCACATTTCTTTCTTCCTTCCTTTCAAAAAAATTTGTAGTCATTTTGCTTAGCCTTTCCAGAAAGGATGAACAAATACAAAGCCACCTTGAGATATGCAAATATAAATGTTTATTGGCTTGCTTCTGCAAATCAACTTTGTTTATACTGTGCCCGGGTTTCAATCTGATGCTTTGTTCCTTCCAGAGGATATTCACCTTTGTGATTTGGCAAAAAACAAAACAAAACATAAAAACAACAACAAAAAAACCCAACCATCCCTCAAAACAGAATAATTAGTTCACATTGCTAAATGATTAAATGACAATTAGGGATTTCTCAGTATAGTGCAAGGATTTTCTTCATCATTATCACTTGAGTTCTTTTTAGTAAAAATTCCCCCCCCCAAAAAAAAAACCCATTCTTAATCAAAATTTTGTAGGGGTTGTGCCCAGAGCCACCTAAGTTTGAAACTGTGATAGTAGGTTTGGTGGAAGAACTTTGAAAATAAAATACGTCAAAATCATTGAACATGGTAGTCTGATGTTTGTTTGGTCCCTGATGTGGGTTTGTTTGCTGGGCAAGAAATTCGACTTTTTAAGAAAGACAATGGCTGGTTTGGTTTTGGGTGAGCAGATAAATTAGGTCCCTGTGTACTTTGAGCTCTGTGCTTTTGGTAACAGACTTGGTTTTCTAGCAAAAATAACTTTCTAACTACAGTGGGGCTAAGTGGAAAATACAATCACTGATTGATGGCCAGAACCCTGCGGTGTTTTGAACCTTTAAAGAAGCCAAGACTGGTGGCTGATTGGTGGTTGAAAGGGGCTAAATGTTCTCTCCTGGAGTTCAGGGAACCAGCTGCTTCCTGAGCTGGGGAAAGACAGAAAACCTTGAGGCAGTGAAGCTTCAATTTGCATGAGATGTACTAAGCAAGCCTCCCATTAGCTGACTGTTGCCTCTCTTGATGACTACCTGAGGGAAGAGATGGGGGTTGTGAACTTTGAAGTGGATTATTAATTATTCATGCCTCTTCCTGATGGAGGTAACCTGCATCTCAGGAGCCAGGCCCAGAATTCATTATCTTCCTGTCGATGTTTGCAATAAAAATAACACTGAATATTAATCCTTTCACCTTCATTCTTAACTCCCCCTTCCCTCCTCCATTCTCAAGATAGGTTATGTAAAATTCTGCCTCTTTCTTAATTTTCCTCCTCCCTACATCATTTATTGTTTATTCAACTATTTGGAGGTCCATTAAACTGAAAATTAGTTTCAAGGGCTAGTTGCTTACTTGAAAGCTCCCCAGAAGGCACTATTTCCCTACCCAGGTTTTCAATTTATTTTTTAGCCCGTTGGTGATAATTGTGACATGATTAGTGACTTGTCACCTGTCCCTTTTTTTATTTCTATGCTTTGAAATGTTAAGAGTTGTAGACATTTCCTTTTACTTGAGTTCTCTAAAGACTTTACTGTCAGATTTAATCAGGATTTTATAATAAGCAGAAGACTTGACCCCTTGTCAATTGTGTGTGTGTGTGTGTGTGTGTGTGTGTGTGTGTACATGCACGTGTATGCATGCCTTTCACATCTGCCTGCATATTACTTTTTTAAAAGGGGAGCTAATAGATCATTATATCTAAATAATGTAAATTGATGAAAGTGGAAGACTGTTAAGTCCTAATAAAGAAAAATCTGTTACATTGAGACAAGATTGATTCAGAGGTGGGTTAAGATTAATTGGCAGAAGATTTGGTGTGAAGATTTTTTTTTCTAGTACTGGGGATTGAACTCAGGGGCACTTGGCCACTGAGCCACATCCCCAGCCCTATTTTTATTTAGAGACAGGTCTCACCTAGCTTTTGCTGAGGCTGACTTTGAACTTGTGATCTTCCTGTCTCAGCCTCCAGAGCTGCTAGGATTATAGGTGTGCGCCACCGTTCATGACTTGGTGTGAAGATTTTTAAATAGGAAAGGAAGAATGTAAAACAAATATTACCATGACATAATAACATTAATTGAGCAAATGTAATAACAGTTATGGAGTTAATGCTAAGAAATATATGTGATAGTGCTTCAAGTCATTGCCTTCTTGGCTTTGTTCCAGTTTTCCTTTCTTCCTTCTTTGTATTCTCTTTCTTTATTCTTCTTTCTTTTTAAAAAATTTTTATTAACTAAAAATTAGTTCATGTTAGAGTGGCCATTTTGTTTTGTCCAGTTCTATGGATTTTGACAAATACATAATGAAATGTGTACACAATTGTAGTTTCATACAGAATAATTACACTGTCCTAAAAAAATCAATTCTGTTCAGTCCACTCATTCCTCCTTGTCCCCAGAATTCTGGGAGACCATTGATCTTTTTCTACAGTATTTATAGTTTTACCTTCTCCATTTTTTTTTTTTTAACTTAGCATTGTGCATTTGAGGTTCCTCAATATCTTTTTGTAACTTGATAGCTCATTTCTTTTTGTCTATGAAATAATATAAAATTGTATGAATGTGCAGTTTATTTATCCTTTCATTTATTGAAGAATAAGCTTGGTTGCTTTCAAGTTTTGGAAATATTAAGAAAAATCTTCCATGTGCAAGTTTTGTGCAAACACTATTTTCAATTAAATTGGGGGAAGTACCAAGGTATGTGTTTGCTGAGTTTATGCTTAAGCTTAGTTCCCCCCCCACCCCACAGTGCTGGGGATTGAACCCAGGGCCTTGTGCTTACGAGGCAAGCACTCTACCAACTGAGCTATATCCCCAGCCCCAAGCTGGAATAATTCTACCAGAACAAGTTACTTCATGTTAATTACATTTTCCTGTGAAATTGTTTTTGAGGAAATCATTTTGCTGCTAACAGTGTTCAGTCTTATCACAATCATAAGCAGGAGTTCAAGATTCTGAATGAGCTCACTCTACTATGTATTAGAAGCTGGCTCATCTGTTTCCAGCCTGATTCCAGGAAGGATACTAAGTGCATTAGCTGTTTTATATGTTTAGAGGGCCATGGGGTCTCTTGTCCCAGGTATGGTGGCTGAACAGTGAACTATTTTAAAACTTCGGCTTTTATAACTGCCTATGAGAGTCACTACATCTTGTCACTGATTCAACTCAAGTTGAAAAACACTTACACCCAAACTCTAATATGTTTTCTCTCTCACTTGATTTATAAACTTGGCCTTTATATTTTGAGAGCCAGGAATGTGATATAGACTTGAGACATAAATGATGAGGTTGTTTATTATTCTCTTTCTTCTCCAAAGAGATAGATCAGGCAAGAGTTAGAAGCAAGAATTGTTGGAATGGCAGTTTAAAAGAAGAAACCTCACTGGAAATGAACTCAAACCTTCAAATATTCAATTTATTATTTTCACTGATCCATCCTTTATTTGTACTGCTCTAAATGTATTGCCTTAGCCAATTGTTTTGATTACGTTAATGATATCTTTTTGCTGATTTTATTGTATTTTTAAGTAGATTGTCATTTACTGACAACAAGAATCAGTTCTTAGCATACTAATGCAACCACTGACAAAAATAATAACCACATTTTATGAGTACTTGCTTTGTGTCAGAAAATGTGATGTCCTGTTTCCATGATGTCTTTTAATTCTCAAAATCCCTGTGAGCCTCTCATTAATATGACTATGAGAAAATAAAGACTTGCAGATAGGATACCATAGATAATATTTGGTGGAACGGAGATAAAATCTCATTCTGTCTGACAAAATGAACAAGAAAGAAAGAAAAGAGCAAAAAAATTTTTCATAAAAGCCCTTTCAATTTATGTTGTCTACAGTGGTATCTACTTCAGCACCCAGGACTGCTCTGAAAAAATCAGAATTGATCTTTTGAAATCCAGTCTTGGAAAAGTATGAGTCACAATAAGGCAACAGAGTAAAATATTTCCAGGTCTCTTGAAAACTAAATGCCTTCTAGTTAGGCAAGGAACTGATGTGGGGGTGAAGTTGGAAATCCTTGCTAGTTTCATTTGTACTTTGACATGGAATTGTCCCAGGTCAACGGGTGAGGATAGGATGATTCTTGGAGAAGCCCTTGTAAGAATCGGTTTTAGAATTTTTCCTTACTTAAGCCAGAATTAATATGATGATGTTTACCTAATGCTTCTCCCAGCTAAAGTACTAGTGAGGCCACAAATGGCATTATTTGAATGTCAGAATTTGAATTATCAGAATTGTTCCAAGATCCCCGCTACCTTTCTCTGGGAATGAAAGTTCACCGATAGAAAGAACCACTGACTGCCTAGTCATTGATAAACTTTTCAAAGAGGAGAGTAAAACTCTTTGTTAGCTCCTTGGTCTGTAAAGATGATTTTCTTCCTGGTTCATAACATTGAAGAAAGATCTCTTTGATACTGGTTTCTTTGCTGATTTTAAATAATGATTAAATTTTATAACCTCTTTTTCTGATTATTACAAGCTTCTGTTTTCCTATCTACAGTTGGGCATTATGAATATATATCACAAATATCCAGAAGATAACCACTAATAACCACAGATCTGGGCAAAGACAATCTGAAAGCTCCAAGTTTTTCTCCCACTTACAATTTCTTTCCTCGTTTTAAGTTCTTAAATTAAATCATGAGTAAGTGCAGCTGTACTCTGAATTGGGAGCTTTAGACTGCTAGGCGGTATTGCTATCTCTTTGGGACAGACATTTTCTGATTCCAGTCTACTTGTTGTATCAGATTATTGACTGAGAAAACAAGAGCTTGGGGAGTTATTGAATAAAATTCTAGACAAACGAGGAAGCTTAGGGAAGCCTTATTCGACTGTTCCAAAAATAAAAACAAAACAAAGCAAAACAAAACAAAAAAAAAAAGGGAGAAAAATGAAAAGTAAATTATTTTTTTTTCTCTCAAGATTTTTATTTATTTATTTATTTATTTATTTATTTATTTATTTATTTATTTGGCGGGGCTGGGGATTGAACCCAGGGCCTTGTGCTT
This sequence comes from Glaucomys volans, assembly GCA_020662805.1. Lineage (NCBI taxonomy): Eukaryota > Metazoa > Chordata > Mammalia > Rodentia > Sciuridae > Glaucomys > Glaucomys volans. The sequence continues at coordinate 756,799 of JAJEJO010005711.1, forward strand.
GCGAGGCAGGCACTCTACCAACTGAGCTATATCCCCAGCCCCTTATTTATTTATTTAACATGTGAGTCAGATCATTAATTGGGAAGAACAGTATCCATTGAATATTTTTGAACTACAATAAAAAAAAAAACACCTGTTTTATATATTAATTTTTTTCCAGTGCTGGGGATCAAACCCAGGGCTTGGTGCAGGCTACGTAAGTGCTCAACCCTACGTAAGAGCCACATCCCCAGCTCCTAGTTGCGCATCTTTACATATTTTTATTCCTATAAATTAAAATTGGTATGTGAGCTGTAATGTCTGTTTTTTTCCTTTTACATAAATCATAGAAGTTTTGGCTACCAATTGTTAAGGTAAAAGAAATTGATCATACAGATTGAGGGAGAGAAGAGAGTGTGGGGTATGAAACAAATCTGAAAGGCAGAGAGTTTCATGAGAATTAAGATTGTTCCCATGATATGCTCCTTGGAATATGTATGCTATTTAAATAATTGCTGCAAAATTTTTATGGAGGAGAAACAAGTACATTCTGGATTTAATCAGGCTCCAAATCATAGAAATGCCATTGAAAGCCTTGAAGGACACAGCAGGATTTGTCTATTTCTATTAATTAGATAGCGTTGCTAAAGCACTTTAAGGATGAACAGTGTTATAAAAACAGTAGTCTTGTTTTTCGAGGCATTAGTATGAGTTCATATATACTTGTGGAACGGATAAATCTTTCTTAATCTTAATGGGCTGAATTTCCCAGCTGTGTATGTCCCTTGTGTTTTTGAAACTCTTACTACTTTTTAAATTGCAATTTTGAAAAACTACACAAAGATGAACACATTGCAACTCTACTTTTGGATCATCATGATATTCTAGCCTAGAAGATATACATGCATTCTTTGACTTCAAATATCTAAAATTTTGGTAATTTTTATTTGGTATTTTAAAATTATCTTCAACATTGTCACATATTTTAATTATTTTCCACACTTTGTCAGTATTTTTTCCTTCTTTTGCAAACTTAAAAAGTGCAAAGCAGAGTAATAGCAACTTAATGACCTCCTTCAGTAAATAAGAGTTGAATATCTAATGATGGTGATAAACTTTTATTATTTTCAATAAAGTATTATGTATTTTCCTTCTGAGAAAACAACAAACAAAATAAGAAGTATATTTGCTAGGTTAAGAACATATAACTAAAATCTTAGTGGTGTCAGGAATGTGGAATGCCTTACCTCTTTCTTTCTGAAAATTTTTCTTTGACAATTTTTATATTAGTTGTTATGGAGATTTTCAGTTGATATGAATTGAACTTTCAATTAGCTAGTGAATTTATTCCCAATAAGACCCTCTGCTTTTCATTAAATAAAGATTTTATTTGTTTTATGATGTATTTAATTAGATACTAATGGATATCTTTGTTAATAACATTTTTAACTCAATATTTCCTTTAATTGATCAAATAATTTGCTTCAGTGAAAAATCTGAAAACATTCAACATAGAGTGTTGAAAAGAAGAGAAATATTTATCAAGTCTAACAAAGTCCATTCTTATAATTTTCATTTTATAGATTAAGGATTTTTGATTCAGTTAAGTATTCAAGAAAATAATTCTACAGTCTTTTTTATAGAAAATTACTTTAATCAACTTAATTTTATTTTGATTCAGTTTAATCTCATTATATACTTAACTAGTGTTTGAATTAACTACTCATAAGAAAGAGACCAAAAATAAAATTCCCTTTGAAATGATGCGCCCAACATGGTCAGTGTTACTGCTAATGTGGCTAGATGTTAGCCCTAGTCATTCAATCAAACACTAGTCTGGGTGCAGAGGGGCATGCCTGTATTTCTAGACACTTGGGAGGCTGAAGCAGAAAGATCACAAGTTTGAGGCCAGCCTGGGCAATTCAGTGAGACTCTGTTTCAAAAAAAAAAAAATCGGGAGCCATAGCTTAGGGGTAGAGTGCTTGCCTAGCATGTGTGAGGTCCTGGGTTCAATTCCTAGTCTTACAAAAAAGCAAAGCAAGTAAAACCCCCACAAATCTAGGTGTTGTCATAGAAATACTTTGTAGATATGATTGATGTTAATAATCAGCTTACTTTAAGTAAAGGAACTTGTTCTGGGTAATCTGGGTGGGGCTGATCCAATCAAGTGGAAGGCTGTAGGAAGGGACCTGAGGTGTTTCCAAGAAAGAAGGAGTTCTGTTTGTGGACTGCTGGTGAGTTTCTAACTGGGTTTCCTGATGATCTGCCCTACTTAATACTACACAAGGTCTTGGGAATTTTTATTTGCCTAAGTAGCTCCCATCATTACAATCACACTTTCTTGCAATAAATCTTGTAGTCACTCCCTCTTTCTTTCCCCTGCCCCATAGAAACAGGGAGCATCTGTCTACCTATCAATCCATCATTTATCTATTGAGAGGCATCTCTTGTTAATTTATATCTCTGATATATCCCTGATATATACAAACCTATTACACTACTCCATGATAAATATCACCAAAATGTTCATAAATTTGTTCATAAATGATATTTAATAAAACTTCATAACTTTCCTATGAAGTAGGGTGTTTTATCCAAGTGTTTCTGAGCTCTCTTTTTTTTTTGCGGTGCTGGGGATTGAACTCAGGGCCTTGTGCTTGCCAGGCAAACACTCTACCAACTGAGCCATATCCCCAGCCCATTTCTGAGTTCTTGACAGCTTGGAATCTGCTGACCCTGGAACAGCCTCCCCTTCCAGGGCTAGTCAATTACTAGAAATATTGAAGTATGCACCTGCAAAAATGTCTTTCACCCTGTTCAGAGACCACACCTCCAACCACCTCCTTTAGCAAGCTCTCATACTGAGGGCTGCTATTCCCCTATCCTAGTCACCCCAGAATCCTGTTGCTATAAAAGAATATCTGAGACTGAGTCACTTATAAAGAATAGAACTGTATTTCTCACAGTTCTGGAGGCTGGGAAGCCCAGGATCAAGTGACCAACTGTTTCAGTTGTCTGGTGAGGGCTGCTCTGTGTTCCAAGATGGCATCTTAGTGCTGTACCCTCTAGAGAAGAAGAATGTCGCATCCTCACATGGTGGAAGGAAGAAAGGCAAGCAAGATGAAATTCTTCCCTTCAGCTCTTTCTTAAGGGCACCTAATCCCATCCACCGGGCTTCCACCCTCATGATCAAATCACCTTTTAAAAGCCCTGCTTCTCTATTCTATCACCTTGCAATACCTGAATTTTGGAAGAGACACCTTCAAAGCACAGTATCCAGGGTCCTGACAACTAGAGATAATACCTGTGCCCTAGAAATGCTGGCATTATTCAAACTAGTGAATCCTATGCCTGCTTAGCCTGCCTTTTCTCTTCCTTCCTGTAGAAATCATAGTTGAAGGTTCATGTTCACATTCTCCCAGTTTCCTCTACCTTCCAATGAACACAGTTGCATTCCTGTACAGCCCCCATGGTGTGGCATGCCCTTTCTTCTCAGGATCTGTGAGAAGCAATGCTAACCTTATGCTGAATCTGCTTTCATACACCAGTTGGTAAATACATCCCACTATTTAGATTTGGGATATCTGCCAGTTCTTTGATTTTGGCAATATTAATATCTCTGTATGGAAAATTTTGTGCAATTATTTGACTACTTAATGTCACAATATCTTTCTTTTTGAAATGAGTAGAAAATTGGAAGTGCTAAAAAGATGAAACTATTAAGCATAAGAAAGTGAAACTTTTAATCCATTTGAATATTCATTAAATTTAATTTAATTATGAAAGAAAATAAAAAGTTAAATTATGTGAAATCCTAGAAACCTATAATTGAATACAGTTTTTGAAAGGTGAGGTTTAATGATAAATTTACACAAAGTTATTAAACTGTGATTGAGTAATAATTAGTAATGTTAAAACTGAAAAATTTTAATACTTTCTTTTCTAAGCATAGCACTGAGTTATGAATGCATTGTATAACATCATCACCACACAATATGAAATGTGTATCAACAACTGTGAAGGGTCTGAGATTTTCTCTACTTACCAACTAATAATTTAGCATGACACAGATTCATAAGTGCAGGCAGAAGATATAAGACTTGGTGAGAAAAAAAAGAACTATTTATTAAAGAAATTGCAGGAGTCACTGTATTCACATTGCACCACTTCCCCAAGGCCAATTCCCATCCATCATGCAGTGAGGACCAAGGGACTTCTGGGTTGCATTACAGGAGAATTTCAAGTTCAGGAAGCCCCCATTTTGAAATGGGTCTACAGGCAAACCTACTAGATTTTTGCCCTGAAGATGTAACAGCGGTCCACTTTATGCTGTGAATATATCCCTTGCAGCTCTGCCACTGTAACTGATTTTTCAAATAGACATGTTTCCTTCCTCTCTCCCTGCTCCTCCCTAACCTCTCCCCATCTCTAATCTCAGGGGAAACAGGATTACCTTTCTTCCCCATCCTGGGCTGAGTTATTTGTCTCTGAGCACACAACCATCATAGGAAGAAAGTAATCCAGACTTTGGGGATGGTACCAAAAGATCTCAGAAATGACTATCTCCCAAATTAACAAGTGAATTACAACTCCAACAGAGACCATGTGGAATATAGCCTTTGAGTCACCTCTTTAAAAGCCCTCTGTTCCTGTTGATGGGCAGAATCACAGACTTTGGGACAGGAGTCCCCTGTGTTTCTCCTTTGCTAGCAAAGCAATAAACCTTCTTTTCCCTTTTTATCAAAACTGTGTCCTTGTTATTGAATTGGCGCTGGGGACAAGGACTGAGCTTTCAGCAACAAAGGGAGACATTATTGCCCTTATTCTGGGCAGCAAAGTACTGCCTCTACCCTGGCACTATCTCTATCTTCCAAGGTTATTTGTTACACAAATATTCTTGAAAAGATAATTTGGAGCAAAATATAGTCAGGGCCTTGAGTCAAAAGATAGGCAGAAATATGAAGGACTCAAGGGAAATTATCTTTAACAGTATATGTTTTATTATTTCCAATTTAAAGATAAGGAAACAGACTTGGAGATCTTCTGTAACCTGATTAAGGTCGTAAAAATTTGTATACAAACATCACTATAATGATCTAAATCCAAAAGGAAGTTTATAGCTCTACCTAGCTGTTGGTAGGATTAGAGATTACCAGAAACTCTTTTGTTTAGAAAACATTCCCAGTTCTCTGATTGCATTTTGCTACTTGTGAAACACACACACATGCACATGTACACACATGTGTGCAAAAACAAATACACAATCAGCCTTTTAATTCCAGATGCAATCATTTGCAATTTTTTCAATCATAATGTCTTCCCATGTTAAAATCAATTTCTTTTTTGCACCCAATGTCACCCCAACTAAACTGAAATGTAACTTTCTAAAGTACTGAAATAAATTTGTGTAATCTGCAGAAAACAGAAATCCATATTGTTAATCTTTAACATAATTTTAGAAATTGGATAAGCTGAAGAAAAACAATAGCAACAAGCCTAGAGAGCTACAATAGTTTTCTGAAGATAGAATCTTCACTTAATCTGTGGAAGTACATTACTTTTGTTTTTAGACTCCCAACTATCAAGAAGTATGTTAAAAATTCACCACATATGAAACCATTAGACTTCCACATGGAAGTATTAGTGTTGATGGTGTTCAAGAAGATGATCAAGACCTCATTTCCTATTAATTGGGAACACCACCATGGAAGTTTAAATTCGTGCTGATGTGTGATGAAAGGAGAGAAGAACAATTTTTACAATCCTTTGGATGGCACAGTCCACAGTCCCTGAACAGGTCCATCTCCATGATTTGGCCTGAGTGGACTTGTAAGTAGAGAAAAGCAAGAAGCTTTCTTTCTATTTTTGTTTATCTGTATTATTTATATAAATTGTGCTTGGGATTTAATTTTTACTTTAAATTGCATGTAAATCATACTTCATGCATTGTGTTAACAATACTGAATAAACCCAACCCACTCAGAAGAATAGCAGTTGATTGTATTTAGACATTACTTCAAATAATCCCAAATTGAGTTCTTGGGATATTTGTATTTTCTGGACATTATATTTAAAACTAATTTCTGGATGCTATTCCTGTTAAATGGCAGACTTCACCCTTTCAAGATATTATTCTCATTCTATGGCGAGAGAGCAAGTTATACATCATATTCTGGTGAAATAACATTAGATTGCAGAGTAACTTCTAAGGTGTGTACGTGAATTGGGGGAGTTTTGCACCTGTACTATTCTACCAATTTATACACCCAGGAGGAGAAAGTGACCCTTCATTTTTCCTTCAAACACACAGAGAACCACCAACCAACCAGAATATATCAATTTCCAATAAACCTAAATATACACACTCCATTCTGTGCAGAGTACATGCAACTTTAGCTGAACTCAGCAATAAGTTCTACAATGCTTTGGGATTTACCAAGCAAAAGTAACCATTCATGTTTTTGAAATACAAATTATCTTTCTTACATACAGATTAAAATACCAGCAAACACTTCAACCATCTGATCAGCTGCCCATAAATTGTGAAAGACTCTACCGAATCAGTCCTATTATTTAAATATTCTTCATTTCTGACCTGTGTAAAGAGCTTGAATGAAATTTTCTCCCATTTGTATAATGCATTTCAGAGTAGTGTCTCCATTTTAAGGCAATGCACAAGAAAGTAACTGAGATATAGCAAATTATACCAATTGTGAATTTTAATAAGAATAAGATACATGAAGATATACCAAATACAACCCCAATTCATTACTCTATAATTACATAAATCATATGCAATTTTGGTTATTTATTGGATGTAGAAGATAGCTAATATTGTGAGAGCTAGGTTCTTTTTATTCATATTATATTTGAAAAAAGGAAGGCATAAATGTTTTGAGATCTCACACTGAGGATCAGTGATTTTTACCACTCTTTTCCCATTTCCAAGGGTAAAGGACATTATCTTAAGAGTGTTAACGATTTCAGCTGTGAAGAAATCACCATCTGGGGCTGGTACAGGATGTTGGGAAAGCTGTAGAATCACATAATGTTGGAAACATTGAGGTGAAGAATCAGGAAGAAGGAAGCCACATAATTGGAATTGTTGAATGAAGCTGAGTAGGAGCCTGACGTGGGTAAATAAAATATGATGAGCAAACAGTTGTCTTTAAAACCATGGAAATAGATGGGGATACTGACTCCCAAACTTGGCAGAGGCAGGCTGAGAAAACCCAGGCACTCATTCTGAAAAATGTGCATGCATATGTTAAACAGTAATGAAAGGAGCCCCCTCTGCGGTTCACCCCAGCTGCAGTGGTTTGTCGTTTTCAATAAAAACTTAATGCCTCTCCCTGAGAATGAATGCGTGCCCTGGTTTATAAAGGGATAATGCACTAACCTTATTTCCAGTGTCTGACAGATCAGCAAATACACGTAGGCACAACTGCCTATTTGCTATTTACTACTACGGTAAATGGCAAGCCGTAAAATGCGATCTGTTTAAATTGCATTTTGCAAACAATCCTTACTTGGTGCTATACACTCTGTGAAACATTATTATTATTATTTATGAGGCACAGTTAAAGGTGCTTGGTGCTGGGAGAATTGTGGATTTCTTTTACATTTAATTTTGTAGAAAGAAGGGTCCTGGAGATTATCTTGTCGGGGGATTTCATTTTAACCATAGAGGGAATTGAAATATTGCAATAACTTGACCACGATTATACAGATAACTAGAGTCGTAGGCTTGTCATGAATGCAGGGATCTTTGATTTTAAGTGGGACTAAAATACCCATGTTCCTATATTCTAATGTAATTGTTAGAAAAAATAAAATTCCTACGGAGTAAGAATCATTGCCATCAGGAATGAGCATTTTGAACATGTAATTAGAAAGAACCTATGTGTACATATTAATTTCTGACCTGTATGAAGAGCCTGAATGAAATTTGTGTATATATAAATGTATATGTATAATTTAGACATAGTAAATTACATGTGGTGTGTGTGTGGGTGAATGTGTGTGTGTGTCTCTCATTGGCTGTCATGGTTCAGATATTTTGCTTTGGAGAACTTTATCCATTAATAATAGGTTTTCAATGTTTAACATGTGAAATGATTGTGGAGATGGAAGGAAATAGAAGACAGGGTCCCTTCTATTATCTGAAATGAAGCATACGTATAGAAATGTACACAATATTGTCTGCATACCAAAAGGTTTTTTCCCAAATGAACACACTCATGGTACCTGGATATTTTTCCCTCGAATATTATTTCCTATGCTTGTTGCTTTGTAATCAGGTACACAATTTTCACATTTTCTATTTGAAAGAGAAGAACACATATCTGTAGTCAGCTCACTCTCAAGAGCAATGGAGTAAGCTGAGTTGAACATGTCCAGTTTATTCTTCAAAAACCTCCCTTATCAATTAAGTCACTTTTGACTTGGGAATGAGTGATAAGTCTAGAGAGGTAAGGAGTGCTGTGAGAATGGGCTCACTGCATGGAAGGGGACATTGGGAGTGGGAAGATGTTGGCCTACCAGGAATGTTTGCTTATTTTTATTTACTTATTTTCATCCATTCATCTTTCCTTTAGAACTAACCCACTGAATAATTTAGCTTGATGACTACCTTATTAATTTAGTAGTTTCTGGGAAGGAGGAAGGGAACCTGAAATTCACATGGCCTGTAGAAGTGGATTTCATCTCCAGATTTTCCAATGTTTGACTCAGTGGTCTTTCTGGGTGCTTCTCACTCTGTGCTGCGGATGCCTGGCATCGGATGCCCGAGTTCCTTCTTGTGCTAACATCCGTCAACTTGAGAGAGCCTTGCCTCAACAGGAAACCAACAGATGCTGGTTCTATAAATACTAGTACCTTCTCAAAGGACCTCTTATTCCTAATTTCCAATACTTTCACTTTATTTTTAAAAGTTTTGTTTAATTGGACTCTGATGAGGTGGAGATGTATAGATATTTACATTCAAATAATATCTGACCTGGAAATACCCTTTCTCAGTTTTAAATAAGCTCTAAAACTTTATTCATTTGTACATTTTGAAATTATACTACAAATGAAGTAACAATTTCCTGAGTTCTCAGGTTTAAAAAATAATAATTTTCCCCATAATTATTGGAAGACCCATATCTGAAAAGAGTGTAAAGTTTTCTCTCAATATTTCATTTTCCACATGTAGCTTTTATTCTAATTTAAAGTTTTTACAAACAATTTTTTCCCTTGACATATTCTAAGCCATTTGTGTTTTTCTTGGATTTTTATATCTCAAAGTGAAAGGTAGCACATCATTATCATTTAGATCCATCCCTCACTTTTCGGTAAAACCTAAAATCATTCAACTGGCCCATGAGATTCACAGACACTCAAGCTTATCAGAGGTATTACTGAGAAGCCAATATTTTCCTAGCTGGCATTTATTTCCCTCATTCACAAAGCTATTAAACTCTGTCATGTTTAAGTGTTTCTTTCCTTAGAAAAAGCAAAAATAAGAAAATATGTATTTGAATCTTGTTGGGCTTTGCTTTCCCCTAGATATATATTAAAAGTTGAGGAAATATTGAAAAAAACCATAAACTTTCAGTTTTTAAGTGTGGAGAGTTGATACAGGAAAGTATTTGGGTACACAGAATTGAGACCGTTTTATAACTTCATTTTGTACAATGGGTGATGTACAATTCTAATTTTCTAAATTTTATAATGTGTCTCCATCTGTAGATTTGAAATACTGTCACTTGTGAATAATTTTGAGGATAGTTGTGGCTATTACACTTAATCGCATCAATCCAGTATAGTTCTATATTTGAGCCTCAGATACAATTATTTGAAGATAAACATCACAGTCATGGAAAATATCCTTCCCACTCAAATTTTGTTCTGTTCAGTAACCTGGCACTAACTTAAGCATTTTTCAGTGTTGCCTACCTCATTCTTGTTTCATGTTTGACACTTTACCTCTTAACCTGTTTAAGAGAAAGTAAATGTTAATGATTTGTGTCTGTCTTTTCTCAGAATCAAAAACAATGGATGAATTCAGGAGGAAGAAATGGAACCTTGGAGCATTTGTCATTATCTAACCCCAATAACCTAATCTTTTCATGTTTTCAGTAAGGAAGTATGATTGGAAGTTGATTCATACAAGGATGTGTGTATCCACCCGTAGGGACATATCCTAGTCATCATAGATTAACGAAGTCTGCTAACCTTGGGCATCTCAGGAAGAGGAATGGCTTTTATTGAAGTCAGTTCTAAGGAAGCATCTTCCTTCCCAAATGTGAAAGTCAATTTTCATTTATGAATGGGAAGGAATTTGGAGCAGTGTTTGAAGAAGAGAATAAAGCAGAGATCCTGACTCACAATAGTTGGACCTGCTGTAGGCAAGACCTGGGAAGGGTAAATAGGAATGTGCTGGAGTTTTTTCTATGAATGAGATTCCAGCAAGAAATAAAAGTAAGGTAGGAATTTCCCCTAAGGGGTCTCATTTTTATTAGTTCATTGAATGAAGCAGAAGGTTGGTGGGGAGGGGTAGACTATGTATTAGTGATGGGTTTGGGAATGCAAGATGGTAAGGATTGAGTAGCAAGAATTGTAGTTTACTAGAACAAATGGCTATAGCAATTCAAATAATATCTAATCATTTTATATCTCTGTGCCATGTTTCTCAGAGACTTCATGTGCTGCAGATGATGCAGCTGAATTCATGAAACAGAAAAGAGAGTTGGTAGCCATCAGAGGCTGGTGCACTGCTGGCCCCAGAGGTTGAACCTGGCATGGACGTAAATGGCATGGTGGGGGGAGATGGGACAAATATACATTTGTCTTCTTTTTTTTTTAATTTTTATTTTTACAGACTGAATTTTGATTCATTGTACACAAATGGAGTACAACTTTTCATTTCTATGGTTGTATACAATGTAGCTTCACACTATTCATGTAATCAAACATGTATATAGGGTAATAACGTCTGTCTCAATCCACTATCTTTCCCCCCCCCTTCTGCCCCATTTCCCTCTACACAATCCAAAGTTTCTGGTTTTTAATGTATCCAACATTAGAGTTATTTCCAGCTTTCAAAAGTTAATTATTCATGCTTATTTTCTTGCAAATCCAAAAAAGCAGTATTAATAGCACTGCTACTACAAGTCTGTAGACCCCACAGAAACTCCTACTAGACTACCAGTTTCCTGGGGGAAAGTATGAATCTCTGCATTCCCAATGTATTACCCTGTGCCTGATGCATAACACATTACTAAGACTTTGTGACTGAAAATTGAATAAATTGAGTCAGAGTCCAGTCTTATGGAATTGGGGCCGTTCTTTATTTCTAAATCCTTTCATATTAGAAGTTTCTGTTGAATTTTTGAGGTGAGAAATGAATGTTATCTTGTTCCCAGTTCAACCACAGAGACATTTATACCATTTTATTCTGTTGCTTTAACTGAACTCTGAGGTAATTGGACATGGTCCTTTTGATTAACTGATTGACAAGTAATCTACAAATGGCTGCATAGATTGACTTATCCACACAAAACTGGTCTGACTCACTCTATCTCATGCCTTCTGCTGACTATCATGATAATGAGACTCTCAGAGTTGCATTTACTTCAGAATAGAGTGCTAGAAAAGGGAAATTAAAATTATTTATAAGAAATCCTGCGAGAAAGAACCCACTACAATTCTTGATGGCAATGATAGGAGACTCATTTAGAAAATCAAGTGCACTAATCAATTTATAGTTTCCCTGGTACAAAACAGCCAGCTACCTTATTCATGGACTAAGCATTTTTCTCTAATTTTTAAAAATTATGAGCAGATGACAAATTACCTCATGAGTAACACATTATGAGGTCTGAGCATTCATGTTTATATTTCATTGTTTTAATCTAATCTAATACAACACAGAGCAAAGTCCTTCATACACACATTTAATGGCATGCATAATCATGATTGTGCTGCATAATAATTAGGCATTAGTGATAAGCAGTTCCCATAAATTACTATAATTAGTATTACTCTTATACCACCAGTTATTTTTTTTAGGTTTTCCCTTCTAATTTTGTTAATTCTTTAGTTATCTGTCATCAACACAAATGTCAGCAGTTTCCCTAATGCCATGCATGACTTAATTATCATTATTCTTTGCCCAGAGTAAGGTCTCAATCAATTTCTGTTGGAATGAGGTGAATAAAATCATCACATAGTAGCTAACACTCAGTTACAAGCCCAGGCAAGTAGAATTTTCTCTTCAGAGCTGGGGGTCTCTGTGTATCCCCCAGGGTCAATGCTATCTTTCTCATCCTTCCTCTCCTTATTCCCTCTTTGATAGAAACATGAATTTCAGTTCTTGATGATGAGACATAGGTCAGCTAATGCTTAGCTGGAGCAGAAAGTGATGGCCATTGATCAATGCCTTGCTGAGTAGTTCACAGATCAGGGAATTGGGTCAAAGATGAGCCATGTACGAAGTGAAGGGGAACAATGACGATGTATTCTTGGTACCAAGTATCTTAGTATGTTAGACTGAGAAATGAGATAAGGGATTAATTTATGTCACCAAACTATTATTGACTCAAGATGAGCAGAGACCTGGGAAGAAAAGTCAACTTGTTAAATACACTGTGACACCATCTCAATGAGCAAATAGAGAGTAAACACAGGGCAAGAAAGAGTTCAAGGCTCAGGTAACCTTGGCCTTGAATGACTGTGGAGTCAAGAGAAAGCCTTTAATTTCAAAATACTTCCTCTTCTGCCACCAACAGGAAACAGAGCTTCCTGTGCACTGTTAATGAAAATTACATATACTCAAATTCTTAACAAATACTTATACACAAATCATTTTCAATCAAACCTTGAAAATGGAATCAAATCTTTTCTTGGATAGTTTAGGAGAGGAGACTAAAATGAAATGTGCGGAGCAGGCAGAAGTGCAGGCTGGGCAAATGTTGATGCCACCCCCAACCACATGGCCTGGCCTTCTGGTTCCTTAGTGTCTTTAAGGCAGCCATATATAGTGATGATACTTTTCTGTGTTTCTTGGTGGAAAAAAATCATAAGGCCTGGAAACTCTGGGAAGCTATTAGTTTTCTATTACTGCTATAACAAATTACTGGCTTAAAGCAACACAAATTTATTATCTTATGGTTTAATAGGTTAGACATCCAATGAATCCCTCATGTGACAAAAACCAAAGTATTGACAGGGCTGCATTCTTCCCAGCAGGCTTTCATGTTGAATCTGTTTCCTACCATTTCCAGCTTCTGGACTCATGGCCCTTCCAGCACCTTCAAAACCAGCTGTCAGTTACCTCCACCACTCTCCACCTCACTCTCTCTTATAGGACCCCTGTGATTACATTTAGACTAAACAGATAACCCAAGGTAATCGCTTCATCTCATAATCAGGACTGCAAAATTCCTTTTGCTGAGTAGGGTAATGCATTTATAGACCTGATTATTAGGATCTGGACTTTTTTTTTTTTTTTTTTTTTGGTGTGGAGGGCATTATTCAGCTGATCATAAGCAACTGCTCATTTGTTTGACACATGGGTATCTTGAACTCCTTATCAAGCTCTCAGAAATTCAAAAGCTGTGGCAGGGGACTCCCTCCCTTCTGTGGAGCAGCCTCCTGTTGTTCTAGCCCCCTTAAGACTCTTTTCATGTTAATATTTGTTTTCTAATGGGAAGCGTTTGTCTGCCTTCTGACCAATGCAGAAGCAGTTTTTTGGTCATTGAGCCACTGTCTTTGCCAAGTTCCTTCCCTTAGATTATTCTGCCTGATTTTCCTCTCCTAGATGATTCAGGTAGGAAACCTGAGAGTGATAATAGGAATAAACATTTCTACAGAGACCATTGTGAATTAGGAACTGGTTAAAATACTTTACACATATTGCCTCATTTAATCTTTCAAATACTCTTTTGAGAGAAAAGCTATTATTGTCACCATTTTTCAGATGAGAAAACCGAGGCCCAGAGAGATTCAGCAAATTGCCAGAGTCCACAGCTGGTAAATAGCAAAGCTGGGATTCAATTCGGGCTGTATGACTCTGGAGTCAAAGCTTTAAATCACTATCCTGTATATTGCTTCTCACAGCATAGACCTGAAGTTTAATTTAAAAGCCCTGACAATGCCGTATTAAACTAAAACCAATGCTGGAGAGAAGAGGGAAAGGAAAATGAAGAGCAGGTTTGAGTAAAAAGTGAACCCACACACACACACACACACACACACACACACACACACAAGGGAATAGAAAGGAGAGAGGGAGAGGAGAAGGGAGATTGATAGACAGGGAGACACAGAAACTGAGAAGCAGGGAAAAAGAGAGAGAGAAGGAGAGAGGAAACAGAAGTGAGGGGATGGAGGGAGAAATTAGGAAGCACATTAGTTATACTCCCAGTAGCTAAGAATTTACTGAAGGGCAGAAGAAGGTCTCATGGTCATCTCTGACTGATAGACCCTCCAGACCATTACCAAGGGGAACAAATAGACTAGTGAAGTTAGTGCCCATGAAGACTGCCCCCCCCATGGCTCCTGAACCCACTATCTCTATTTAGACTGGGAAAGACATAACAGTACTTCTCTCAGATTAATTTCCCCCTAAGAACTTCAAGATCTTGAGCAAGTCCTAAATAGCCTATCCCTCTCTTACAAAGGTAATTAATGTATAATTAAAAAGCACACCACCAGTCAATAAAAGTAAGGCTTGGGCCTCATTCTAGTCAGATAACATAACAGAAGACTCAGCCTAATAAAAAAGATTTGGTTTGTTGCTTGGTCATACTTAATAGTGTATGCAAATGTCACTTTGTAATTTGCATGCTAAAGGTCAATAACAAAGATTTTTTTCACAGTTCCTTAATTTTATCCCCTAATAAAATAACTTTAATTTTTTAAACTGACAGATCTAAAAAATTTATAGCTATGATAAAAAGTCTTCATATATTTCTCCCTAGTAACATGTGTATGTAATTAAAGTGTTTTATGTTGATGTTATTTACAGTATGATTTAACACCCTTTGGGATAAATATTGATGTTAAACTTCCTCTTATTTTCTTTTTTCCTTTAAGCATAGTAATTTTAAATATATGCATATTAAATTGCATCTAAAGCATTTAGGGTTCAGCTCCATAGTGAATAAAGCTATAGCTTAAAATTCACATTTATTTATTTAGTACCAGGGATTGAATGCAGTAGCAATCTACCTTGAAAACATAGTTCAGTTCTTTTTATTTTTATTTGGTTAATTTTTTTTTTTTTTGGAGGTGTACTAGGGATTGAAATCAGAGGCACTTGACCACTGAGCCCCATCCCAAGCTGTACTTTGTATTTTATTTAGACTCTGTCTCACTGAGTTGCTTTGTGCCTTGCTTTTGCTGAGACTGGTTTTGAACTCGTGATCCTTCTGCCTCAGCCTCCAGAGCCTCTGGGATTACAGGCATGCACCACCACACCAGACTTATTTGGTTAAATTTTGAGAAAGGGTCTTACTAAATTGCTGAGACTGGCCTCAGACTTGTCATCCTCCTGCCTTGGCCTCCCAACTTGATGGAATTACAGGTGTGTGCCACCATGCTTAGTTTAAAATCCATTTTAATTAAAAAAAAATACTTTAATATTTGTTTCCCTGTGAGATTTTTTTCCTTAATGACCCTCCTTATTTGTAATTCATATTATACAGTGACATATTGACAATCACGTGTGCAAAAAGATTGATAATGTGATATACATTATTTGTTTTTTATCATTATCATGAATGGAAAGGCCTGAAGAAGTTTGACAATAAGGATAACAATCCCTGCACATTCCAACAATAAGGAGAGCAAGGCGTAGGAAGGGAGAAAGGATACTTCTGAGATTTTGCTAATAATGGCAACCCTCCCTCACCCACCTTTTTCTTTTTTTTCAGTACTAAGGATTGAATCCAGAGTCACACACATGCTAGGTAAGTTCTCTACCACTGAGCAGTATCCACAGCCCTGGTAAACAAATTTGCTCTTTTGAAGGGTCAGAATTTAAGGTAAACACTTTGCATGCATTTATCATTTAATTTAATCTTTGTAATGATATGATCATCTACTTTTCAAATAAAGAAAAAGGAATTTCCTTAAAATCAGAAGATATTCAGATTCAGATGATTAGATCTAATGTATATTTTACAAACTGAGTTATTGATTTTAGAATAATTTTAGATTGTCACATATTTACAAAGATCCCAGAAGAGTTGTCTTTTTTTCCTTGTTCAAAGGTGCCTTGTTAGCTAGCAGTAACCTATTTAAAAGCTAGTGAGTGCATATGAGCAAATTTTCTAAATTAAAAACCAAACCAAACCAGATATTTGTTATGGTTTTATACAAATGTAAAGGCATGGGCTCCAGAATGGTGGTATTGGGAAGTGCTATGGATCTTAGGAGTTAGGGCATTTGGTAAAGTCATGGGATCATAAAGGGCAGGATCTCAAAAGTGATATAAGAGTCTGCCCATCCTCTTTCTCTCTGCCTCATAACTGGTGATGTCAGTGGTTTGCTTCCACCATAATGTGATACCATCACCAAAGGTGCACAGGGGTTGGGCTGTCTGATCTTGGACATGGTCCTCCAGTAACATGAGCCAAAATAAAGCTCTCTTTACTTCATAAGTAACCTGTCTCAGGGATTTTGTTATGGTGATGGCAATACAACTGATAAAAAATTTTATTAAAAGATTTCAAAAATATGTTTCCCAGAATTAGGGCTGTTGATTTTCTATCAGAATTCTTAAGGAAGTGTTTAGGAATAAGAATGCTGAGCTGATTGTTACAAGATCTGGTACCTAGATAGCACCAGCACTTTTGCTCATGGGTTGATGGGTTGTTAGACTTCTAACTTCTATGAATTTTTTTTTGTAATAAAGGGTTTAAAGTTCATGATTTCAAATGGTCTAAAATTTTGTGATTTTGTTTCATTTGTTGAAATATAAATATCTCTACAATGAAGAGGTCTTGACTTCCTTCAAAACTACTTTGAAATGCTGTCGTATCTATAGGCAGCTTTTATTTATGTCTCTGCTTCGGCTGTTGGATTTATCAACTTCTTAAAATAAAAGATGTTCCATAGAAAGAATACTAATAATTGATTTATAATGACTAGATAGCAAAAACCCAATAATCAATGAATTTTAATCCTAAAATATTAATTCTAAGTCACTCACTCAGTAGTTAAAATATTTAACAACCTCATATGGGTTCTGCATTAAAGCTGCTCTCTAACACAACGGCTATTTCTGAAAACGCTTGGATGTGGAAAATAATTGCAATTCTATTGAAGCTATTAGAGTGAATTACAATTGGATTTCACATAAAAGATTTTAATGCACAGATATTTCACATATGTTTCTAGGCAAAGGTTCTTCAAATAAAGCTGTTTTTTTCCTTAAGAAATTTTATGTGTGAGTCAGATGTACCTCCAGTTAGATCAGACATTCTTGCCTTTTTCTTTTCTTTTTTTTCGTTTGCTACTTAAATTGCTTCTAAGAATATTTTAATACTGCAGTCATTGTTGTCATTTCATTAAAGTAAGATGGACCCCAGTCAAAATTTTGCCTGATGATACCATGTGCACACCAAGAGAAGATGGAAAGATTTATTACTCTCATGGTAAGTCTTTCTGGGCAGAACAGGTCCCTCAGTGGGGAAATGAGGAAGGAGACTGGTTTGGGGCTTTTATGGGTTCTTAGAACTGGTTTTACCTTCCTAGCAGTCATAGGAGGGAACACCAAGGTTTTATTATCAGGTTGACCAGATCTGGGATGGAAGGGGAAGGGAGAGAAGGAGGCTTAAAAGTTACCAGCTGTCAAATATCAAAAACAAACCAAAAAAAGGAGTTGGGTCTTTATTATTATCATTCATATAGAATCGATCTTTACAATAGACCTTCCCATCTGTTATTATGAAAATAAAGGGCAAATTAAATATGGTTTTGTTTTTAAAAAATAAAATTATGCATACCACGGTATAGTGGGAAAATCAGGACTTTCAAGCCAAATAGACATAGGATCTAATTTGATGTCTGCTAACTGCCCGCTTCATCAGTCAGGATTCAGTGCAGGAAACAATCCACAGTGGGGTTTTAAAGCAGCAGGGAGTTTAATGTAGGGGATTAGGTATTTATAAAATTATTAAAGGGGCTGAGTGGACAGACTGAGCGGGGCTCTTTGGAGTGACTCCAAGAGTGATACGCAATTGCTCTCTTAGCAAAGCGCTACTGCAGAGGCTGATCTAGAATGAAGCTTGAAATATTCCCACAGCCCTCAAAACTGCTTCCCAACATCAAAGAGATTGGGCAACGGCCCTGGATCGCTGCTATAAGAAAGTCTCACACTTTCAAGGTCTTGCAAGTCAGCAACAAAAGCTGAGAAGATAGCCTGGACTTCACTCCTATTGCACCATGTGTGCATACTTCTACATGTAATCCATAGTAGTTAATTCACCCTAGCTGGAGGAGTGTCCTGAGAAAAGAAAATCTGAACATAACCAGGTGAAATGAAGGTTAACCAAAGCAACCCAGAATATTTTGTGCATTCTCGGTGTGAATTAGGACAAGTGTTTAGACTTTTCTTTTCAATGAAGTGAATTTAGTATCCAGATCAAAGGGTCATTCAAGGACTAGAGATCATGTTTTTCTTTAACTTAGAGCCTATGTACCTGGTTTAGATTTGGTGTCCCCCAAAAGCTCATGGGTAAGACCATGCAAGAAGTTTTAGTGGTGAAATCATTGAGTTATGAGAGACTAAACTTAATCAGTGTATTAATCCCCTGACAGGGATTAACTAGATGGTAACTGTGGGCAGATTGGGTGTGGCTGGAGGAGGTGGGTTGATAGGGGCATGCCCTTTCGGTTTTATATTTTGTCTTGCTGAGGGGAGTTTCTCTCTCTCTCTGTATCCTGGTACCATGTCCTGACCTGCTTTCCTCTGCCACACTCTTCCACAGTGAAGTTTTGCCTCAACTTGAGCCCTGAGGAGTGGAGTCAGTTATGGACTGAGAGCTCTGAAACGTTGAGCCCCAAAATAAACCTTTCCTCCTCTAATTATTCTTGTCAGGTCTTTGAGTCACAGCAGTGAAAAAGTTGCATAAAACAATACCTTTATAACAAAGAATAATAAATTGTGGAGATGTGAAATGCAATGAAAAAAAGGTTTTGAACTAGGGATGGTAAGTTGTGAAAAAGTAACTAGGAAATGGGGTTACATTAGGAAATGGGGTGTGTGTATACGTGTTTGTGTATATTTATATACATAAACATAATATGTATATATACATGCATGTATGTGTATTATGTAAGTATATATATATACTTACATACTTATATTATGTAAGTATATATATTCATATGTACATATTCTAAGTATATGTGTAATGGAAGTATATAATGAAAAAGTTGGTTTTAGTATTGGTACTGACTTTCCTTCTTATTCATGGTCATAAAACTCTCCAGGGAGAAGAAATTTATGGCAGTCCTCATTTTTCAGAATTTTCTACGTGTACTTAGGGAAGGGAAGGTCTGCGAAAGCTTTTTGTCCTCCACATGTTGTAGTAGTTGACCAAATAACCATATGTAGTATTATGGCTATGTTGAACCATTTCAGAACTTCAGAAATCATCGCACTAAATGTTGATGAGCAGTTGCAAGGTATGCGATCAAATAATTTTTATTTCAATAGGGTCTGGGGGGTTGCATAATTCAAGCCCTAATTTTATAGATAAATAATCATAAGTAACATTTCAGTTTATATAGTTCATGTTCAAATAGCCTTTTATAAATTTATAATTTATTGAAAGTCAAATTTGTACCTCATTGTATTTACATATGTATACATTCATTAAATCAAGTGATCCAAAATGTTTTTGTGCTTGACACTGCACTAATTACTTCATATATAGAAGAGAAATGAACTCTAGATCCTGACCACCAAAGCTTTACAGTCTAGTGGATCAGAGATATGTTAAATAAATAGTCACAATTGTAGTGTATTGACTTTGGAAAAAAAAAAAACTATAGTTTTCTGAGAAAAAAAGTAATAAGACAAAATAGGGTCACCAGATTAAGCAAATAAAAATTCAGGATCATCAGATAAACTTAAATTTTAGATAAATAGCAAATAGTCTTTTAGTACCAGTATGAGGGATTGAAACTTATTCATTGTTTATCTAAAATTCAAATTTCATTAGGTGCCCTGTCTCTCATCTGACAAGTCTTGGAGGGAAAGAGCAACTTAGAAGGGAGTGGTGAAAGAAGATCTTTGAAGATGTGATTAATAAGAAGAGATGTGGAGAATAAAGAATTGGTATTCATTGGCCAATTGAAAAGTGGTAGAAAAGGATTTGAAAGCAGAAGAAATAGCAGAAGCAAAGTCCCTGAGATGGGAAAGAACTTTGCACAATGAAGACATGGAAAGTGTGTCAATGCTGCTAGTGTCAAGTGACTAAGAAAGAATGTCCTGGAATGGAACTGGAGAAGTAAGCAGGGTCAGACCAGGCAGAGAGTGTGCTCTCTTAAAAAAACACTGTGTTACTTATTTGTTTTGACTTATAAAGCCTTTTAAAACCATATGATATAGAAGGTCACACCATATAACATGTAAGATTGAAGCTGGTCAGATTACTGGTTGGAACTGGGGGTACTGGGGTATTCAGAGGATCCAGATCCCTGTATTTGCTCCATAATTTTCACCCCCTGAGGTAGCAGTCCTTCAAGGTACTAAACTAGATAAGGTCTCAGAATACCATGTCTCCTGCAACTGATACCCAGAGAGGGGAAACAACTTGACCCAGGTTTCATGTTCTTTGTATAATATATCAGCCCAGACTGTTCAGTGGTGAGCAATGAGAAGTATCTGTATTCATCTCTAGAGTTAAGATAATTTGAACCACAGAGAATCAACCTAGTACTTGACTTCAGGAAATTTAACTGATGAGAGATAGAAATCAGTGTCACATTTTACAATGAGTGCCTCCCAGTGGTGTATGTTAGAAAACTGTTGGGTCACTGAAGCAATTCTATTATTTGAGTTGCACAGAGTCTACTAGTGTACTTGACCTACACCTGCTCAAGTCCAGTCATCTCCGTGGAGAGAGGTTAATGTTCAATCATTTCATACATTGAGTCCACGTACTGCTCTGGGTGCCTGACACAGACAGTATCCCATTTTCCCGCCTACAGAGGAGGACAGGGAGCTCAGCAGAGTGACTTGTTTAATGTTAATCAGGCCCAGGGACAGAATTTGAGTTCAGTCCCATTGACCTGCAAAGCAGAAACTGGGGTTGAAGGAGGTCTGCTTTCAGGTATGTCCTTCCTGTTTAGAGAGTCTGCAAAAGTGACTTCAGTTTCTATTTTGCATATAGTAGTTCAATCTTGGTTTCTTTTTTTTTTAGGGACTGACTTGCCAGAGAATCAACATTCAGGCTTTTGAACAGGTTGTCAATTTCATCTGTGAAGTTTTTAATTTTCTATAGTCCTCGGGGTGTCACTCATCTGACACCCTGGGAGGAGTTTTGTCTTCACCTCAGGATCTATCAGACTTCCTGTGGTGATGATATAAACACAATCATTAGTTCATGACTACTCACTTCAAAACATGTTTTTGCTTTTGTTTGGCTTAAAACATCTCAAAATTTTGTACGGAGAATTTGAAATGTTACATATTATTTTTAAGCTATGATAATGACGACGATGATGATGATTTTGTTCTAGGTGAGACACTAGGTAGGACAACTGAGAAGAAGCAATAAATACAATAAATACACAAACTGCACCAACCACAGGACCTGGGTTGAGGCTACTGGTTTTTAATTCATCTCTGATGAAGTGTGAGGGGCATGAACCCCTGTCCATCCCAACACAGGGAGCTAAATCTGTTAGGCCTGAGCAAGTGTTTAATAAACAATCTAGATTGGTTTCTCCTACTGTCTGCTTCAGTAACACCTGGCTCTTCATTTCCAAATTTATTACAGTTCAGATTTATTCATGGATTAGTTGCTGATTTCTCTGTTCTCTTCCTCTATACCTACCCTTCTCAGGTTCTCAGGGAAGGTTCTTAGACTCATTGTTTTATCCTCAGGATTTAGCAGGGTGCCCAGTGCTTAGTAAAACATTTAAGAATATTGTTGAAAATTCATTAACATACCCCTCCTTTACTGAAAAATAATAAGGTGGTGATTCTTGCCTTTTGTTGATGAAAGTTATGAGCTGTCCTCCCATAGCCTTATTATTTTTCTGGAGAATCTTTGGCCCTGTAAAGCCCATTTATGTGGGGTTCATTCATTTTCAAAATATGTTAATTCCCCATTTAAATAGCAAAAGCCAACTTTAATTGAGTACTTACCACTCATCAAATTTGGTAGTGTTTTACATAGACAATTTCAATGAATTCTTAGGTCTCAAAGAGGTAAGTCCCATTTTTACTTTTGAAACAGATGAAGAATCCTTTTAAGAGAGACCAGCTTCCTTACCCAAGTGCACAGAGCTAATTGGCAGCAGAACACGGTCTCAGACAGGATTTTTTATTATTCCAGCCTGAGTTTGCACTCTTAACTACTAAAAACCATCTGCCTTTTCTATGTTCCCAGTCATGGTGAGCAATGGAATTATCCAGTGAAGATACTTCATCTCCTCTTATAAGAGTCTGAAATGATCTCAGCTGACTTGAGCTCTGACTTGATGTGAGCAAAGCTTACTTGATCGAACTGGACAAGCTGTTTCCCCAACAGCACTCTTCATGCTTTGAGAGTCTACGTTCCTGCAGCACTTGTTTAGCAATTGGCAGAGCTGTGACTCCAAATTATCTTGTGCATGTTGCAAACCATTTAAATTGTCATTGTAGGATTTTGCCTATTAGCAAAATACCATCCAGTGAATACTGATTATGTAAAATAGCACAATTGTCTGTTGATAGGAAAGCAGTAACTTCTTGAATGTAGACTAGCAGAATGATGCCTTTATTTTTAGTAAAATATAAGGCAGTTGCATTCATAGTATTCTTTATGTAAGGGGATTCAGAGTATATTCATATTTTGCCACATGTTGATAGAAAATAAATAGGAAAAGCATTTAAAAATGCTTCATTGCACATCTAAATATTTTTGTTGTAGTTAGGACTAAAGAGAGGGAAATATTCCTTGTTTTGCATTCTCACCCTTCTTTGGTGGTGACAACATTTCTATCAGACATTGAATTTGCCCAATAACACCAAACATAGTCTTAGCAGGAGACTTAGTACTTAGCCAGTTGGTCTCAAAGGAAAGTTCTCTGGTGAAATTGGGGTCATCAACTTGCTGGTGACTGATCAACTGATTTACTCACTTTTAAACTTCATCATTTTCCCATTTCAAGTAATTTCAGTCTGTAAGAGCAAATTATTCTCATCATATCCAAATGCTAACACATGTTTAAAAGCATGTGGATCAGAAAACAAATGGGATACAAAACCAACACTAATGCTTCATCAGAGGCGTTTGCACACCTTCAGGGGCTGTTTTTATTTCCTATTTCTGTATAATCATTGCATTTATGTCACTCTCCTCACTAACATGGGACAGAACTTATCTCCTGAAGTGAAATTCCCCACCTTTGTTTTGTTTTATTTTCCCTGTTTTCTCCATCAGAGACTATGCTAATCGGATATAGCTGGGACAGAAACCAGATAGAAATTCTGGGTGATACTCCTGGAAAAGACTAATTGCAAGGAGATCACAAACTTAGGAAACAACTTCTTTTAGGATTCCTTCAGAATTCTCCACTCACACTGATCATCAATAAGGGATCTACAAGGGCTTCACTGAATTGAACTTGCTTGGAGTAAATTAAAGATGGTTGCAAATTCTTTACTACACTGCCCCTTGAGAGATGGAGTTCAATTCACCTCCCTTGAACCTGGGCTCTGTTAGCAACTTCACCACTTCAGAGGAAGTGATATTCTAAGACCTCCACAGTAAGCTCATAAGAAATCTTGTAGCTTCTGTTCAGGTCTCTTAAACCCTCTTTCTGAGATCCTTAAGCTGTTGTATAAGAAGTCCAAAACTCTGGAATGACATGTAGCTGTTCTTACATGGGAGTCTCAGCAAAGCCCTGCCTTTCACCCAGACTTTCTAAGACCCTAGTTTAAAAAATTTCCATGTAAGTTTTATCTCTATTCAGGTAAAGTGAGGCCACCAGATCAGGAGCCAACTGCTATTGAAAGAATAGCTCATTACTCATTGTTGTCAAGAGGAGAAGGCATGTCACATCAAGAAGGGCCACATGGCAGAAATACTATAGTTGGTCAAGACAGAAGGAGTGAGGAGAAAGTGCAGATGTTTAGGATTGACTAATTTTAAATAATTTCAGCATGCTTTGGGTGTAGGAGTGATCTAAGTTGTCTGGTATGTAACCTTAAAATAATTAGGACAGAGAAATTTTGGTCCTAAGTGTAAAAGCTCTGTAAGAATCTGACCAATGAGGATAGTTAGGGGACTCCAGTTTTATTTTCTATTTTTTAATTTTTTTTATTATTTATTTCCAGTTTTATAATAGTTTGTCTGCATATCAAAAGTTACTCTCATGGTGAGATAATTTACTGTCTCTGGGAATTAGTTTACTTTGGGAAAACCAGTGTCTACTGGGTCAGCAAGACTACAGATGCCAGAACATCAAGAATACAGAAAATAAGAACTTTAGTAAATATCACCAGAAATGCAAGTGAAGCCATCTTATCCTCAAGGTCAGTCTGTTTGCAAACTGAATATTACCAGGGGTATTCCACTCATGCCCTGTGCAACTGATAAAATCACCTAGCTGTCTTGCCCAAGTTTCTGACTCACAGATAATGGTGATAAAATAAATGAGCTGTTTACACTCATGTACTGTGAGGTAGATTTTTATGCAGTAATGGTTACCTGAGATATTGTCCCACAACTTAAAATTTCTTTGAGTTTCTGTTCCTGATACCAGAAATCCATTAAAGTCTGTATTCATTCTTGACCAATGCAAAAAGCTCAGCAAAATTTTAACTGAAGGAGATTGCTTGGTATCTTTTGTCACAGTTACACTTAGAAAATAAAACAAACCAGTTTTCCTTGAATGATTTTGGTAAGTAGGAACCATATACAAAACTAAAATAATCCAAATGAAAAATAGAAATGACATCTGGGTTTCTATCTTGTATAAGAACAACATTTTCAAATGTGAAGGAGCTGTGGAATTAATTTATCCTTTTCAAATTTATTCTGCCATAGGGAAGTAAGTGGGGATTCCATTTTGTAGTAGCAAACATGGACCGTGAGGATAACGGTCATGGAAAGACAGACGTGGAGATGAAGAGAACTAATGCTGTCTCTGTTTAATTGCAGAGGGTCATAGGTTCTCCAAACAGACACTGCACTACTAACTTTAGTTGTGTCTGCTTTTCCCTGTCCCATGGTTGCCTCCATCTGGAGTTTAATATGCATTCATCTCTTTTCTATTCCAGGGGGGATATGTAATGAAAATCTCCATATTAGTCATCAGCTGTCAACATTGGCAAATTTCAATTACCATCCTTCGTAGCAGTTCACACTAGAGAAGGAAATCAGGATGGCACACTGGGATAGCACACTTGTGACAGATCTATTTTAATTGCCTTTCTTATCCACATTTAACCTCTATCATTTTGACAGGAGAAAGAAACTCACAGAGGAGGTAACTTTTCCTGCCAGTGATCAGGGGGATGGGTTGGGGAAAAAGCCTGCTAGGAGGACACTAGGCAACATCCATCAATATATGGACTGGTCCTGATTGCTGGGGTTGCTTCCTTTCTCCTATGAGGCCTACGTGTAACTTTCTGTTATCAAAATACTTTGCATTTAATCAACTGCCTGAATGAATGTTCCTGCTGATCATCCATAAATTATTCATTGATTAAAAAGGCTTGGCACAATTTTTTTTGTTCCATTTTCTGAAAGTTGAATTTTCAAGGACCCACAGCAGGAGTTTCCCCTGGTGAATTCTCAGTCCCTCTCACAATTCTGCTCATTTAACCTTCTGATTGCAGCCTGATGGCTACGTCACAGGAGACCCTTCAGGGACTGGTCATGTACAATTGTGCTCTTTTGGTTTTGCTTTTTCCTTTTTCTTTAATTCCAAAGGATCTAAGTGATTCTCTTGAAATAAGAGGTTTTTTGTTTGTTTGTTTGTTTTTTGTTTTGTTATTGA
This sequence comes from Glaucomys volans, assembly GCA_020662805.1. NCBI lineage: Eukaryota > Metazoa > Chordata > Mammalia > Rodentia > Sciuridae > Glaucomys > Glaucomys volans. The sequence continues at coordinate 782,992 of JAJEJO010005711.1, forward strand.
AACATGTTAGTAAAGAATTTATGACCTTCAATTTTTCATGTACCTGTTTCTCAGGGTATTTTCTCTGTGGGTTCTGTTTCTTCGGTGTTCTGATTTCTAACTTGATCCAAATTTAAATCAAAATGTTCATGTGTAACAGTAATTAGGTAATAATTGTTCGCCCCTATGCAATACTGATGATAATAACAAGGATTTTTATTTTAATCTTCAAACAACTTCTATGGGGTAGAGACTGTTATTATCCATATATTACGGGACAGTTAGACACTCCAAGATTTTACGTAGCTGATTCAGGGTTATGCAGCTAGAAAGTAGTGTGCTTGGGTTTCATTTTCAGAGAGCCTGACTCCAGAATTTGTATTTATTTGTGTTTCTCTCTGCTGTGTTATTTATTGGCAATCCATGTCTTCATTGTTTCATTAATCATTTTAATCATTATTACTGCCTTGCTAAAGAATAAAATCCTTCTGGAGACCCGAAAATTCATTAATCCTTTGAAAACTAGACAAAGTGGATGCTGTAGTTTCATCCACCTCAGGAAAAGACTGTAAGAGCTCACCAACTCTCTCAAAGAATTAAGAGCCCAAAACAGCTGTGTTGGGAAACACTACCAAAAGAATTAACCAAGACATAACTTTAGAAAAGAGTAAAACCAGAAGTAAAAATAGAACCTGATGGACCCAAAAGGGACAGAAGCACTGGACACCGGTGACTTCTCTGCAGTCTTCATAGCAGTAGCCTGGGTACTTTCTCTTTTGTATCCACTTCTTTCCCATTTAGTTGATATTTGAGATGGACCTAGAGGATTAGAAGAGATGCATAATAAGGGAGTACATGTCATCCTTATTTTTAATCCTTTAGTGGGACAAAATTTGCTAGTCAACAATATTTACTGGCTAAAGAAATGTGAAATGTTGTAGTTTCCATGAAACTTTAGAAGATCAGGCAGATGCCCCTTTCGCCACAGCAAAAGGACTGAAAAACAAGAATAAGGTGTTAGCAAATTTCCAATTTCGAGAAGGTGGCTAGGATAGGATGGATGGCATATAGAGCTGTGGACACCAAGCCCAGAAAAACCCAGAAGGAGGCAAATTACAATCAGTTATTAATCATAGTGGAATTGAGAGAGGTTAAGGAGATAATTAAAATCTTTCCTCTGAATAGAGATTGCAACCAATAAGTTGAAAGAATAGCCTTGCCAGAATTTAATAGAACTCTTCCTAATTATTGAAAGGGTAAACTCCAACATTTGATAGCATGCTCCTTTTTAAGTGCAAGCAAATCAAAACCACCCAGGGGTATGTGAATTAACTGTGCCCATTAATAAACTATAAAATGCTTTATATCTAAGACAATGTATCAGACAAGCTGAAGAAAAATCTATGAATGTCTTTAGACTTCCTAGGGCTATGATTCTTTATACTCCTTTAGGACATATCCCAAATGAGTTATAATACAGTTCCGAAAATATCGGGTCTCCTTTAGGGCTGCTTGGTATAACTGAGAAGCTAGTGTAATGCAGGATGCCTTTCACATATTAATATGGAAGCATAGATTTGAGTGATAAACATGATCGTTATCTCTGCCCCTGGGAGTAAGATACATTTGTCACATAACTCTCCAGCAACTGGAACCTCAGGCTTGTGGAGCAACTCACATTCATTGAGTACATATTATACATTAGGAAATGTGTGTGCTCTGTATATTACTTAATTGAACTCAAACAGACTCTGTCAACAAGGTGTCATTTGCCCAGTTATGTATACGAGGAAACTGAGACTCGGAGCAGATGGAAAAATGGCCAAAGGTTATAAGGCTGTAACTTGCAGAGGCTGAGTTTAAACCCAAGGTCAAAGGCAAACTATACACTTTCCACTTCTATATTACGTTGTTTTCTAGGCTATAGGCATTTCCTCCATACACTATGTACTTAATAAATGTTTGTTGCATAAACTCTGAAGAATCAATCCCTCTGTTGTCGATGGATATGAACTGTTATTACAGAGAACAAGTGAAAGTAAAATAAAGTAAAATTAAAAGCAAACCGTGAATACTAACAACACACTAGAAATAAACATATATCAGTAATGATGTATAGAAACTCATTGGAAAGTGCTGCTATTGAAGCATGGAATTCATGAAGAGACATTTCTCAAAGAAGAAATCTTGCTTTTTAAAATATGCAACTTCTGGTTAAAATTTTCATATACATATAGACTTCATATATGTGTGTGTATATAGATATATACATGTATATGTGTGTGTGTGTGTGTGTGTGTGTGTGTGTATCCCTTCAGAAAACCATTTTGTAGTCTTTCATTTTTACATACTGGAAGGGGCCTGAGAAGCATATTTATTGTAAAGTAATTTTACTGCAGTGCTGCAATACATTTTTCTTTCAGTAATAAGGCAGGTTAAGCACATTTTCAGGTGATTATTTTCTGACAGACTACACTGGCAACCACAAGGTTCCCCCAAAGAAACTGTTGTCCAGGGTAATGTTCTTATCTAGGTCCTCAAGATATTTTCAGGACTGAAAGCATGTTCTCAGGAATAAATATCTCATTCAAGTAAGGCATGCTTGACCTTGAGAAGCAGCTGGGAATTTGGAACATTGAGCCATGTGACTTCCCAAAGGCCACAATCAATCTATTGCTGACTACAGTGTTGAATCTGTATCATTTAGAGTCTGGACGGAAAAAAAAAAATAGGCGCAAGTAGTTTTTGACTTAGTTGATTTAGTTATAAGGGTCCCTGAAGACCAGTTTGGATGGCAGGGAAGTTAACCCACAGCCTCTCTGTTAGGGATGATTTAATTAAATCGCTTCAGTTGGCATCTACATAATGTAAAGTGAATTGCATCAAATTGCTGGGAAGCATGTTACAATCAAATCCTGCTCCTTACTCTTCATTACTACATGGGAAAATAATTCTATTTACCTTATTTTAGGTTATTTTCAGATCATTTCTCATATGTCTCACTTTCTTATTTGTTCCTTCCAGGTTTAGTGTATTTTTGATTTTATAATTATAGATTTTCAGGCAGCTAAAATAAATAAAAATGATAGCATGCAAAAAATATTCACTATTTGGTTGATTAATATGTGTAAGACACAAAGAGTATACATAGACATGTATACATATATAAACGGTATAATACATATATGTGGGATTAACATATGTACGCACATAAAACATGAACACTAATCCTATGAGTTAGTCTGCCATTTATATTTTACTGAGGAAACTGAGTTTTGGAAGCTCCAAATAAAATTTCAAGGTTACAGATACAATAAAAGTTAGATTTAGGTTTCTAATTTAGCCTTTTTTCAAATCCATGGTTATTCCAAGACTCTATGTTATTACCCTTCAGCTTGGTTTGGGAAAACTATAATCTCAGATGAGTTGTCTATTTTGTTGTTTCATCAATTTGAGTTACTCGCTCAACAACGGCTTATTGTTGCCAGCAATGTTCCATGACTATCAGAGATGCCGAGACAAGGCAGAATCTTCTCTGTCCTTAAATTTGTTTATGAAAGCTGAAATTCGGTTTGAAACATCAATTATGATCATCATTAGCATCTGTGTATTCAGCTATGTCATATTTCATTTATTGATCCAAACCAAGCCCCTATTTCTTCTCATACAGTCATAAGCACGATCTCAGTCACGAAGATTTCTGCTCTTGTCCACTTAAGTCAGAATTTTCCTTCAGGCTACTTAGCTTCTCTTCATTTTCTTCTCCCATTTTGATTTCTTTTGTGACTTTCTTCAGTATAGTTTCTTTTTTTTGCCTTGGTATTCTTTGGAGTGGTGCTCAAAACATTTCTACTCTTAGATACAGAAGCACAATAATTGGAATGGTTCTATTCATCTCTCTGGGAGGGGTAGACAACAAGAATTGCAAAGTAATTAATGGTTTATACCCTATTCTTAAAATACCAATGAACTTATATTTTTGTATTTCAGAAGAATTCCTGGATTCGGCATCTACTTACTTGAACACCAATATATTCAGGTTCTTTTATACTATATTTCTTCTCCATTGGGGTAGTATTTTCACAGCTCTACATGATAGCTAGAGTTGTATGTGTCTGTCAGTATATGTTATAAATTCTTTATCCGCAGGAACACTGTCTAATCCGTCGTAGCCCTTATGTCTTCTACGCCTATTAGAGGGCCAATGAGCAGACATTCAGTAAAGATGGTTGGTGTAAATCCTTTTCGGAACTAATTTATATTTTCACTATGATTTGGAGACACATTGGCTGCCCAAATTAGACAAGGTCCCTGACCTCATGGGGTTTATAATCCTCAAGTATTTTTCAGAAAGAGTGGACAGAAGGAAGGGGGTGAGCAAAGAAGGAATAACTAATATTACATGAGTAACTACAGAGTGTGAAATGATGTTAGCTGATGTTATTTCATTTAATCTTTCAGCAACACTACATAACAAAAGAAGTAAATAAGCTTTTCTTACTATTTGTATTATTTGATAATATGAACATAAAATTAAGTCAAACTATTAACCAGGATTAAAATAACTTTTTTTCCCTCCGAATTCCAATGGAAGGGTCTACCTGGAGATGTAAGGAGTCCCTGCATAGCTACCAGGATGAGAGATTAATTTTTGATGTTTAGACCACTTTCTTGAACTAAAAGATTATTTCTACTCTCTTTCCTGTGGACAAACTGTACACTTTAGAAGTAGGATTAGTGAAGATGGTTTTTGGAGGAAGACCACTTATAGAAAGCTGTATATAAATATTCATTTGACTCGTGGAGCTGAAATAATTCTTTTGCCACTTGCTTGAAGTCAGGCCCTCACCTCTGGGCTGGAAGTGTACTTGTAAACACTGATTCTAAAACGTGCCCTCCTTTGCAAATGAGAGAGAACTTATTTTAAAGAAGGGAATGGATGTGTCAGATTAACCCAATTGGCAGCAGTGTGATTAAATTGGGGAGGCAGGGATTCTCAAACCAGGCCTAATGGAAAGTATAATACCAAGTTGTGGTAAAGGTCTTTTAGCAATTAGAGAGACAAGATGACTAGGGTCTGTTTACAGATAAAAAGAGATCAACGTGGAGTCTTAGGACTTTGATCATAGAATCTTAATGAGCCAAATATTGATTTGGTTTATAAGCAATCACAAGAACCCAAACTGTGCTTAAATAGAGTAGATGGGAAGAGACAAATAAGCTACTTGCTTGATTCCAAAGAGAAGATAAATAATATATGCTAATAGGATATAAACTATAAGGCATTATTGGAAAACATGAAATACAACAAGAGGAACTGTTTTGAAGACAGACCTGTTTTCTCATTGATGATAGTTAACATGAGCAAGGAAATAAAAAATTTAGTATAATCTAATGAAAGTCCGTATTCAATAAGTTTCAACCCTTTGGGTCTCTAGTAGTATTAAAATGCAAAATGTACACTTTAACTTTCACAACTTAAAGTTTTAGAGGCTTTTGTGCAGGCTTTAATTTACTAAAAAAACAAAAACAAAAACAAAAAAAATTATCTTCAAATTTTAATGTTTTTGCAATGTAAACAAAGAATACTTTTCAAGGGTTTCCAAAGAATAAAACAGTTTTCACAAGTAATTTTTAGTTTTTCTTAATAAAAGCAAACATTTCCTAAATGCTACCTTCAGTAGATTCAGAATGCTAAAAGTGTAAATACAAAACAACAGGTTATATGTGATGTAAAGGAATTAATTTAGAGAAGAAAAGCAAAGCTTAGAAATAGAAGGCAAAAATTAAATGTCCATAGAAGGATGCAAAAGGACTGAAGTTTCACAGAAGAACAGTATAAGTACAGGTATCAAGAGTACAAATATTCAGCTTCATATAATTTTATGTTGGCACTAAGAATAACATCTTGGAATGTCAAAATCATGCTAAAAGAACACTGAAGCACACAGTGCATTTTATAATAGTCTTAAGCATGTTTTTGGGTTAAGTGCAATGGGGTGGTATTATCCATAATTTGAGTAGAACTTGAAGAGAAAGTTTTAAAAAATTATTGTTGGTCACAGTGTCACTTAAAAACTGATAAAACTTATAGATAATCTTGATATGGAAAGATATATGTATTCCTGCTTATAAAATTCTAAATAAAAACTAATTCAATTATGCCAATTACCATGGATCCTCTAGAAGCAGAAACTAAAATGTAAAGTATTGATTAGAGGTGAGGTCTCTGATCTATAACAGGAAGGGAACTAAGGGAAGGAGAAGATGCAGGTCTAACTCAGGTGAAAGAAAGAGAAAAAAAAGATTGGATGGGACCACCTTAGACTGTGGTATAATTCCAAAAGGATTCATCACAGCCACTAGTGAGTTCTCAAATTGAGTAATTGGCTGGAGATACTTCCCATTTCCCAAGAACAGAAACATCTTGGTATCCTTGTTAGTCTCAGAGATTGGCTGGGAAAAGTGTGTGGGACGTGTGAGCTTCATGCATGGTTTAGAATACAACAGGGCAGAAGTCAATTATATTCCTACATCAGAAGATGTGAGATGCACATTCTTATGATCCCCACACTCATGGACCCTAGGGCAAAACCCTGGGCTTTAAGGAAAAGTGAAAGTTATGGTTAGACAGATGAATTTTGCAAGCTAATTATCAAATATGTGCATATGACAATCTACAGATGATGAGTTAAAATCAGATCCCAGATATCAATTCAGAAATCCAAATATACCATGGATCTCATCAGTGATTGATATCATTTGTTTGTTAGAACCTGCTCTAGGCTCGATGTGGTGGTGAGCAATTAGTATTAATTCAATGTAAGGTACTATTACATCTTATTTCATAGTTTAGGAAATTGAGTAATTTATCCCTTTATCTAGAAACACAAATGTAACCTCTAATTCTTTTGTATCTAATTACAGTATTTTTCTACTAATAAACCCATACAATATAGTAGCCTCAACAGACCAAAGACCTTGGGATCATACTATTTCTAGAGGAGCAATAGACTTTGGTATGAGGTCCTCTCCCCTGGTCTATGAAGAGTCATCATTATTCCTTCCCATCTTGTTTTCTGGCACCGTACTTGAGGGAGGAGAGTAGAGCACAGAACTAAGGTAGGAAATAAAACTCATCATATGATATAAAGAGATCAAGGCAATAAAACTGAAGATTTAAAATCTGCCTTCAACATACATTAAGGAGAGATATATGGAAAATGCATGTATAGTGAAGGCAGCATCGTAAGAAAAGTCTTCTTTTGTAGCAGGAAAATTTAATTAGTTATAAGGAAGAGCTCCTTTTCAAATTACTAATCAAATGAAGTATATATAAACTGAATGATCCTGCTTATGACCTGCATGGGGAGGGCATAGGTAAGTGTCAGAGGTATGGGCTGGCTGGAAATAAAGGCTAGGAAAGTAATATTAAGAAATAAAGGGTTGGGGATATAGCTCAGTTGGTAGATGCTTGCCTCACAAGCACAAGGCCCTGGGTTCAATTCCCAGCACTACAATAAAAAAGAAAAAAAGAAATACAAAAGATGAGAATTACATATACATAAACTCACACACACACACACACACACACACACACACATTTTCAAAGCAGGGTCATTGACAGGTAGAAGAGATCTGATGGTCTGATTCTAACAAAGAGAAAAGTCTGCTAATGCTTTATATAGAGTGAAACACACCAAAGGGATTCAGTAAGGAACTTCTTCAGGAAAACAGGATAAGAGTGGGGAAAACAGGTGGTTTGGGGGTTGATAGGTTACACCCATCTGTGGACAGCTGCTTTTGAACCTAGGACTGTGAGCTAAGGCAGGTGCTAGCATGATGTGAACTTTCTTGAACTGGGGAATTTCACCCAGGAGTTCCCAGAAAAGCAGCCTCCCTACCTTATGATGGCTAAAACAAATCCATAGTTCATACATGGCTTCCAATATTTCCCCCTTCTTTATTTTTAAAATGCAAGTGATGTGTGGTTGGTTGAAGTTCCTGGATCCTGTACAACAAGATATTATCATGACACAAAAAGAATTAGTAGCAAGCATATCATTCCAATAATATACCATGCAGAATGTTTCAACACATTTCCAGAATTAAAGTCATTTGATTCATGAAGTATTTGTTCATCTAGAGATGCAGGATCCTGCTTTTCTGAATATCCTAGAGGTGATGATGTAATTCCATAAGGTCCAAGCTATTATTGCTATGCTAAATGCCCATTAGATGATTTTTGACCTTTTTTCAGACCCATTGGGAAACATTATATTTGGCCTCTAAGCCTTTGATCAAATTTGAGAGTGGAAAGTTCATTTCCTATATTTAGGACAGTAACTTTGAAAGCATTTAATTTAGTCTCAATCTTTTCATCAAAATTCACCTAATTGTACAGGGCTTTGGAAGTATTTTGAGCCAAATTATTAAGAAAATGAGCTTAGTTAGATTACATTTTCTTACAAGTTACTTGCTAGTTTTCTTCTTTTATCTGCACTCTCACATTCTAGAAATTAAAGTATAAGGAAATTGAACATAGGCTTGCAGGCGACAGCAGGAACTCTCCTTGCAGTTCCTACCGGTAAAGTCAGGTATGGGGCCATCTGTAAAATGGAGAAAATCTGAGGCAGCTGTTAAATGCCACAGATACTTTTGTATGATACCTTCAATGAAAGTTAGAATATTACCAAGAAATCCTCCAGGAATCCTAGGATCCTGATGTAACTTTTATCAATTATTGAAGATCTATCCAAAACCTATCCACGACTTCTAGAGATTTTATGTTGTACTGGCAAAATGTCTGCATAATCCATCCATTTGTAAAAGTCACCAAATTCTATTGCAGATTGATTAGGGCAATAAGGTACTGGTGTATGCTCCCTGGGAATAACTGTCCTATTATGGGAAAGTGCCTTTTTAATGACTGTCTGAACATATGATCTTAAGTCCCATGGGCCAATACGATTGGCTGGTCTAGGTCCCCCATATACTGTCTTTTCCTTGAAAGTTGCTCTTAAACAGCCAGCATGTTTATCATGGGACCAACATATAGGTGGATTCCCACTGTAGCCAATATAATTAAATCAAGTGGCATGAAAAGATGTAATGTGTTTAACCTCCCATCACATGAGTATCATTAGTAAATACTGGGGTGGATTCTCCAGTCCACATAGCTGGATGTGTTAAAGGTGGATATGTGAATAGGTCCAGTAAGTTTTTCCATGGACTCCACTTACCTGACAACTCAGCAGAACCAGCAGAGCCAAAAACATTGTGGTTGGAGTCTTATTACATCCGTCTTGCTGAACTATCTGCTCAGCCTGAAGCATTAGGTCCTTCAGTTGTCTCCAAGATGGCAGATTGGGTTTTCTGGAAATACACAAGCATAACATCTTTCTTATATTATTATTGAATCTGGTTTAGTCAATTGCTCCATGTGTCACTCAGCAGCAGTGAGACTTTTAATACTGCAATTAAAAATTTAAAAAAAAATAATTTTATGAGTCTTAGTGTGGTTATGTGGGGTTCTTTTCCCCTCATTTTTACTTTTTAAAATTGTAGAAAAAAGTTGATGTAAGCAAGGGCATCAGTAACCTTAAATTATAGAGAATGACCTAGCACTGTAAACGTATTTAAACAGGAAGAAATGACTTAATAAATATTTTTATTTGGCCAGGAAAATTAGCAAAAGTTACCTGTTAGTCCTGTAAAGATTGTTAAAGTCAATGTTGTTGAGCTGAAGAGGGCACCACGGTAAAAGAAGGCCTTGTTTTTACCAATTGTATGAACTTGACTTTGTCTTTAATAATGGGCTGAGCTACAAAATTATAAAATGGGGTCAGTATAGATACTGAAAGCCAGTTTTACAACTTGTTTGTCCTATAGATAAAGGCCTTATTATCTTAAATTATCTTAAATTAACTTGTTATATTAGAATTTGTACTTTGTGTAAGGTGTTAACGGATAATAGTTATAGAACTTGTAAAGAAAATACAATATAAAATTAATGAGTAAAAATGTAATAGTTATGAATTAGGAATATAATTTTTTATAATTTTATACCTTTACTTATTTATGTATAATATTTTCTGTTTATTTTAGGAATATGGTCAGTTTTATAATAAAAATCTACCTTTTGACCTTAACTTTAAATGAACTTGAATGATTATCTTAACCTTGAATGGGATGAGAGGCAGAGTCTTAAGTGAGGTGGCCTCTTGACAAAACTATGTGAATATGTAAAGAGAGAAAAAGGATAAAACTATGTATTATTAACACTTCCACTTCAGAGGATGGGCAGGAATAACTACTTTGTGATATGGGTGTTTTAACATAGCCACATCAATGTTTATAACAGCTCAATTCACAATAGCTAGACTGTGGAACCAACCTAGATGCCCATCAACAGATGAATGGATAAAGAAACTGTGGTACATAGACATAATGGAATACTATTCAACCATAAAGAAGAATAATATTATGGCATTTGCAGATAAATGGATGGAATTGGAGAATATCATGTTAAGTGAAATAAGCCAATCCCAAAAAACCAAAGGCCGAATGTTTTCCCTGATAAGTGGATGATGATATATAATCAGGTTGGGGGAATGGGGTGGTGAGAGAAGAATGGAGGAACTTTAGATTATGTAGATGGAAATGAGAGGAGGAAGGGGTGAGGCATGAAAAATGGTGGAATGAGACAGACATCATTACCCAATGTGCATGTATGATTACATGTATGGTATGAATCTACATCATGCACAACCATAGAAATGAAAATTTGTACCCCATTTGTGTACAATGAATCAAAATGAAGTCTGTAAAAATTAAAAAATAAATTAAAAAAAGACTAGTCACATGATCCAGTGGCTTTCAAACTTGTTTTTACTATAACATATAGTGAAATATATTTTTTACATAATACAATGCATACATGTACACATACATAATTTTTAATGAACACAGCTAACTAGTTATCTTCAATACATTTATTTTATTGATTTTGTTCCATTATATTAAAGAATGCTGGTCACACTCAACTAACTGATTTTCTACCTTTTAATGGCTAATAATTTGGAGAATTGAACTAGTTGATAAACTCCCCAAAGAGAATGTATTCAATGCCAAGACTCATGAGACCACTGAGGAAAGAGAGAAGAGATGGGGAAGAGTTTTGTGGCAGCCTACTTATCAAGAAGTTATGGAGTATAAAGTAGAGATCTCTATATTAGGATGAGAGAATGGTTGGCTGATTCTAAGTTATATAGATACTTACCAACTTATAATCAGGTTCTAGCTTGATGAAGTCATAATAATTGGAAAATATCACAAGTCAAAAATACATCGAATTCACCTAACCTTCTGGGCATCATAGCCCAGCAGCATAGCATGCTGTAAAAAAATTGTTGTTCATGCTTGTGATTATAGGACTGACTGTGAGTTGTGGTCTGCTGCTGCTGCCCAGCATTGCAAGAAGGTTTTGTACTATATATTGCTAGTGTAGGAGAACAACATTCAAAACTGAAGTTCTGTTTCTCCTGAATGCATATCAGGCTGGGTGTGGTGGTGCACGCCTGTAATCCCAGTGGCTTGGGAGGCTGAGACAGGAAGATCTCGAGTTCAAACCCAGCCTCAGCAAAAGCGAGACCCTAATCAACTCAGTGAGACCCTGTCTCTAAATAAAATACAAAATAGGGCTGGGGATGTGGCTCAGTGGTTGAGTGCCCCTGAGTTCAATCCCTGGCACCCCCTATCCCCCCCCAAAAAAAATCATATTGAATGCATATTAGTTTTGCACCATTGTAAAAGTTGAAAAGTTGTCATTCCAACCACAAAAAATCAGAACTATTGTGTTGTCTAGAGAAGAGTTTTCTGTGGGCAACAGTCCTTGCTGTTCTATTCTCTCTATCCCAGGTATCACTATAGGATGCCTGACCTTGCATATAAGAACAGGAGGATGCTTCAACACTGAGAATAGGAAAGCTGCCTTGAAAAAGAATGGATGAACTTAGGGCTAAGTTATAATGGATCCTGAGCCTAAGGCTCTTGGTTCTCACAAACAGTCCCTCTTTTCTGAAATATAGACTCAGAGGTTGAAGAAGTCATCATAGGTCATGGGGCGGGGGGGTGGGGGGAGTAGAAGAACAAATGGCACTGAGACCAAAATCTTTGTCCTGCCAAGATCAATCGGTTATTTGTTCAATAGGTAGTTGTTGTGTAATACTTTGCCAAATGTTGAGCATCCAGAAACAAAACACTGACCTCAAAGATCCCACCAGCATGGGATGTCATATGGATATTCAGTTTGCAGCTTCCTGTCCCTGTCTGCCTGCCCTCCACACCTGAATGTTGATCCGAGGCTCTGTTTGGCAGTGTCTTTTGACTTCCAGTTGGGTTTGCCCAAAGGGAGAAGCAAGGACATGATTGGCAGGGGGAGGAGAGAGATCAGGCTCTTCCCTCCTCCCTCCTGCCCTGGACTGTGCTTCCTGGTGAGGCTCTTTCCCTGTACCTACAGTTCTTGTAGGACAGCCCTTTCTCCCTTGCTCTGCCTCTCAGTGCTACAATAATACCTTCTGCTCCCCTTGCTATTTCATGCCTTTGGGAACTAGTAACAATCTCCCTAAACTCTAGGTTCTTAATCCCTGGTTTGACTCATTAACCCTACCCACAGCTTTGCAAGTATTCTTTCAATTCTCTTGAGCCTTTTGAGTGCTATTCTGTCAAAACTTTCAATATTGTAGAAGTCCTACATAACGTGGGAACAAAAAGGAGGAGTCTCATGAGACTCTTGAGAGAGAGACAGAGAGAGATTCTTCACTGACCTTCATAGAAAGATCTTTTTCTGTACAAGCAGCAATGAGGGGCGGACCTGTTGAGAAAGGTTATTTGACATAGACTATTAAGAATTCCACACAGGAGTAAGAGAGTTAAATGAAGACTTAAGAAAATTTAGCCTGATGTGTTATGTTCATTCAGATCTTTACTGTTGGGTCTCTTCTTTTAATATCTTGGTTGAAATATCTTTGAGTCCAACAAAATGTTATCACTTTGGAAATGTCTGTGAGCTCATTTCATGTTATTTACTGGTGAAGAATAATGATGTATTTAAGGGCGTGATGTGCTTGTAGGCTGAACACTGGAGCTATGTCCTGGGGAATGTGATATTTTTAATATGAGGTTTGGTGTTTTCTCTGAGCATAATACCTTCTCTGAAAGCTCATCCTCAGTTCATTAAAGACTGAAAAATGGGCACATGTGCTAATGTGTGTAGCTGATGGAGTTTCCTGTGTGTTATTTTATCTGTTTTGTCTTTCTTTGATGCTATGACCTTTTTACCTTGATCCATTTGACAGGTTGGCTAATTTAGCATGCAAGAGTAGCAAGCAGGAGAGAGCCATCTTCCTGCACACAGGAGGAAGACATGGACATGTTGGAGGGAGCTAAACGAACGTGAATCTTTGACCTTCTCCTTTAACTAGGGCTCCAGTCCAGTGAGCTCATTACAGAAAAATCTGTTAGCATCTCTCACATCTTGGCAGACGTCTGGTACTGAGTACATGCTGCCAGCCCACCAGGGGATTGGGAGAAGCCCAGTGCGTGCATGACCCATCATTGCTAAATAGCAAATTCCTGTAGTTACTTGTATCACGCAAAACTGCTCAATGCACTTTAAAGAGAACCTTTTGAACCCCACACTCATTATTTTTTTCCCTCTTTCTTTCCATTTTCTGACTTCTGTGGTGAGACTGCCTTAAAGTCCATCATGCATGCTTATATGCTGGGCAGCTAATGAATATGGATGCTGTTTGTGCTAATTCTTGCAGCTGTAAAAGGCTAGATGTGGAAGAAATGCCAGTTTTTAGCCTCAAGGAAACTTTCAGTAAATAATGCCACTTAGATCTTGTTGAATTCAAAGGGGACATCAGAGTACAGAGAAATGAGCCATGTGGTGTATCTTTCTCTCTTGTTCCTCTAAAAGGAAAAGAAAGTGAAAGTTAAGCAAGGAGTTCTTTTCCTCTTTTTTTTTTAGAGAATTAAATATGTGATAAAAAATTAAAAGTTTCCAGGATAAAGCAACTATCCTTCTGATTTATACAGTGTTTTTTTAATTCTAAGTCAATCATTAGTTCTCTTCTGCCAAATCCTCCTGATGACTGGAGTTATCTTTGTGTAAAAAGAGCAATGAACACTTTCTAGTCGACCCAGGGCTATTCTCCACGATGACTGCATGAAACCTAAAGTTATACATGGGTACCACTTTTCAAAAACGTCTCAAAGCAACTCTACCTTACTTTAAGAAATGCAGTTAGATTACATGATTTTTGGTTTAAGCACTGACTTTGATGTTATCGTGACCATTTAAAGGTGAGACTATCTTAATTATAAGCAAATAAGTATGATCGATAATGTATCTGGCATTACAGTTATTTAGTACACTCATTAATGTGCTAGTAAACCCGCCTTCAGGGGGAGGGACAATGTTCTCTTTTGTCGTGTTTGCCAATTTCTGCAGTGTAAATACTTCGATTTTGGCCAATTTAAGCTCCTTACAACTTCCAAACTGGCTTAAAAAATCCTAAATATTTTTAAAATTGATTCTTTTTAAAATTTATTTAATTTTGATTCATTGAGCACAAATGGAGTACAGCTATTGTTTCTCTGGTTGTACACAAAGTAGAGTCACACCATCTGTGCATTCATACATGTACACAGGGCAATGATGTCTGTCACACATTCTGTTATTATTCTTACCACCCCCCCACCCCAACCCCTTCCCTTCCCTCTATGCTATCTATCCTTCCTCCATTCTTGCCACCCTTCCACCCCGCATTATGCATCATCATTCACTTATCAGAGAGACCATTCGACCATTGGATTTTGGGGATTGGCTAATCTCACTTAGCATGACAGTCTCCAACATCATCCATTTACCCGCAAATGCCATAATTTTATTCTTCTTTTTGGCTGAGTAATATTCCATTGTGTATATATACCACAGTTTCTTTATCCATTCATCTACTGAAGGGCATCTAGGTTGATTCCATAATCTAGCTATTGTGAATTGAGCCGCTATGAACATTGATGTGGCTGCATCACTGAGGCAATCTGATTTTAAGTCCTTTGGGTATAAGCCAAGGAGTGGGATAGCAGGGTCAAATGGTGGATCCATTCCAAGTTTTCTAAGGAATCTCCACACTGCTTTCCAGAGTGGCTGCACCAACTTGCACTCCCACCAGCAATGTATGAGTGTACCCTTTTCCCCACATCCTCGCCAACACCTGTTGTTGCCTGTGTTCTTAATGAAAGACATTCTAATTGGGGTAAGATGAAATCTTAAGGTGGTTTTGATTTGCATTTCTCTTATAACGAGTGATGTTGAACATTTTTTCATAAATCTGTTGATTGCTTGTAGATCTTCCTCTGTAAAGTGTCTGTTCATTTCCTTGGCCCATTTATTGATTGGGTTATTAGTGTTCTTGGTGTAAGATTTTTGAGTACTTTGTTGGTTCTGGAGATTAGTGCTCTATCTGAAGTGTGTGTAGCAAAGATTTTCTCCCACTCTGAAGGCTCTCTCTTCACATTGCTGATTGCTTCCTTTACTGAGAAAAAGCTTTTAGTTTGACTCTATCCCAATCATTGATTCCTGCTTTTATTTCTTGCACTTTGGGAGTCATGTTAAGGAAATCTGGTCCTAGGCCAACATGATGAGGATTTGGACCTATTTTCTCTTCTATTAGGTGCAGAGTCTCTAGTCTAATTCCTAGATCCTTGATCCATTTTGAGTTGAGTTTTGTACAGCGTGAGAGATATGGGTTTAGTTTCATTTTGCTGCATATGGATTTCCAGTTTTCCCAGCACCATTTGTTGAAGAGGCTGTCTTTTCTCCATTGTATGTTTTTGGCTCCTTTGTGAAGTATGAGATACCTGTATTTCTGTGGGTTTGTCTCTGTGTCCTCTATTCTGTACCATTGATCTCTCTGTCTATGTGAGCCAGAAATTTTCAGTATCAATAAACAACCTTTAAGAACCTAGGCTAAACTAGTATATTGATTTTAAAAATGCACATCACTTATAGCAGGATTGGAACTATTAAAATTGACTAAAATAATTTCAAGACTCTTTGTGTGTGCATATATACATATATATGCACACTCACATAAATACACACACACTCCCTCTCACATATATGCACAATCATAAAATTGCACAGGAGTACAAGTTACCATTTCATTTAACACTGACAAAACCCTCAACTCTTCATGGTTGGTAATTGCTATGTCTGCAGTAAAATCTCTGCTACCTTTTCAACAATATGAGGTGTTCTCCAAAGAAATGATGTTGGAGGGAGCTGTAATTAGATTTGACATAAGTTTAATGTATTGAAGATTTAACATTGATTTGATTTCATATTTGCATTCTTAATGTATGCTTATACTTGATTTCCCTAACTGGGTCTGACACCTTTATTGGAATACTTGTGAAATAGAAAAGAATGGGTTGCATGAAATATGACAGCACATTTGGGGGCAGATGGAGGCTTTCTGAACTTATGTGATATGACATCTGAAGCTCTGGCAACTGCTGGAATCAATATGCCCATTAACTGAAAGAGAAACCATTGCATTCTTGAAATGAGCTGATGATCCCGTGCACTACCCTTCTCTCTTCATTGGTGATAGATTTTGAGCTAAGTGGTGTAAAGACAGTCTGCTTAGTATATCAAATCACATGTTGATAAAACCTTGAAAAAACAAAAGAGAACCTCCTTGTTGAGAGATGGAAGCAGTGCCGCAGAGAGTATGATATCTAGAGGAAGAAATAATTGTTGGAAGCATTACATCCCACATCTTTGTGAATTTATTGTAAAGATGAAGCATGATCATTTTCTTTTTCTCAATAATTGCCTCCATTTCCTTATTTGGTCATAGAAGCCCCAAAGTCTGGGGAACTAGGTTGATAGGCCTTTCTTTTATTTCTTGCATATTGTTTTGATTTACTTGGTATACTTGTATGGTTTGAGCTCCTTCAATGTCAATTTCTGTAACTCTCAGACATTCTAGATGATGCAGTAATCAACCACTATACTTCGTTTAAAGAAGGCTTGTTAGAAGAGGAAGTTCTTGAGGTGGGCTTTTATGTAATTGCAGTGTGGTTTTGAGTATACTGGGCTTCAGGATAGGTTTGGAGTTAAGGGGGCCTGCAGAGCATGCCATTGTCAGTTGATAGGAACCCAAGTAAATGGGTGAGGGTAGCTATTTCCTAGCAAGACCTTGCTTGTACAAGAATGTAGAGTTCCAAGTAGTTATGGTTCCTTTGGCCATTTATAGCCTAAGTATTACTAAACCGTCCTTCTGAGATTTACTTCTATAAGTTCCTATCTCCTGACAAATACCATTCACAGCATGATGGCACTTGGCAAGTCACTGCCTTATGACCAGAAATTATAGTCCCTTTAACAACACTCTCCCAAAAGTCTAACCTCTAAAGAATTCTGAGACCTTCTCCAAATGATAGTTTTATACAAGACTATTAGACTGTAAATATCCAAATCATTAGGAATACTCATTAAAAGCACAGGAATTTTAATTCACCTAGGAATTCACCTATGAGTGAAGACTGAGAGCTCATATTTTACATATATATTTTTTACTTATTATAATTAGTCATACAGGATAGTAGAATGCACATTATATGTAAATGGAGTATAACTTCTCATTCATCTGATGGTACATGATATAGTTACACAGGTCATGTAATCTTATATGCACAGAGGGTAATGTCCAATTCATTCTATCATTCCTACCTATATGCCTTCTCCCCTCCCTTCACTCTCATCTGACTAGTCCAAAATACCTCTATTCTTCCCCCTACCCCTTTATTGTGAATTAGCATCTGCATATCAGAGAAAACATTTGGCCTTTGGTTCTTTGGGATTGGCCTATTTCACTTAGCATAATATTCTCCAGTTCCATCCATTTACTAGCAATTGCCATAATTTCCTTCTTCTTTAAGGCTGAGTAATATTCCATTGTGTATATATACACCATAGTTTCTTTATTCATTCTTCTGTTGAAGGGTACCTAGGTTGGTTCCATATTTTAGCTATTGTGAATTGAGCTGCTATAAACATTGATATGGCTGTGTCACTGTAATGTACTGATTTTAAGTCCTTTGTGTATAAACCTAGGTGTGGGATGACTGGGTCAAATGGTGGTTCCATTCTACATTTTCTAAGGAATCTCCATGCTGCTTTCCATAGTGGTTGCACCAATTTGCAGTCCCACCAACAATGTATGGAGAATGCATAGTTTTAACAAACAATTCATATAATTCTTAAGCATCCAGCTATGACATCCTTATATGATTTTTCTTTTTGCATTTCATTCCAATTTGATTATCTTTGATACTGTTAAATGTATACATGGACTTCCTTTTCTAGGCATAACCATAACCTGTTCACTAAAAAGAATGGAAGAGTTCTAGAATGCCTATCTAGAAACTCAGAAATATTTAACAATAGAAGTTACTAATAAATGAACAAACAAAAGAGAGAACTTACCAATAAAAGTGGACTCACCTAAGAAGTTTAGTATATCTGTGTGTGTGTGTGTGTGTGTGTGTGTGTTTGTGTGTATGTGTGTGCATGTGCATGCACACACTTAGTGGTTGTTAAGGATGGATGGATCTAAACAGATAGACTTAGCAGTCTATTGTTCTATACTTCTAGATATTTACTACATAGCCATATCTATAGAAGAGGGTTTGAAGGTCCATGTGGAATCAGAGAAAGTGATTGAAAGCAGGTCTTGAAGTGGGTGCTGGAGTGATGTGGTTTGGTATATGGATGCCTAAGTTTAAAAGCTCTGTGTTAACAATTTTTAAAAATATTACAAAAGAATTTCTTGTGTTTCATTCATCCATTTCAATATTGATGCTTTTCAGAAGGACCTTTAAAAGCATTTCTAAAGAATGACCTCAATCTGAGCTTCCCACAGGGTTCAAGTCTATATCTCAGATGCTCTCGTGCTGTGGATTATTTTGTGCTTCATGGCATGTTTTATTTAAATGCTTCAAAAGATCTTGTAGGGACAATGCAAGAACATGCATAGATATTCATATAAAAGACATTTTATTTGCTGATGTTATGATATTTAATTATGTGTTCTGACTCAGTGGAGCTGCCATGTGACTTTTATTTGTGGAAGAAAGAAGGTACCCGCTGAGACTGGGCTCTAGCCCATTTCATTTGCATTATGCCTTGGCCTTCATTTACGGTGCTACGCTTTTCCTAACCAAATGAAATGTGGGGCACCTAATGTTTTATGTTCATGGGTTACAAAGCTGTTTCTGAGACTGGGGCCTGGGAAATTGTTGCTATGCAAGAGAAATAGAGCAGTTGTTATGAGTTCAACAGGATGAAACATTTTGCTTTGAATTACTTGCTGATTTCAGAAAATGAGAAATGTTGGCAAAGGTGCTACTGGAGGCAGTATAAACAATGTATTAAAGAGACTCTCAAGACTCCCTCATCTGACCCTGTAGATTGTTCATATTATTTCAGTTCATCAGTGGGAGAGAGTCTACAGTGGAAAGAATAATTTATGGCCAGGTAGCTATGAGCTAAACTCTGTCCCTCTGTGACATTTGGTCAGTTATTGAAACCTTCTTAATCTTTGATTACACATCTATAAACAAGCACAATTACATAGAAAAAAATTAAATGAGTTGAAATAAGTGTCAAAGGAAGAGAGTCTAAATGGATGCAGCTGGAGAATATCATGCTAAGTGAGATAAGCCAATCCCAAAGTGGATGATGATACATAATGAGGGGTGGGAGGGAGGCAAGAATGGAAGATGGATGGATTGCATAGAGGAAAAAGAGGGTTGGAGGGAAAGAAAAATAACAGAATGAGACACACATCATTACCCTATGTATATGTGTGATTATGCACATGGTGTGACTCTACTTCATATATAACCAGAGAAACAACAGTTGTACTCCATTCATGTACAATGAATCAAAACAAATTAAATAAAAAAAGGAAGAGAGTCATTTATAGACTATAGTCATTTATAGTTCATCCTTTTGAAAGGACGAACTTCACTGATTAGTGTTCAAATATGAAACACAATTGCATTCCTGGGATGGACTCCTCCTGATGCATATCACATTTATATTTTGCCATTTTGATTTGTTAGCATTTTGTTCAGGAGTTTCTCACCTGTGCTTATGAAGTATATCATTCTGTAATTCTCAAATGTTTTTGTCTGACTTGGTGATAAGTATATTGACTTCATTTGAATTCAGAATATTTTTTTATTTGTGTTGTAATTGGGTTAAAATTGTCATAATTTCTTTCTTAAATGTTTGATGGAATTTTATGAGTGAAGCCATCTGGACCTACATTTTTGGGGGCAACCACCATAAAAAACTTATTTAAAAACCATTTGTTATACTTGGCCAGAGACTGTTGTTGCTTTTGCCCCCTGAGCTGGAAAGGATGGGAATACTAGAGTGTGGAAAGGTTGTGAATTACCTTTCTTAACCAACATAGCAGTGGATTTTCATGAATAAATACTTTTCAAATTCTTGTCTGCCATTGGTCATTTTCAGTTCTTTATGTGATAATTTTGAGTAATTTCAGTCCATTTTCTGCTTCAGGGAATCACCTGACACCTTTGTGATACGAATGCTAGAAGTAGGACTTTGATTTTAGAATTTAATTTTTAATCAGCTTTAAAGATGCTACTTTAGAATCTCTAGCAACTAGCTTAGGATCAGGCAAATAATAGGAACTCAATAAATATGATCTTTGTGAATTCTAATATGAAACACTGAATATGAATGCAGTTAAAAACAAGAGAGCTTTCAGATAAGCAAGGGAGGTAGAACAACATCTCCTTTGGAGATAAGTAATGGCAAGCTGCTTCTAAAAGCCCTCAAATTTTTTTTAATAAAGATACCTAAGTATCTTTAATATCATTTGCTACACTTGAGTATTTGCCAAACTTATTTGAAGAGATGTCAGTGACAAAGATTTTAATGAGGTTTTCTATCATTTTATAATTCTGTTCTTGGACCAATTCTACATAATTCATGAAGTAGAACTTCGTCAGCTTCTTTTGAATATTATGTCTTGCTTCTGGGAATGAAGTTCTCCTAAATTTCAACACACCTTCCCTAAAAAATCTTTAGTGATACTTTGTTTTGGAAGGTGCTAGGGCTCTGAAGCATGTTCTTTTTATTATTACAAAATATTAATTAATAGGGCACCAACAAAATTAAGCTTGAAGGTACTTTATGAACCAGTTAATTATTATAAGGTGATTCTAAGATACTGGAGACCGAAATGCCAACCAAAGAAATGTAACTTGGGGATATGAGTTAACGAGAATCATTAGTGACTTTTTTTTGAATGCAGAAAAAAGTTCATATTATCCGAGTAGTTGCTGAGAGTAAATTTATATATAAAATTTGGGAACTTGTATCTTTTAATAGAATCTTCAGAATCTTCTGTGTTTTATAGGTTTTTAGTGGTAGAAAATACAATTACTATATGAGAAGATCTATATCATGGTTGTTTAGGAGTGACAAAAGAGCTGGTGAAAACTCGCTTTGAGTGTTCAAAACCTAAAGCTTGGCCATCTCTTTTCTGTTGATCGTTGTTTATGTCACTCTTGGTAGAGTGCAGTTAAACATTAAAATTCTCCAATAGTTGATTATCTCAAGGAATTATTAATTTACTAGAAAATTATGCTTTAAATTATTTTAAAAATTAAGCAGAAAGTGGAAAGAGAAAATAAGAGAAAGTGAGAGAATGGGGAGAGAAGGGAGAAGTTGATGGATATATGAAAAGATAATAGTATTTTTTTTTAAAATTTGTTCCTTGTGAAAGTTGTAATCTAAATGCTTTTCCTATGTGAAGAAAATCTTCTTTTAAAAAAGCTGTTAAAATTATACCTTGCAAATGTATTTTTTATTTATTTGCAACCCTTGCTTCTTGTATTAACATAAATTTATTTAAGGTAAGATGAAGTGGAGAGTATACTAAGGAAAAAATGGAAAGCGACTATTTATCTTATTTATCTGATAATAATGTTATAATTAAAGGAATTCTCACTACTTTCCACAGTTCTAATTGGTTCATTTTTAAATTTTGTTTTCTCCATGATGTGTCTATGATTATCTTTATCTATTTAACTTAATTGTTCCCTTTTGCTCTCCTGCCCCTAAAATAGATTACAATTAGTGTTTCTTGGGTTACAAAGTCATTGATGAAAACAATGTATAATTCTTTGAAATTAGAGGTGTATTATTTTATTTTGTCTTTCTTTGTTTTACCAATGCCAAAAACCAATGTTTTTTTGGCTAATATTTTAACTATGTTCATTCAACTATTGATATTGCCTCTTAATTGTGAGTCATCCAAATATTTTATTTAATCAAAATAAAATCAGGTTGGCTGAGTTGTTTGTTTAAATCAAGAAAAAACAACTAAAGTAGAAAGCATCAAAGATAGATTTACATTCTGCCATTTACCATATTTGTTGAGGTTAATAGTTGAAAAATCTTCAAAGTTCTTTTGGGAGAACTATTCAGTATCAACTTGATATTATCTGTTTTGAAAATGGATGTTGTTTTCTTAGAAGTGGCATAGGATAAAACTCAAGGCACATTAAAACAAATAAAGAAAGTGAGGAGCTTTTCCTGTTCACTCATTTTCCTGACTGAAACTAGAATTTAGAAATAGGAAATAAGACAGAATATTTTTCATGCATGTTTCAAATGGTATTCAAATGTGCCTCTTTTTAAATATCTTACATTGAATGATTCATTGTTCCCACTTGAATCTGGCAGCTGATGAGGTTCACAGTTAGGAAATGTGCATTTTGAGGTGTAAGGCAGTAGGGAAAATTAGAAAATGAGATAAAAGTGTAGTTTGGAAACCACTTCATTCTGGGAGCTTGCTATAGTTTGGATCTTCAATGCCACCCAGAGGTCCATGTATTAAAGAATTAGACCCCCGCGTAGTGCTATTGGGAAATAACAGAAACTTTAAGATGTTGGGCCCAGTATGAGGTTTTAGGTCATTGGGGGCATGTCCTCAAAAGGGATTGTGGGATCCCATTTCTTCCTCTTCTTCTCTCTCTCTCTCTCTTTTTTTTTTTTGCTTCTTGTCTATAAGGTCTTCCTCTTGCATGTACTCCTATCTTAATGTGCAGCCTCACCGCAGACCCAAAAGCAATGGGGAAAATTTATTGTGGTCCAGAATTTCTAGAACAGTGAACCCAGATAAAAATAAACCTTTCTTGTTTATAAGTTTCCTGAGATATTTTGTTATAGTGACAGAAAACTGACTAAGGGGCTGTATACAAATCCTGAAAAAACATAATTTCCCTTCTATATTCATGTTAAGGAACATTTTAAAGTCTCATATCTCTTAACAATTTGTCTTTGGGAGAGGAACAAACATCCTCTATTAGGATGGATTATTATTTATATGCTAGCTTTGTCTTTTCCCTCACCGTATTCTAAGTAGAACTGAAGTTACACTGACTAATGCTGAAATTTAAAATACATATAGCTCTAAAACATTTAAAATGCACCACAGTGTTTTAAAGTTTCTGGGTCCCCACCTGGTCATTAACATGTAAATCACTGTCTTAATTAGAATACCATCTAATGAAACACTTTTCAGTGTACATTCCTAAGTGTTTTTGAGATAATTAAAATTATCTATTAGATTTGTGTTGCAGTTTTCTGTTGCCTAGAAAAAGATCTTTTAAAAGCTGTCTTCTTTCTCTTGATCCTACAAAAGCTAAAAAAGAGAAACAGAATTGAGAGATAAGATCAAATGTTCTCAGTGCTTAACCTATAAAAACTAACAAGGACTATTGATGATTTTGTCTATGGTATTGAAAACTGAATTGAATTGAACAGTGTTTCACTGCTCGACAGGCAGAATAATGACCAAACACAAAAAGGAGATTTCTTTTTGTCAGTTCCTCAGGTTAGAAGCTAGCTGTTGATTCTCACTTACTTTGAAACTGCTTTTAATTCCTAGTCTGGATGCAATTTCAACCCCCCTGAGAATTTTGTTTGCATCTTGGTTCTTAATCCCTACAATTTTATAGCTCTTTACCAGCAACACTTATCAGCAATACAGCTAACTTGGGCTGGTTTTCAGTATATTTTTATCTAACCCCACCATGATATGGCTGTATCTCCCAGGGACAAAATGCCCTCAACAACAGGAATATCTTGATTTCTTCCTCACGTCTAGCAATAGTTATCATGGGTAGGCGCTTACCTGTGTCAGACTCTGAGCTAAGACTGAAAGAGATTTACCTAATGTAATCTTCATCTCTACCCCATGGAGAAGCTGTGGTTGTCTTGGGAGAGGAAAATGAGGTCTGGGATAGTTTCTAGAAAGTCAAGTGGCACTTGGAGAGCCACAATTCAGACTGAGATGGGTTTGAATTCCCCAAACAATGCTGTTAACCACTACTCCTGGCTGCCTCCAACACTGGATGATATCAAGAAATGCATTCCTCCATTCTGGAGGTAAATAGCTTTATACAGTCTCCTTTTGGCTTTTCAGAAGGTTTTATTCAAGATACATGTATTTCAGCCATCCAGACACATCCAATCTGTTTTATCACCCAATTTCTCTGTTGTTTGGTGAATCATTGACTTTCCTCTTCCTTCCAACTTCTTTCACTTCAAAGTCCTAACTTTTTGTTCAGAAACTCTCTGCAAAATAGTTTACTCCAGGTTCTCCTGCAGATCACCCATTTTCTCAACACTGCCTAGTCTGACATTGCCTTTCTTTGCTTCTTATCCTGAGGCTATTTTATACCTAGAGACTAAAGATCAAAGTCATGGACTGTTCCTTGAACTTTCTGTGTAGGGTTTCTGTTTCAGCCTGTGTAAGATTAGTGGAGAAAGAAATGGACTGTTACTTAAAGATATTTAAGGGAACTGATGAGAAGAATGGGAAGGAGAGCCTTGAAATATTATAGAACTAAATGTAATGGGTAATTTTCTATCATAGAGTACTAATATAAAAGAGGTGGCAAAAATCATGTAATCTTAGCAATGTTATTTTATAGGTGATAAATCTGGAGTCCAGAGATGGTGACTAACTTGTCAAAGATTTCTGGGCTAGTTATTAGCAAATTTAGATAAAAAAAAGTTCTATTATAATACACTATTTACTTGTAGTGTTTCCACTTATTTTATCTCTCTGTCTGTCCGTCCGTCCATCCATCCATCCATCCATCCATCCATCCATCCATCCTGTGTCTGTATTCAGGACATGTTTAACAAGGACATGCTATGTGCATGTTTATATGCAGTAGGACCTTGTAAGAGACACAGCTATAACATGAGCTTTGTTCTTAGTGATCTGGCAACTCTGTGTGATCCAAGACACTCCTATGAGTGGCAATATAGCAAGTGTTAGCATATTAATTCACTGTGTTGGTTAATAAGAAACCAACACATATGACCAAAGCACTTGCTTTGCCTAACCCAACTTTCGTGATTAAGCAATTGTCTGTGAACCTAGTATGTGAACCTAGAGAAAGGGAAAGCTGGCTCAAAATTAGGAGATTCCTGGGAAGTAGACACATAGTAGGAGTCCTTGAATGAGCTGTCTGTAGGCTAAGAGCTCACTTTGAGGAGGGTCTAATTCCAGGCTCATGAATATTTCATGAGCTTGGTCCAGAAGAATGTGACAGAGATAGGGATAGTTGAAGGCATAACCTTGGTTATTCTCAAAATTCAGTGTGAACTCAGGAAAAAACTAGTGTACTCTAACCAATGGGCCAAGAGACAGAAGGGACAGAAGTTGTGGTTGTTTTTCAGAAACCATCCCCTGGGCATTGATTAAAGATAAGAATTTTTTTGAAAAATGAACCACATAGCTTGATATATTTAGTCCTTGGAATTTTCAGGAAAAAGGAGCAGATTCAACATTATAACGTCTCATGAATTTTTTCTGGCACCACTGTCTTTGAGTGTACTATGGGCAGGTATTTATGTCTCCTTCTGAAACTTGGGATAAGGACTGTGGATCCAAAGGTAGTAACAGACTGCTTATTAGAGAAAGTTACGATTCATTAAGGGGGAGTTGGTATTGACGTAAGAACTTACAAGGATGTGGGCAGGTATGAATCTCTTACAGATTATGTCTTGATATAATAATTTACTCCAGCAAGATGGTGTGAACTATCCAAATATTGTAAGAAAATAAGTGATTTAAGATTTTTCTTCAGACTCTGTATTTTTTCCTCTCACCAATTTTAAATGAGGTCAAAACATGGAATTGAAAAGTTAAAGAAGTCAGTTAATCAATCAGATATTATGTGTATTTTAAGTCAAATTTTGGATGTGAGGATGTTTTTGGTTATTTTAATTAGCTATGTCATGTAGTTTTGAAAATTCATTAGGCTTAAATGCCATCTCCTTTCAACCTCGTCAGTTTTCCTGTATATATTAAGATTTCATGTTCATGCTCTGTAAGATTTCTGGGTTTCACCTAACCTAGAAGTTCTTATCTATTTTTATTCTGGAAACGTAAAAATCTGATGAAAAACTCGGGATCTACATCTTGAAACCCCACAGAGTGAATAAATATAAAAACCCACAGGAGACAAAGACATATCTCAAACCCTCTGAAATATTACTTGATCCTTGTTTAAGAACCTCTGACAAAGCTTTTCGAAGATCCCACTCACCCAGGACAAACAAATTGTTACACCTATGAGAAAAGAAAAGAAAAAGAAATATGCTGGCCATTTAAAAGAGGAGCTCAAAATGACAGACAATAAAGAATTAGGGGCAATTTAATTAAAAGCTAATTAAACAATATAAATTTAATAATTGTTTATCATATGCCTGTTTTCATTAACAAGGATAATCTATTCTTAGACTGAGAAAATACGCCTCAAATCTTAGTGGCCTAACAAGAGAGCTTTATTTCCTGTTTCTGACACACAGAAGGAGGAGACTTCACCCAGATGTCCCAGGGGATGTTGGCAACTCCACCGTCTTGGGGTTGCCCAGCGAGGAAGGAGAAACCAGAAGATTGCCTGTCATTTTTTCACTTAGCAGATAAGTTTAAATGCCACTGCACATGAACAACAGAAACTTCAAGGAGTCAGGAAAGGGGATGGGGGTATAGCTCAGTTGGTAGAGTGCTTGCCTTGTGTTCAATCCCAGCATCACAACAAAAAAAAATTAAGGAGTCAGAAAAGTTCAATCCTCCTCTGTACTCTGACCGAGAGCATTCCTGGGTCTGGGTACACATTAGAGCCTCTAGTGATTGTGTGAGAAGCCAAAAGAAGCATTATTCCTACCCTCAAGGTCTCTACCCAGGAGGATGAGTATAGCTAAAAAGATATTAACGATATAAATAAGTATAAGATAAAAATTACAGAGAGGAGTGCATGCTATAGGAGAAGTTGCAGAAGAAAGTTCTTTAAAACTTGCTTCAGCTAATTGAACTGTACCAGGGTTGTTCTCAGTTTGGGTTGAGGAGCCAAACTTATACTGGTAGACACTGATAGCTCAACTCCCAGGAATCTTTTTTGAAGCCATCTTTGAATTTGGTGACATTCACATTCCAGGTTTTCCTGTTGTACTTCATATGGCAGGCTTTGCTTTGAGGGAGCCAAGAATTGCAATGCCCAAAATAGAAAACTTTTTCTGTTCTTACTTTTCTCTGATGATGTTAATTTATTAAAACAATGTTCTCACGTAACACGTGATGCCTGAAAGAAGTACCACTGCATCAAAATTCAGTAATATGCTGTAAAACTTACAATTTTTGCTATTCCAAATATTTCAGCATCAAACTTCTTAATGGAGTCCAGAGCATAACAAATAAGTTCCAAGAAAGGCTAATGCCTACCATTTAAGGAATAATCTACTGTGTTTATTCCACATTCCTCATTCTGGCAGAAAGAAAGCTTTCCAAGTCCGCATGCATCTATGTACTCTTACAGGGATCAATAGGTACAATTACTTCCCATTTACCTAGGAATTAAATGCCCAGCAGTTCAGCCTTCCTGAGCATATATATGAAGTCTGCAGAAATGAGCTCCAAGTAGTGAGAAAATTAGCTATTATGGCGCACATACTATTTCATGCGAATATTATCGAGGAACTCAGTCTTTCCTCCTGAAATCTTGAAAGTTTGTGTAAAATCAACCTTAATTTTCAAGTTTGATTGGTCTCCCCACCCTGTTCCCATTCATAGCAAGTAGTAAGACTGAGGTAGAAATTATATATACAGAGAAAGCAATGATAGACTAAAATGGTGACAAATTAAATAGAGGAAGAGGTGACCCTTAATTGTCAGAAAGGTTTCTTAGTAAGACTGAAAGCAAGCACCAAAACTCCAACTCAGAACAATTTATCAAATCATGTAACTAAGATCAACAGTGGTAAAGTGGCCCTCAGCATGGTTCGGTTAGGATGTTGGTTCTATAATTCTCATAGATTCTGTGACACTCTATTTGGCTTCATCTTTAGTTTGGATTTTCAGTCTAGGAACATGGTGTTAATGGTTGGCTTCCTTTTATATTTCGTGCAGGTGGAGATCTTGTTGTTGTTTTTGCCATGTCTGAACTATTACATTTGGCCTAAAATTGACTTTGTACCTTTTAAAGTGGACTTTAATGCTTCTCTGTACATAATGAACTGTATCCTAACTTGAGGTGTAAGTAAACTATCATCTACTCTCAGAACAAGCAGCTGAGTTGCAGCCAATCGCTCTATGGAATAATGCTTAAATAAGATGGATAAGTGCTGTAAACAGTTGGGCTATCTCTAGATCTTATTGCTGTTTTCCGTAGATCTACTGGACTACTGTCTGATTTCACAATCATGAACACAACCAGTTAAGAATCGCAAAACTAGATTTGTTATAATTTTCTTTTAGCAGAACCAATTAATTGCTTTGGTTAGGATAGTGTCAAGTTCTGACAATGTCATGCTGGAAACAATGACTGTAGCAAAAGGAAATTATCCTGATTGGGCATGCCTTGGAATTGGGAGAAAGGTCAATGCCATCCCCTTTCACTCAAATCACATGGTTGATATTCAAGAGACGTGGTAGAACAATGTTGGAGAGGAAACCATCATATTTAGAACAAAAGAATAGCAAGCAAGACTGAGAAATGATGAAATTTGGCAGTTGTGGCCATTTAGCTCAGAGAAAAATCTAGAAAATCCATCCTTTTTTTTTTTTTTTTTAATGTGGTGCTGGGGATTGGACGCAGGGCCTTGCACATGCAAGATAAGCACTCTACCAACTGAGCTACATCCCCAGCCAAAAATTCTATCCTTTGCAATAGCTACTTAGCATACAATAATTCACACTTCTAATGATGGCAGCCAAGAGCAAAAACAATGTGAAATTCTAATCTATGTATTCTTTTTAGAGACTAAATTTTTTCATGTCCTGGTATTGAGAGAAAGCTCGATAAGAAAGGAATGATTAATAATTTTTTTTTTTAATTCCGGTGCATGTTTGACCTCATTTCTATGGAAGAGAGAACATGAAAGACTTTGAGAGAAGTCTTTAAATGCCTATGGAAGAGGGTTGCTGTTAAGTGTTGGACTTAGATTGAAAGAATCCTTACAGAGAAGGAATAGGAGATGCCTCATGGTTCTGCATGTCCAGATGTCCACATATCACTGAAAAAATGCTGTCTCCATGGGACAAAACCCTCAATGCATTATTCATGGGAAACTTAGCTCTTTTTATGAGAAGATGATTACTTACAAATGTTTCTGCTCTTGGTAACACCAGACTAGTTTGGTGTGACTTTGGGTTAGCACTCCTTCAGAAATAAAAAGAAAGCAAAAATACCATGGGGAGCAGTATCTGTCAGAGCCCTGCAGGAAACACAGGCTACCCCAAATAGCTTAACTTACAGAGTTTTAAAAAATAAAATAAAATAAAAAATTCAGACATGGTGACACACAGATGTAATTCTGGCTAGTTGGGAAGCTGAGGAAGAGGGATCACAAGTTCAAGGACAACCTGGGCAATTTAATGAGACCCTGATTTAAAATAAAAAAAATAAAAAGGGTTGGGAATGTAGTCCAATGGTAGAGTGCCCCTGGGTTCAATCCCCAGCACCAAAAATAAATAAAATAAAATAAAATAAAATAAAATAAAATAAAATAAAATAAAATAAAATAAAATTAAATAAAATTAAATTAAATTTGCCGAGTTTGATGAGAATGTTCACAAAGCTATGGTCAGTATATAGGTAACCACATGGGTGGTGTATTCACCCTAGGGCTGCTAGCAGTAGCAGTTTTTATGTTAGGCCTAAAAATGGCAAGTGGAGGAAGCAGTTACTGCCTGAAGGAGACTTCTTGATAGGGCTGCAGCCTTTGTTCCAGGAATCCAGCTTTTTGTGAGCCCTTAGGGAAGAAGTCATGAGAATCAACATTACAATCTCATCTTCCCTTTTGCCAGCAGCTCCTGCATTTGCTGAATTCAACCAAAACTCAGAAGAGAGCATGATCATGATCCTCAATGATCTTTAAGCCATTCTAAGAAGTAACCTCAAGAGTTGGTCTGGTTCTTGTTGCCCGACTGTATGATTTCCATAAAATAAAGATACTCAGATCTCTAGTGCTCTGGTGATTGTGATGCAAGCAGAAATACTGTGTGACCCTAGAGTCTAGTTAACACCCTTTAATGACCTTAAATGACTTTAAACCAATGACCGTTCAATGACTCCAGAGGTAATAATCATGAGATAGGGCAAGGGATAGAGGAGAGGCTGAAACAGTAAGGTTTTTCCTAGGACTGATTTCTGTGTTCACCCTTAGCAAGGGCTGGGAAGTTTGAAAGGCAAATATAAAAATGAGCAATCACAATATATACTAAGAGTAATGGTATTGTAAGAAAGGTTGGTGGCTTGTACTGTATAAAGTTATGATTCCTCCTTGCATGAATAAGGAAATGGGCCGCCATTAGTGCATATGGGATTTCCCATCAGATCCTATTGACTGGGGAGAGGCTCTGTTCCTAAACTAGCTGTGGTAGGATCAGGCTAGCTTCAAGGATCTGAGCTGGTGCAGGCGGATGCTCACAAGCTGTAAGCATCTCCCCTGGGCTCATGGCTCTGTGCAGCATCTTTTATCAGGGTATGTGGAAGAATTGTTACAAATAGGCAAAGAAATTGGCGTGATCCTTTCCAGATAGTTCCACTTTGTGGGAATTGGCAGTATTCTTTTAGGGATTACCCTTAAAATTTTACCACATATCCTTGAAAAGTTCGAAAGTTAGTCAAGTATTTAAGTACGCTCTACAAAGTAATGCACCTTAGTACTATAATTGGGATTATTTCATCTCTCTAATTATTTTTCTTCTGTCATTTTTAAGAAAATAAATTAGTCACTAATTTCCAGGATAAGGTTTGGTCGATTTATCTATCTACCTTTGTTTACAATCCTTCCTGAATTATACATCTTACTTCAGAGGTAGTTTTTCTTTTCACTGAGGTTCTCTTAGTGAAGGACCATTGGTGACAAAATCAATGAGCTTCCCACCCCTTTTTTAGTGTGACAATCACTTCATTTCCCTATTCTTGTAAAAGTTTTCACCAGACATATAATTCTGAAAAATTTTATCTTTCATTATTTTGGTTATATCATTTCACTGTTTTCTAATAGTTATTGCTATGGAAAAGTTAGCAATCTTCAAAATGATTTTCCTTTTCTTGTTCAAACTAGTTTTAACATTTTATTCTTTCTTTGATGTTTGCAGTATCATTTCAAGCTGTTTATTCATGGGTTTTTAAAAACTTTTTCTGCTTGGTAAATATTGTCCATTTTTTCATTTGTTGATTCCAGCCTTTGGTCAGCTAGAGCCAATTCTCAGTTGCTATCTATTCAAATATTACCTAATCCTCATTGTCTCTTTCAGGATTTTCATTAGGCATATTTTAGATTTATTTCTATTCTCAATATTTATTAATTCTCCTATTTGTCATCTTCTTATCTCTCTGTGCTGTAATATGTGCAGAACTCTGAATTTAATAAACATTATTCAGGTATGTCTATTCTGCTCTATATCCTGAGTTTTAATTTCAAATAATTATATTTTTCATTTATAAAAACTTAAGGATTTTGAAATTAATTTGTCTTCTCTCTTAATTTTATTAAGTTCATCACAAATATTTAAACAAAGACAGCCTGATACTTCCCATGATACAGCCCATGTCTGACATCTTTAGGGACCAGGATCTGTTGTGTCTTTTCATCTTTTGGTTTTGTTGACTTTCAATCATGATGCTCTGCTTTCTTGTAAATTCAAAAATATTTGATAGTGAGTTCACATTTGACTGAGTTTAAACTGTGGGAAGACTGAAGTTCTAAACAGAGAAAGTTGTCCTTTGTATAGAATCAGTATTTGTTTTGCTGGAAGTCAGAAGGCAAGGCTGAGTTGCTATTATGTAACCTCCAGCATTGCTCTTAGCTTACTACTAGAATCTCAGTTTACCTCCGAAACCTGAGACTGATTGAAAGCCTGGTCTTTTCTGTTTTTTCTTCCTTTTAAAAACTATTTTATTTTTACACCAAAATTAAAAAGTTTCAGCGATTTCCCATATATCCCCTGGCCCCACAAAGGCATAGCCTCCCCTGTTATGAACATTCTTCACATTGGGTACCTTTGTTATATCTGATCAACTTACATTGATGCATCTTAATAACTCAAAATCCACAGTTTACCTTAAATGTATGTTCTTAAGAATTGTATTTTATATGGAATCCAACAAATTTAAAATGACATGAGTCTGCCATTACTATACTGTGGTTTTATTGCCTGCAAATCCTTCTGTGTGCCACCTTTCCATCACCCACAAACTGTGGCGACCACTGATCCTTTTATTGTCTCTGTGATTTTGCCTCTCTAGAATATTATGGAATTGAAATCATACAGTATGTAGTCTTTTCAGATTGCTTTCTTTCACTTAGTAAAATGCATTTGAAGTTCTTCTATATCTTTGCATGTCTGGACCACCCCTTGTTAGTGCAAATACTTCATTGTGAATGTACTGCACTTTGTTTATCCATTCACCTATTGAAGGACATCATGGTTCCAAATTGTGGTGATTACAAAGAAAGCTGCTATAAATATTGACATAAAGTTTGATATGAACTGTGTGTGTGTGTGTGTGTGTGTGTGTGTGTAGACTTGGTATACACATTCCAAGGAGCATGATTGCTGGGTCCTATGGTTACAAGAAAGTCTTGTATTTTAATGCTCGATATTGGTACCTATATGTTTTTGTCTTTTAACCTTGATTTTGAAGTACCATTTCTGCTTTCAATTGAGCTTACCATCCTTAATCACTCTTACTTTTTTTTTTAGTAGGTGCTCATTTCCTACTGTATAGCCATAGATGGAGCATATATCTTATTCAGGAGCTAAGCCTTTTAGTGTGTCTACTCTACCATGATTTTATAAGAGGCAGTGGTCCTCTTATTGTATTTTTAGGGGCTAAAATCATCACAAGATTTGAATTCATATATGTATGTGTATACATATATAAATGAATCCAAAATATACATATATACATATATATTTTTTTGCCCTGACAGCATATATTGGAATAGCTATTGGAAGCTTTCCTTGTCTTTAAACATTTTATATTTAAAGATCTTGGATCTAGCTAATAAATATTTACTCATATGTAAAAGAACCTAATGCTCTTAATTGATTATAATAATGTACAAATAAAAAGATAAAGGAGTCTGTGAATAGAATAAAATAAAGATAAACACAGGGACAGGAGTCAGTTTCTGGAATGCTGCTGGCTGAGTACTTGGTGTTGAAGTTTAAAGAGGCACTGGGACCTCAGAACAGACTTTGTTTTGAAGTTGGTTTCTTAATAGACTAGGTGAGCTAAAACAGAGGCTGCATTTGTTTTTCTGCTGAGACACTGCTGACTGATTGATTGTGTTCACATGAATGCAGAACTGGATTGAGTTGTGTGGGTACCTCAGGCAGACCAAGCACTGGGGATGGTTCAACCGGACATTCTTAAATCTGTGTTCAACATTGATTTTAAAAAAAGACAAAGGCATTTGAGGAACGTAGTCGAGGAGGACTTTTGTTGGGATGGCCTCTGCATTTCCACCCATTAACATATCAGAAGCCCTGCTATTAATCATGTCTACCCTCCTTGGAAGAGATTTAATGATCCTCTCCTGGTGTTTCACCATGTTGCTCAATGACCTTGCTGCCCCAACCCCCAATGGATTATCAAAGTGTTTTTTTGTTGTTGTTGTTGTTTTCTATTCACGTTTCCTTAAAAAAATTGTAGTATATAAATTTTTCTCTACTTCATCATAATTCCAGTGGTTTCTGAAACCCCTGTAAAGTTTGTAGATTCTAATAGTATTTCAACATCCCTTATAGAAGTCAGGTTGGCAAAGGGATCAATCAGGATCCATGTCAAGATCAAATTTCCATATTCCCATGTGCTTAGTTGTCTTTTGCCAAATCAGCATCCTCACTTCCCTGAGTCTATCATCTTCTGGGCCAGACTGCAGCCCCACCCCCATATACTTGTGAGTTAAAATTCTACATAGGAAAGACTCAGAGGGCAGGCAAGAAAGAGAAATGATTGTTCCCCAGAGGGTTGGGTAGGTAGCTGTGTAAAAGGGCAGGAGGTACAAACTAAACTCCAGAAAAGCTTGCAAGAAGCACTCACCTCACTGCTGTGCACTGAAATTTGATGGGAACTATCACCATTTCTTAAGATTTGCAGAGTTTCTGGGCATATTCTTCAGACTTTGATGCTATGGGATGAGATAATTTGCAACTGCTCTATTACTTTTAATTCTAGCTTTTTAAAGAGCTATATAGGCCTCACATGCCCTGTATCAAATTCCTTCACATGCATTATTCTTTATACAATCCATATAGCTAACCTCCGAGAGATTGTACAATTGCTCTGAAAGGCAGATATTTCACATAATGATGGGTAAAGAATTTATATATAGGCTCCAATATTTCATTGGTCAAAGGTTTCCCACGAGGCATTAACTACTTTGATACCTTCAAACAGATCATTGTGCCACTAAATTAGCAGTAAACCCCAGGGGCAGGAGATGAGGGGTGTGCAGTCTGGATAAGGCAGGAAACCTCAGGGTATCTCGTGTGAATCTGCTGAGTTGCCATGCAAAACTGATTGCCGTAGTGACAATTTTAGTACAATAAGTGTCCAGAGGTCCCAGAAATAAGGGAGGCTGAGAGAATCTGGAATGAATCAAGGGAGTTTTTTCTACATGAGATTTGAGGCCAGTTGGTCCTAGGTTCGACTTTTTGTTTTGATTAGTTGTCAGTCAGTTTGGATTGCTGTAACAAAATACCCCAAATGTGGTGCCTTGCAAACAACAGACATGTAGTTCTCTCAGTTCTAGAGGATGGAAGTCAGCAATCGGGATACAAGCACAGTGGAGTTCTTGCAAGGATTGTCTTCCAGGTTGCAGACAGGCAACTTCTTGAATCCTCACGTGGCAGAAAGCCAGCTAGCCAGCTCTCAGACTTCCTTCTTATAAAGTCACTAATCACAGTAACAAGGGCTCTGTTCTCATGATCCAATGACTTCCCAAACGCTCTGCCTGTAAATAGCATTATATTGGGACTAGGGTTTCAGCATGTGAATTTCATGGGACCCATTTGGTCCATGACACTATCCATATAACTGGCCAATTTTCTTTGTCCTCTGTGAATATCCTCAGTTTCCTTAACCATTAGATAATAATGATGATAGTAACTAAGCTGTGGAATCATTCTTAGGGTTAAAAGATGTGAAGTAGGTAGCATACTTCACATGGTGCCTGGAACAAAATAAATGCTGAATAGATTTTTGTTTTCACGATCATGATTATTCGTTATTTTCTGGGAAATAGTGTTTCAAAGAGGAGGAAGGATGGGTAGCCCCAAGGGCTTTTTTTCTGTTCTTGCATATATAACTTAACCATCACTAACATCTTTCCTGCAGCTCTGTTCTAAACCTGGGAAAGACAGTGAAAATTATTTTGCTTTCTCTCTCCTTTCTCCTACAGGGTTTGTGAAGGATGTAACTACTAGAAAAGGAGCCTTCCTTCTCAGTGCAAAGCAAATGAATGAAACTCAATTGTCTACATTGTGAAAGATCATGATTTTTCTGGACTAACTCATTTTTGATTTAAATATAATTGGAAATAAGGACTAGAAACCCAGATGTCATGAGCAAAGGCTCATGGTGTTGGATTTTATTTCTAACAACCTATATAAGGAAATTACCATATAAGGGAAAACATGAGCTGAAAAGAAAGCAAAATGATGAAAACCTATGAAGATCCATACAATAAGATATAAAATTGAAAGACACCCAATTTAATGAGCTCTTCCTCTTTCTCATCTGCAAAATTAAATTTGGAATTCAATAATACACTGACCTGTTTAGTCTACGTTAGTCATTAACTGTGAATATTTCACACCAGAGACTTGGTATATTAAAGTAAATTGAAATTACTCTAATCAGTTAATTCTGTTATTTATTGCCTCTATGTAGAGTTTTAAACTGCAATAGGAAGCTATAAATTTAAAGGAAAGCTACTTACTGAATAATAGAAGGTTTGAATTAATATAAAGAAAGCAAACAAATAGTCAAGATTTGTGATCCTTAGTTTTTTGTGTTTTGGTATATTTTTAGCTTCCAAAAGAAAAATGCAGCCAATTTTCTTCTCTATGTGCAGGTGAAAACACACTTTCCATCACTTTCCCTTTGCTACCTCCCTTTGTATAGACGTATAAATATATACAACACTCTTCTCACTTGAGAGCCTGTTAATCATCCATTATGGTCTGAACCCCGAGCAAAGTCTTTAGAACAAATGGAAATTCTCTCCTTGCAAAGCTTTGCTAACATTTTCCTTTTAGAGAAGGTTGATGTTATGCCAGACCTGGAGCTGGCGTATGTCTTTGGAGTATTTGATATACTGGAAATTTTTAGGATAAAACAGGAGATAATTCTCTCACATGACATAATTTGTCTGCTCACATCACTATCTGTGTAACAGGTTCTAGTTGAATCTTGTCAGTTTAGACTACATTCAATACTACACCCTGGTTGACACAGTTTCTACCATGACACCCTATAATTTCAGAGAAAATGACTCAAATTAGTCATCTGATGTCACAAAGAAAAAAATTGTTGATTGCCTAAGTTCTCATTTTTCAGCTGGTTTCTTTGATTTCATCTATCGACACGCATGGTGTATCATCTAGTGAAGTCTCCAGCTTCTCTTGATTTTGAAGAATTATGGCTAGACAGCAGATTCAGAGGAGTGATAAAAGAACTTCATTTGAACTGTCTGAAATCAGTTGCAGTTGCTGCTTCCATCCAAATTTCCATATTCAGGAAGAAAAGTTAATCTTGCCACATTGCATTCCTTAAGAATTCAGGGACTGTGAAGAAAGATGGATGTGAAGTGGAGTTAAACATGAGAACTTGCACTCACTCCCTCACGTGGCTTACACTTGGGTGTGAAGGTGAGCCAACTGTTGACTTCATAAAACACTCTCTTCAGTCAGGTTCCTATTTGGCTGCTGGACCTGATCAGTGTAAGGCCAACTGACTTCACCTAACTCCTAAACTTCCTTCTGTTTAGTTTATGATATCTTTTTATCTTCATCTTTCTTTTATTTCTTTATTTTTTGCCTTTAATTATGTGTGTCCCTGACACCAAGATCTAGAAGATATATAGGCAAAACTATTACCAGACATTCATTACCAAAAGTTCTCACCATTAACTAATGGTGAACACAGAGGAATTTATCCTTGCTTGCCTTCAATTCCAAGCACTGAGTGTGTGTCCAGGAGCTTAGTTTTAAAAAATCTCTTATTTTCTTCTTATTTCTTCTCTCTCTCTTCTGCTTTCTGTAGAATTCATGATTTATCCTACAGGGACCTACCTGGTGCAGGTGTGAAAAAATAATGCTTCCTGTCTCTATAATAGTTTTGGTGTAACGTATAGAGTCCTATATAGAAGTGCTTTGTCCTTTAGATTCTTCAGAGTGGAGAATTTGTACATTTAGCAGATATTTAGACTGGAGTAGTCTTCTCTGAGGCAGTTCTGTGGGGTTTCTAGGGATTCTTCTTTTGGCCACCATTGTTAGAAATATTTCAGGTATCTTTCCCTTATGTGAATGAATGCATCTTTTTGGCTGATGAGTTATTATTTGATTCCTTTAGAATCAAGGCATTCCTTTGGCTGAGGACTCCACTCCATTCCAGACATTTTTCTTGGACAGAACTTCAATCAACACTTTTCCAGTACTCTCTTGAGTATAATCTGAAAATTCTGGGAATGGAGGCTCTCCAAATTAGCAATTTCCCTTTTTTTACTATCAGAGCAGTTATGAAACTTCAGTCATTTTCCTTCTACGCTTCTCAGGCATGTTGTCAGTCTACTAAATACTCCATGTTTCACAGTAAGAAGACAGATCACTCTAGCATAACTCTCTGAAGCTGCATTCCCTGATATTGTGAAGTGGAACCCCTGAGCCTCTTTCCAAGGTATGGGTAAAAAACTCTCAGGTCCTTGAGAGCTCTTTCCCACATTCCTTTGTAGATCCATCTTCTCTGACCTTTCCAATATTTTTAAAGGAGGATGTGAATTTCAGCTAAGTTTTGAGAAATTTTATTGCCTCTTTTGTTGGAGGGTTTGGACTTAGACCTTGTTAGCAGTTGACACCTATGGTTTTAGGATCTCATTTTATTTTTTATTAGTATTTGCATAGTTTGTGTAGTGATCCTTAAGTTAATAGGATTGTAAACTAATTGGTCTAATTTTATTTGAGTCCAATTATTCTCATTTAGTTTTGTGGTTTTCTTTAGGAATCCCTCTTGTGATATATCTGAATTGACTACAAGCTACCTGAACAGATAGACTGTAAGCTTGTCAAGAGCAGGGACTGCATTGGACATCACTTGTGTTCAACTCACATCTTTTTGGGCTGTTGTTTTCACTCCAGTCATTGCTGTGGCATAGAAATTAGTGCAGGTATAATCAGACTGCACCGGGCCTTGCTTTCACTGCAAATCTCTCATTTTTTAGTCACTTTTCCTGCCATTTCCAATGGAGATGACTGTAAAAATTTAGCTCAACCATTCTTATATATATTGAAGAAAACTAATTTTTTTTTTCATGGTGCAATCCTTAGTCACTGGGAATGAAAATTTCTCTTTTATTTCTCAGGTGGACCGTTCTGAGGTGCCTGTTCAGGGGTCCTCTGAAATTTCCTAGTGGAATTGCACTCTAGTTGTTCACTGAGCTTTAATCAACTTGATGATGCAACCTTTAATTAACTTTCCCTTAGTTCTCTATCTTATTCTTTCCTTTCCTACTTCAGTTATTCAGACTCCTTTCCTGAATTAAAATTTATATATTCAAGCTCTTATTGCATAATCTTGTTTGGAGGATCTAGGCTAAGACTATAAGTTTTCTTTGTTCACTGGAAAAATCCAAGCACTTAGAACAATGTCTGGATCATAGTGAGCACCCATCAAAAACGTGTTGAATAAATTAAAGGATTGCAACAGTGTGGTGTCCAGAGGATGGACAAGCAAAGTGATCTTCCTTACAGAAGGCCTTCTTGAGAAAGTCTATTTCTTCAAGGGTTGTGCTGTATCTCCAGATTGATCATGAATAATGGGTACAGTCAGCATCTTTCTGATGTATTACCTGAAACATGGTGTGTGGCTCTTCTCAAATAGAGGGAGTTGCCTCTTCACGCCAGCATCAGGCTCTCAAGGAAAATGATGTTTTACTAGGTGAATTATAGCAGTCTAATATGGAGGCCAGCATGATGCATTGTTCTTTTCTCATAAATAATGCAAAGATGATATCAAGCAAAGATAAAGGACAGTGATTTATTCCATGTAACCTTTATGTAAACCTCATAAATTGTACACAGTGGTGTCTGCAATGTGGCAGTGGCTGTGGCACCGGCTTCTGTTGACAATGGCAAGCATTTCATGCAGTGGGGTCTCTCATCAGGAAAAAGCAATAATACTTTCCAAATGAAACAGAGGAGTCAAGAATTAGAAACACTAAAATTTATATAAAAAAATCAGTGCTACCTAATGACATTATGTGAGGTCTCATCATGAATAAAATTGTTTGTACAAGATTTTATCACCTTCTTGTGACAAAATCATAGAAAATTTAAATGCACATGTATTGACTTCATTTTCTCATTTCTAACTTTTTACAAATTGCAGACATTCCCACCCTTGTTTCTATATTTATACAATATCTTGATAAAATAGAAAACCTTACCACTTCTACCCTAATGTGAAAGGTTTGGTTTTGACATTTGTAAGACTGGAATTTTAAACATTTTAGTATTTACTTTTCATTGTATTTATTGGTATAATTGGTAAAGAAAGACACATTGGCAAAGAATTTTCGATAAGGACTGGGATGTAATAATTCTGTCTTCACTCTGCCTTAAACTCACTCTGGAAAAGTCACAGTGTACAATGAAATGAGGGTGGAGAAATCATAAAGACTAATGTTGGGAGGAACTGAAACTTTAAGTATGATTACGTAAGTAAAAGTTTAATGAGAAAGATACAGGTTAGTTATAGAACATGAACAACTAATTCTAAAATGGTGAAAGTCTGAGAAAACAGGAGTAACAGCAGCACACACGCCCCAGCATCAGTTCAATACCGTGGAGTCTGTTCCATTCTAAAGGTACTGAGGTTTCCTGATACAAGAAGGAATAGACCACAGTGAAATTTCCAGGACTTATTTAACTAGATTTATTCAACCTTTCACCTCAGTTCTGCTATACAGCTTCCATGACAATTTCTCTTTTCTTTTTCTGAGGTTCCAAAATACTTGATGGAATGAGAGGCGATCATGAAGATGTAGCATAAACTTAAATAGTTAAATTGACTGAGATAATATTGCTAATTATTTTGGTAGACATTTGGCAAAGGTTAACTTTTAAACTTAAGTAAGAGATGCTGCCATTTGCTTATAAATAAGAGTGCTGGCTCTAGTAAGGAAAATAACAACAGAAATCACTGCAGCCTCATCTGTGGCATTGACCTTCAAAAAGATCGTTACCACAACGAGCACCGAAGACTTTGCTTCTCCCTTTGATTGGTATCTGGAATCAGGTTTTGCTTTGGGCATTTTCTTATAACAAACACTATTTTTCTAATTAATTAAAAGAAAACATGACTGCAACATTAAGAATGGGAAGCATCAATATTGAAAATCCAATTTCTAGCAATGGTGTGCAATTACAAAGAAGCTACACAGTTTAGCTATCCTTGATAAAAGAGCACAAGTTATTAAAAAAATAGTACAGCTTCCAAGTGTCTGAGAAAAGTACCACCATCATTCACTTGAAGCTCGACCCTCTCATAGGCTGGTTATTTGGAATTATGTGCCAAAACAGCTTAGATAGTGCTCTTTATAAATGTAATGTAACTTACATAGAAGAGTATACACCAAAAAAGAGATTATTTTCTTGGCAAGTTCATTGTTGGTAAAGAATTAATGTTAAAATGTCCCCACTACCCAGAGTGATTTTCAGATCAAAAGGAATCCCTATCAAATGCCAATAACCTTCATAGAAGTAGGCAAAAAAATCTTAAAACCAAAAGGGAGAGAGAAGAGATTACTTTTTATCAGGAGTGATATACGTGAAGAAGACTTATTAACAAATTCAGATCTTCCTATTCTGTGTTCCTGAAACCAGTCACTGAAAGCACTATCCACTATTCATAGCAATCCTTAGATTCAGATTAATCATCAAATCAGCAGGATGCATACCATGCACACGATAAGATGTGGAAAATAGCTAGTTTAATGTATGATCTGGATTCAAAGAGAACAAAAAGATCTACCTAGCAAGTTAAGATAAACACAAATTGCATAAATAATATTTTAGAGTTACCTCAACTGTCTAAGCACATGACTAAGTACTACTCTCTCTTTAGTCTAGTTTTCAACCAATTTTCAAATTTTATTGATACTTCTTAGATATTTTTGAAAATAAGTTTCCTTCTCAAATATTTTTAACAACTCCCCCTTGCTGATGGGTAAATGGTCTACTCAATTGCACATGATAAGTAATTATGTGCAGAAGGTCACAACTTGGTGTTGGGTGACCACTCTTCATGGATCTCATTTCTCTGCTCCTATTTTGAGCAGGCAAGCTTTTTTCCCAGGCTATCTTTCAAAAAACTTTCGTGTAGTGAACAGCTTTGGAAGGTACAGATAATGTCTTCTTTCAGTGCTAATTCAGGCTTTTTAAAAAAATTATAAAGCAGAATGACTTTTTTCAGATTTTTGAAAAAGGCAGGCATGTTTACTATGTAGTAGGAAATGTAGTTTTCATAAGTTGGTTTCTCTCCTATAATGCAACCACTATGAAAGTAGGTGTCCTCTGGATTTATTTGCATTGCCCTGTTAGAATTTGGGTCTGGAAAATCAACAACAATGCTGCCTCCCTTGCTGCTGTGATTGCTGTGAGGAATTAAGTCCCTATTCACTGGCTCAGAGGTGCCCTCCCTTCTGCCCGAACCCATAGGTTAGCTCATTAGCTCAGACCTTTCACAGCTCTTAACATTTTGATCCTCTCACCTGTTTTGTTTGCTTATTTAAAGCTCCACTCTGTCTCTACCTGAGTGGGGAAGGACAAAAATGGCCAGATAATTTCTTAGAAGATAACTGGAGTAGTAGAAAAATTAACCTTCCCAAGTGGCCTTCTGTAACAGGGCAGAGTTAAAGGAGTGAGAAAGAAATGGGGTGCAGAGGAGGGATATTATTTTAAAAGTATAAAACTAGGAATTTTCCACAATCTGTCTCATCTTTCCAGACCAAGTTTCAGTCTCATTATTCAAGCTCATATATATGAATACACACACACACACTTCATTATTATTTATATATGTGAATTCACGATTATTCTCACACTGATTTGTGCATTTGGGTTTCATTTTACTCACTCAGATTCTTTCCAAATGCAACTCTTTTTATTCCATAACTCATCTTCTTTTCCTCATATTTACTGAACCCCTTCCAGCCTGCCCCACAATATCTCTGGGTGTGCCTGGACATGTGATCATACAAAAACCCTCTCTGGACAGAGACTAAGTTTAGCCCTGTCTGGCCCCAAAATTCCAAATATCTTTTTTGATGACTCAAAAGTTGCAAGAAAGTATTTTCTCTTTTTTTCTTTTTGTGACATATGGGTTTAGGAAGAGTTCATTACATAGTTTTTTTGGTGAGGGAGGTGATGAATCTACAAATTGTGATGTCAGTGTCCTTTGGATCTTGTTCTGTGCTGTCCAATGGTTGGTTTGTTCTCTACTAAT
Organism: Glaucomys volans; assembly: GCA_020662805.1. Taxonomy (NCBI): domain Eukaryota; kingdom Metazoa; phylum Chordata; class Mammalia; order Rodentia; family Sciuridae; genus Glaucomys; species Glaucomys volans. The sequence continues at coordinate 826,411 of JAJEJO010005711.1, forward strand.
TGGTTATCACCAAGGTTTGCCTGGCCTTTTGTGGTTGTTGTGCTGGCACAAAATCCATAGTTGTGTGTTCCAGCCACAAGTTATCAGTCTCCAAGTCCTTGCATGGTGGACCTCGGTGGAGTACTTTATGTCCATGACAACCTCCAGAATCGTTTGAGCTCCCTGAACTTCAATATTCAGTCTATGAGGGGCCAGCAACTCAGTTACATGCTTTTCTGCTGTGTGTGTGTATGTGTGTGTGTGTGTGTGTGTGTGTGTGTGTGTGTTAATCCCCATACTCTTGTTCTATGCTCTTAGTGAAAGATAGGTGCTAAGTCTTTCCCCTACTACACCCAGGGAATATAATAACTGCCACCTCTGATAATTTTGGTGTGTCCAGATTCCTCAGGACATTTGTTTTCCTTTTCTCCCATATGAGGACAACTTCACAAGCTACTCAACATGGGAAAAAGGTATTGCTTCTCTAAGACAAGACACAACAAAACTCTGTGATCTAAACATGGCTTCTATTTTTTTAAATTTTTAAAAATTTTTTTGCAGACTTCATTTTGATTCATTGTACACATATGGGGTTCAAATTTTCATTTCTATGGTTGTGCATGATGTACATTCATATCATTCTTGTTAATCACACATGTATATAGGGTAATGATGTCTGTCTCATTCCACCATTTTTCATACCTCCACCCCTCCCCCTCTCATTTCCCTCTACATAATCTAAAGATCCTCCATTTCTTTCTCACTCCCCACCCCCCCAACCAGATTCTATATCATCATCTGCTTATCAGGGAAAACATTTGGACTTTGTTTTTTTTTGGGATTTGCTTATTTCATGTAGCACGATGATATCCAATTCCATTCATTTATCTGTGAATGTCATAATATTATTATTTTTTATATGTTACTGTTGTGGGGAAAGGAAAATTATAAATTAACTTTATGGAGAAAAGAAAAATTTAGATTACCTTAACAAAGTTTGACTTTCAATGCTGTTGTTTTATTTCATAATTTTTTTTTGCACAAAAAGCTGAAGGACACTTTCTCTTTGCATTTCTGCCTTGAAAGTTTTAATTCCCCATCTCAGTGTCTCTCCACTTCTATTCAACCACTCAAGGTAGAGAAGTACCTTTGAGTGACTAGTGACAGATTTGTTCATTAAAATGGAAAGAGGAAAGATGATATATTTCATGAAAATATTACTGTCATTATAGTTGTTTCCAGTTTCCTAATCTCTTTGTAATCACATCCTTTGATGTTTTCTCCTGTTCTTTCCAGCATCCCATGAGACCTCTATCTGGTTCCCTTTATCTACCAATGTCTATGCTTCTTTAAAAATCCTAATTCAATCTCATTGCTTCGTGGAAGCATTTTCTTACCATTCCAGGTTGTGTTTATTTTATTCTTTAATAGCAAATCTCTGGTTTCCTATGGTTTAAAAATCATTTTATTTAGCATGCTAAATTTATATGGATGTGCCTCAGGGTCCACCTAGAGAAAAGACACAGGGCTTCCTGTCCTCACATCGCTAACTTTATCTATATGATATGTAGTTGATACGCTATTTCATTTTAAAATATGAAGTAGTTTAAGGTAAAAAGAAGTTAAAATGTTTTAAAATTTCTGATTTTTTAATGATTAATTTGTAATTAACAATAGGTAATAGAAATCTTACAATAACTCAGCAAGGTCTTATATATTTAATTTCGGTACACTTATTTGTGTGTTGTGCTAATTATATTATAGATTCTTTGAAAAAAGTGGCTGTGTTTCACCTTCCTGCTTCCTCTGCACCATTTCATTTGCACACAAGCATCCAAGTTGATACTATTTGTGATTTTTCTTGGCATTACTATGATGAAATTCCAGAGTAACTTAGGAAATAAGTCTATTGGACTATTCATGCCAAGCCTTATTGATTAGATGGGACTTTGTATAGGCCTTCAAGGATGCATAAGGTCTGAAAATATACCTATGAAGGGGAGAAAAATTTATGAAAGATGACAACCCGAAAAAATTTTTGGAGCTGGAAGGAAAAAAACAATCATATAACTCTGTATTTTATAACCAGTATCTGGTTAGGATGTATCCCAGAATCTGTAGCATAAGGGAATCTTCTAAGTAGGTTAAAACAGGGGTCATGCCATTATAGAATGTCATTGTAGAATGAACTCTCTTAAATATTTGCTGTTTATCACATATTTTTCAGCTTTGTTTGAAGGATAACTGAGAAATAGCAGTCGTATATATTTAAGGTATACAATGATTTGTTGATATATGTCTATAGTTGTACTATACAAAATTATCATCACAATCAAGGTAGTCAACATTCTCATCATCTCATATAATTATGATTTTTTCTTCTTCTGTGGTGAGAACACATAAGATCTACCCTCTTAGTAAATTTCAAATGTATAATATGGTGATAAATCTCACTTTATCATGATGTACAATCTTTGTTAAAATGATAAATTTTGTGTATTTTTGCACCTGTTTAATCAGGAATATTGGCCTGTAATTTGTTTTCTTATGGTGTCTTCAGTTGACTTTGATATCAGAGTAGTACTAGTTCATAAATTGAATTTGGAACTGATCTATTTTCTTCTATTTTTTGATAATGTTTGATAGAATTCACCCATAAAGCATCTTTTTTTTTTTTAAGAAACAAATTTATTTTGATTTTTCAGAAAATACCAGAAACTATTGAAAACAAGCTGAATATTTGGCTGTACCAAAAGCAAAATACAAGCAAAAGTGACATCTAAAAATTGTGTTTAAGCTACAAGAAACATTTTAAAATGCCAATTTTAATGATTTTTTCCATAGAGCAAAACAAGTTCACTAAACTACAACAATTGAAGTGTTTTTAACTGCTATAATTTTTCTTTTAATTAAAAAAATAAAAGCACTCGATTCCACCCTGGAATATCATCATTTATAAACAAAACGCTTAAATGTATAAACAGATGATAAGACCCATAAAGCATCTTGATATTTCAACTTGAGAAATTTCTTTCATCTACTGTTGTAAGACAGATTCAGTAGTGATGAACTCCCTCAGTTTTTGTTTGTCTGGGAAAGTATCTTTCCTTCATTCTTTTATTTATTTATTTTTTTAAGGACAATTTTGCTGGACACCATATTTTTGCTTGGTTGTTTATTTGTTTGTTTTCTTTCAGTACTTTGAAATGTATTTTCCCACTTGCCTGCAATGATTCTGCTGAGAGATACTGATGGTCATACAGGAGGGTCTCTTGTACATGACAAGTTGCTTTACTCATGTTGCTTTCAAAGTTCTGCTTTTGATTTTCAAAAATTTTATGGGTCTCAGTACATATGTCTATCTTTGACTTTACTATAATTAAGGATATTTGAACTCCAGGCATTAAGATGCCCATTTTTCTCCCTATATTTGGAAAGTTTTCAGCCATTGTTTCTTTAAATTATATCTTTATCCCTTTCTTTTTCTCTTTACTTTCTAGTACCCCTTCAATACATATTTTGTTCTCTTGATGGTATTTTATGTTTTATATGCTTTGTTAAATCTTTTTATTATTATCTTTTTCTTTCTTTCTTTAACTGGATTTTTTTTTCTTTTCATTTGATTCATTTTCATTTCTTTTCATTGATTCTTTCTTCTGCGTGATTAAATCTGTTGTTGAAACTCCCTATTGAATTTTTCAGTTATTTCATGCTTTAGCTTCATGATTTATTTGTTCAGTTATTTTTTCATGGTTTCTATTTTTTAATTTTTTAAATTAATCTTCTTACTTTGTTTATGTATTTTACTTCAGTTTGATTTAGCTGTCCACCTGTTGTTCTCTAATAGCTCTCTGAGCTTCTTTAAGAGGATTATTTTAAATTCTTTGCTGGGATCTGAATCTTCATGTCTTTAGGGTTGACTACTGGAACATTTTAGTTTCCTTTGGTGGTGGTGCATTTGTCTGTTTGATCGTTGTCCACGTGGTTGTGCATTGGTCTGCAACTACGAGGAAATAAACACCTCTACAGTCTTCATAGAGAGTGATTCTGCTAAATAAAATCCTTCTTTTGCTTGTTTCTACACAGTTGGGATTGCCTCTAGGATTGCAGTTGAATAAGGTTAGAGCTGAGTCATGTTGCTGTTAGGTTTTCAGTTGAATCTGTTTGGAGAGAACTTTACCTTGGGGTACAGATGGTTATGGTTTTTGTGAGGTCCCTGGGAAGATGGGATTGCCTCTGAGACTGAAATTAAGCCGAGCTGGAGCTGGGTTACAAGACTACTTCTTGATCTCTAGTCAAGTTTTTAGATGAGAAGCATGTTATCAAGGGCACATTTGGTTATAGCTTATATTTGGTTGCTCAGTGAGTTGCTTGCTGTCTTTGGACCTCAGTAGAATGGGATAGGAGCTAGGTCACTGGCCTGCTTTAAGATCTACAGGTAGGTCAGAGGTCAGTGGGCCTATTACTGGAGTCATGTTCAGTATGTCTCTTTCTGGGTCCCTGGGCAGATTGGACAGTCTCCATACTGTGGCAAAGGGTGAGTCACAAGACCATTTTAGCGTCCATTGTCAAGATCTAGGTTTTGATACTATTATTAGGACAATGAATGGGTGTAACTCCCTCTGGATACTTAGGTGGACAAGACTGCCCCAGGACCACAGTAGCATGGGGCTAGATCTTGGTCAGAGCTCTGCTTCAGTGTCTAGAGCTGGAACTGAAGTCAGTGGTCTTGCCAACAGGGCTGTGGATATGCATATCTACCTCTGGGTTTACGAGAAGGAAGTACTGCTTTAAGCTTCAGCAGGTCAAGTCTGGAGTCAGGTCATAGTGATGTTTCAGGGTGCAGGTGAGTTCAGAGTTGGGGGGTCTTTTACCACAGGCACATCTTCTCCTGGGTTCCTCGGAAGATGCAGCTGCTAGTAGGACTGGAGCCAAAGGGGTTGGAGCCAAGTCCACAGGGGAATGGAATTGATTTTAAACTTCCACTCCAGCACAGTTGACAAGGTTATCACCTGGTCATGTGCCTGCATTCTTGAGGCAATCCTTTTGACTCTTAACTTTTGCTAGTGTTTTTCAATCTTCCAGGGGTCCTAAAACTCTTACGAAGGTACTTCTTCCCTGGTTGACTGCCAAACTATTTTTTTTTTTTTTTTTGGTGGAGGGAGGATGGATTAAGGATCTCTTATTTTACCACTTGGCTGAAATCACTTTTCTTTTCTACAACTAAGTATCTTACTTAGTTCAAAACAATTATGTGTGGATGGACCAGTGGATCTGTAATTAGCAAAGATGTCTCTTTTTTTTGTACAATGATAACATGTATTTTTACTAGTTTGAAGAACCCGTAGTGATAACTTGAAGGACCAGAGCACTTCAAAACTGAAACGGTCCTTTGAAAATATATTTAAATAGATGCTGGAAACTCAGGGCCAGAAAGGGCAAGTGAATTCTCCAAGGTCACACAAGTGGTAAACAGCAGAGCCGGGACTTGATGTGGGTCCCTTGACTCTCTGAACCTATCTTCTCCCTCTAAAGGAAAACTGCCTTTCCAACTGAGATGAAATATGAGATATCACGAGAGGGTTAGGCATTTTGAAACACAGAATGCTCAAAACGCACTATGACAACACTGCTGTCCTCAGGAAATTAGAAAGCAATTTAGAAAAATGAAATGGGTCAAATGAGCTGTCGCTGAAACAAAGGCTGTGGATCAACCAGTAAATCAGCGACTGTTCCCTGTGCTTGAGCTTTTCAACCCTCAGGGTGGGAGGTAAACCACCAAATAAATTTAAAATGATTTCTACTGAGTGTTTCTTGTGAAATTCTGAAGACATTTATATTAAACTCTCTACACCTTTAATTTCCTGTGCAAAAACAGAATTGCATTCATGTTCTCATGTTTAAGAGGGTTATTCGTATCATATTTTTAAAAATATCATAAAGCACTTTAGCAAGTGGTGTGTGGGGGGAGGGATTCAGCAGAATTCAGAAACTCAGATATGATTCTAAAGAACACTAAAATTTCCTTGTTCTGTTTCAGTTTATTGATGTCTGGTTGCTATCTCTTTCTTCCTCTCAGGATTCTAGGGAAGAAAATTAGCCAGTGAGATACAGTAGCTGTGATTTAACCTGTGCTTCATATGCAATTTTAATGACAGCTTCACATACACTGCTCAGCCCTTAGTACACTCAGAGGTCAAATCAGCATTTAAACAGACATTCTAAATGGAAATGAGCGTCCAGCCATTTATTCATGATCAGTTTGATAGAACAGCAATTCTCCAAATCAGCTTGAGGTAGCAGACGCCTGGAAAATCAACAGCAACCATTGATTTCTTCGCCCACTTGATTTTAGCAATTGGACTTCAATTGCATGAAAACTCACAAAGAAAGACCTTTCGCGCTATTTTAGTCAGTTGTGTCTGCACTGATCAATGTGAATTGTGCATTGGTCTATGAATATTATTTTGACTTTGGCTGACTCCATGTCCAATTAGGGTGTGGGTTCCTAAAAAAGTTATTTTGACTCTTTGCTGAGCCTAGTTAAGTGCTGTGAACCTTGCAATAAACCTTGAATTCCAAGAAGCTGTCTGATGGTGGTGGTGAAATCGCTGTTGAGTCTTGCTGATTTCCAGAGTGGATCTGTACCATATCTAAATAAATGAGCATTTCACCATTAACCACCACAAGACTGAGCAGATCATATCTCGGGATGGTGAATCAGAGCGCAGCAGAACATCAGTTACCAGGACTCTGAGTTAGGCAGAGTTGCAGTCCCCTGTAAAAGTGTCAGAATCCTATTGCCCGGAGCCTGTGACTGATCTATGAACATGGCAGGACAGAATGGATGCTCAGATGGGGTATGGCCCTTAATCAGCTCACCATAATAGAGGACAATTATGAGCATTATCCAGGTGAGACCCATGTCATTGCAAATGTCCTTAAAAGATAAGAAGGTGGGGTGTCAGAGTGATGCCATGTGGGATGGATTTGATCAGCCAGTGTTGGCTTTACGTAAGGAAGAAGAGACCAGGAACCAAGAAATGTGGGTGGCCCAGAGCTGGAAAAGGCTAGAAAACACCTTTCCCCTAGAGTCTCCAAGATGAATGCAGCCCTGCCAACACCTTTATTTTTGCCCAGTGAGACTGTCGCGAGCAGCTGGGTCGACTCCTCCGGCCTGGCCTGCCTGGTTCATTCTGGGATGATGTTGCAGCTAGCGGGGGCCCTCCCGGGGAGACACAAACGACTCACCACAGAGAGCTGGTGCTCCAAGGCTTTTTATTGATGCTGTCACTCGGGTCACGCAGTTGCTCCGGACGCAGAGTTGTGGGAGAGCAGAGTGGCCGTCAGCGCAGTGATGGCAAATGCTCTGCCTCCTTCAACCATCCAGGGTTTTTATACACTTAAGGGGAAAGTCCCCGCACTCATATCACAGCACTCCAGCTTAGGGTTCGCTTATTTGTGTATCAGCATATCATCTACACCAGCTTAGGGTTCGCTCATTTGCGTATCAGCCTATCGTCTACACCAGCTTAGGGTTCGCTTATTTGCGTATCAGCCTATCATCTACACCAGCTTAGGGTTCGCTCATTTGCGTATCAGCATATCATCTACACCAGCTTAGGGTTCGCTCATTTGCGTATGCCATCACCCTACAGTCAAGTAACACATCACTTAGATAATACACTCCTCACACAATATGGCGTTGGTCTTGCTCTATACAGAGACTCTTCAGGTTTCTAACCTCCAGGACTTTTAAAGATATGCATTTTGTTGTTTTCAGTCACTACGTTTGTGATATCTGTGGCAGCAACAATGGAAAATGAGTGTCGGTTCTTAGACTCCACTTACCTAGGTTGACTTACTCGAAGACATAAATACTATTATGTGACTTCTTCATTTACCCCTTTTAACTGTGCATGGTTTTTTCTTTTGTCGTTTTTTCCATTGCTGAGGATAAAACCTACGGCATCGTTCATGGTAGGCAAATTCTCTACCACTGAGCTACACCCCAGCCCTGAATAGTACTTTCTGAGTATACTATACAATGCAACTTTTCAAAGTCTGCTATTACAAACATGCTGCAATAGCGTCCTGTGCAAGCTTCCTTGTGCTTTTATATGAGAGTTTCTCTTGGATATCAACTTGACGTAGAATTCTAGGATATATGAAATGTCCATTTTCAACTCAAACACACGTTGGCAAATTGCTCTTTAAAGTGGCTGAACCAAATTACACTCCCATCAGCATTATAAAAATTTGAATTCCTTTATACTCTTATCTGAACTGGTCATACACTTTTTAATTGAGCTGCTCTTTGGGGTTTATGTTATAAGTTACTATAGGGGATGTTATATGAAAATTTCAGTTAACTTCTGACATGTAGTGATGCTATCAAATGTTTGACCTAGAACCGTACAGTGGGTTCCTTTTCCTTCCAGAGTGAGATGTCAGATTCCTAACGTGGTGTGTACAGCTGCCCTGTCTGTCCAGCCTGTTTTGTCTCCATACTATGCCTTGCTTATGATCCAGTTGTACTAAAGGGCTTGTACCTCTGTGCACATGTGCTGTTGAGTCTTGATTTTAACATTGTCTTGTCCCTTTCTTCCACTTGGAGATCCAAGGTTCATCCCTTCTGTTAGTGTAAAAGTCACACAAGACCTATCCATCAAAAACAAAACAAAAACAAAAAAAACCCAAAAAACAAACAAACAAACAAACAAACAATCAAAAACCCAGCAGCAGTGAACTTTTCTTTTCTTTGTTTTTTTATGGGAATTTGTGTCCTTTTTTTTTTCTTAATCACAATGCATCATCATGTTAAAACATTCTAATATATAACAAATGTGCTTGGTTCAAATATCCAAAATATTAAAAGGTATAAAATAGAAAATCCAGCTACCATCCATTTTTCTCATCTGCTTAGTTGCTTTTGTCTTTGAAGGTCAGGATTGAGTTTCTGTCTGGCAGTTCAAAAAGTCTATGTACATATGTGTGTATGTATTATCTATATGTATGCGGCTTGTGTAGATGTAATTTTCTTCTCACCCTTTTATTTTTAAAATTTTTTTTAGTTGTTAATGGACTTTTATTTTAATGAATTTTCATTTTATTTATTTATATGTGGTGCTACCAGTCGAATCCAGTGCCTCACACATGGTAGGCAAGCACTCTGCCACTGAGCCACAACCCCAGTCCCTCATCCTTTCCTTGTTAAGTTTTGATTTGGGAAGTCTCTCTCTGTGAATTAGACCTTTGGATAAAGTCCTACAGAATATGAAGTGGCTGATTATAGGAAGATCCTGGGGAAAACAGAGCAAGCATCTAGAACAGACTCTGAGGCAGTAACAATTATGCATGACCATGTTCCTGGAGAGCAAGGATGCTCATGGTAGAGTGGTGCAAAGAAAAGACTAATAAATGATAAGGCAAGAGCACTAACAGATTTCTATTTTTATTAAAATGAATATTAATATTAATATTGCAAAGCATTGGACTTTCTTTGACAATTAAGTATGATATATGCTTTACTGTTCTATAACATTATTTTGGGGTTTTCTTAATTTTGTATGTGTGCATTATACTATTTGTTTCATTTTCTTCATTTTTATATGTGTAGTTCTGATATTTAACTGGATGGGTTGCATCCAGTTAAAATGGTAAACTTGAGAAAGAGACATCAGGCTCAGCCCAGCACAGACGGTTAACAGTTCCCCACCTGGGACACAGGCCCAGAGTGCTCCCGCGGATCCTCCACGGGACTGCTGGCACAGCGCAGAGGTGAGAGTCTTCAGCACAGGAAGTGGGCATGAGGAGAGGACACTTGGCTCATCCTCTCCTGGGGGCCCAGCTCAGAGGTTTGCCTTCAGCTCAGCCAAGTCCCGTGAGAATTCCAGGTCCAGGAGGCGGACCCAGAGACAGACATCAGGCTCAGCCCAGTGCAGATGGGTGAGAGTTCCCCACCTGGGACGTCAGCCCAGAGCACTCCCATGGGTCCTCTGAAGGGGCAGCAGGCACAGTGCAGAAGCGGGAGCCTTCAGCATGGGGGAAGTGAGCATAGAGCGCACACTTGAGGTTCCCACACTGGGAGACTGAGCCCAGAGGCCAAGTCTTACTTCAGCCTGGCCCCAGCCAGCTGTCTAGTGCTATTGAAGACTAGGAGGTGAGAAATTGGAAGTCTGCAGGGAGGTCACTTGTTTTAAGGGGCAAAGCTGCTATACCTCAGATTCTCATGGATAGAAGGGAAGATACATGAACAACATGAGAAGACAGGGGGAAGAAAGTGTCTCAAAAAAACCTAGATACTGCATCAACAGAAACCAGTGATAACATGGTAGAAGAAATGTTAGAATGGGAGTTCAGAATGTACATAATTTAAATGCTCAGAGAAGCAAATGATGAGATGAGAGAGAAAATGCAGGAAATGAATGATCGCACCAATCAAAAGTTAAAAGAACAGATGCAGAAAGCAGAAGATCATTTCAAAAAAGAGATAGAGATGTTGAAAACAAACCAAACAGAAATCCTTGAAATGAAGGAAAGAATAAACCAAATTAAAAACTCAATAGACAGCATAACCAGCAGGCTAGATCACCTGGAGGATAGAACATCAGACATTGAAGACAAAATATTTAATATTGAAAACAAAGTTGAAGGCTGGGGATATAGCTCAGTTGGTAGAGTGCTTGACTCACAAGCACAAGGCCCTGGGTTCAATCCCCAGCACCACAAAAAGTAAATAAATAAAAAACAAAGTTGACCAAACAGAGAAGATGGTAAGAATTCATGAACAAAGCCTACAAGAATTATGGGATATCATGAAAAGACCAAATTTAAGAATTATTGGTATTGAGGAAGGCATAGAGATACAAACCAAAGGAATGAATAATCTATTCAATGAAATAATGTCAGAAAATTTCCCACATCTGAAGAATGAGATGGAAAATCAAATACAACAGGCTTGCAGGACACCAAATGGACAAAAGTACAACCAGTCACCACCAAGGCACGTTATAATGAAAGTACCTAACATACAAAATAAAGATAGAATTTTAAAGGCTGTGAGAGAAAAAAAAAATCAGATTACATTCAGGGGAAAACCAATACGGTTATCAGCAGATTTTTCAACACAGACCCTAAAAGCAAGAAGGGCCTGGAATAATGTATTCCAAGTCCTGAAAGAAAATGGATGCCAACCAAAAATCTTATGCCCAGCAAAACTCACCTTCATATATGAAGATGAAATAAAATTCTTCCCTGATAAACAAAAGCTAAAAGAATTTACAAAGGGAAGCCAGCACTACAGAACATTCTCAGCAAACTATTCCGTGAGGAAGAAATGAACATCAACAATGTAAACCAGCATAGGGAGGAACTACCCTAAAGGAATAGCCAAATAAAGGAGAAACCAAGTCAAGTTAAAAACAAAAAATAAGCCATAATGATTGGGAATACAAATCATATCTCAATAATAATCCTGAATGTTAATGGCCTGAACTCATCAATCAAAAGACATAGACTGGCAGATTGGATTAAAAAGAAAGACCCAACAATATGTTGCCTCCAAGAGATGCATCTCATAGAAAAAGATAACCATAGACTAAAGGTGAAAGGTTGGGGGAAAACACACCATACACATGGACTCAGTAAAAAAGCAAGGGTTTCCATCCTCATATCAGATAAAGTGGACTTCAAGCCAAAATTAGTTAGATGGGATAATGAAGGATATTTCATTCTCCATAAGGGAAGCATAAATCAGCAAGACATCATAATCATAAATATTTATGCCCCAAACAACGGCACATCTATATATGTCAATCAAATCCTTCTCAACTCCAGGAACCAAA
>JAJEJO010005711.1:846366-894615 GCA_020662805.1 Glaucomys volans
TTTTTTTTTTTTTTTATTAGCCAATTTCTTTAGGAAAATGATACAGGTACATGTTCTAGAAAACTGACAACTTCTTTGCTTGTGTCTGACCTGGGGTGGGGGGTCTCCTCCTGAGGAGGCTCCCATTCCTGCCTTTTCTTCCTCTTTTGTTACCACTCTATCTTACCTTCCTCTTAAATCTTACACTAATATCTAGAAACTGGCTTTTTTTTTTTTTTTTTTGGTACTGAGGATCAAACTCAGGGGCAATAGACCACTGAGCCACATCCTCAGCCCTATTTTGTATTTTATTTAGAGACAGGGTCTCACTGAGTTGCTTAGCACCTTGCTTTTATTGAGGCTGGCTTTGGACTCTCCATCCTCCTGCCTCAGCCTCCCAAGCCACTGGGATTACAGACATGCGCCACCGCACCTGGCTAGAAACAGCCTTTTATACTCAGTCTATAGTTGATACTTCGCTACAGAGGAAAGCCCAGCTCGCTGCAAGTGATTTCTGGGTCCCTGCTCAGTCTCTTCCTCTGTGACCTTGAGTAACTCACAGACTTTTTGTCAACTGATGAATGGATAAAGAAACTGTGGTATATATATATACAATGGAATATTGCTCAGTTATAAAGAAGAATAAAATATTGGCATTTGCTGGCAAATGGGTGGAGTTGGAGAATATCATGCCATAATTTTATTCTTCTTTATAACTGAGTAATATTCCATTGTGTATATATACTACAGTCTCTTTATCCATTCATCAGTTGAAGGGCATCTAGGTTGGTTCCACATTCTAGCTATTGTGAATTGAGCAGCTATGAACACTGATGTGGCTGCATCACTGTAGTATGCTGATTTTAAGTCCTTTGGGTATAAACCAAGGAGTGGGAGCTGGGTCAAATGGTGGGTCCATTCCAAGTTTTCTGAGGATTCTCCATACTGCTTTCCAGAGTGGCTGCACCAATTTGAAACTCCACCAGCAATGTATGAGTGTGCCTTTTTCCCCACGTCCATGCCAACAGTTATTATTGCTTGTGTTCTTGATAATAGCCATTCTAATTGGTGTTAGATGAAATCTTAGGATGGTTTTAATTTGCATTTCTCTAATTATTAGAGATGATGAGCACTTTTCATATGTTTGTTGATCACTTGTATATCTTTTTCTTTGAAGTGTCTGCCCAGTTTCTTAGCCCATTTATTGATTGGGTTCTCTGTATTTTTGGTGTAAAGTTTTTAAAGTTCTTTATAAATTTTGGAGATCAGTGCTTTGTCTGAAGTGTGTGTGGAAAAGATTTTTTCCCACTTGATAACCTCTCTTTTCACCTTATTGATTATTTCCTTGGATGAGAAAAAGCTTTTTAGTTTGAATCCGTCCCACTTATTGATTCTTGTTTTTATTTCTTGTGCCCTGGGAGTCATGTTAAGGAAGTCTGGTCCTAAGCCAACATGATGAAGATTGGGCCTACTTTTTCTTCAATTTGGTGAAGGGTTTCAGGTCTGATTCCTAGATCCCTGATCCATTTTGAGTTGTTTTGTACAGGGTGAGAGATAGGGGTTTAATTTCATTTTACTGCATATGGATTTCCAGTTTTGCCAGCACCATTTGTTGAAGAGGCTATCTTTTCTCCATTGCATGTTTTTGGCAGCTTTGTCTAGTATGAGATATCTGTACTTATGTGAGTTTTTCTCTGTGTCTTCTATTCTGTACCATTGGTCTACCCGTCTATTTTGGTGCCAATACCATGATGTTTTAGTTACTATTGCTCCATAGTAGAGTTTAAGTTCTGGTATTGTGATACCTCCTGCATCATTCTTCCTGCTCAGGACTGATTTGGCTGTTCTGTGTCTTTTGTTCTTCCAGATGAATTTCATGATTGCTTTCTCTATTTCTATGAGGAATGTCATTGGGATTTTAATTGGAATTGCATTAAATCTGTGTAGTACCATTGGAAGTATGGCCATTTTGATTATATTAATTCTGCCTATCCAAGAACATGGGAGGTCTTTCCATCTTCTAAGGTCTTCCTCAATTTCTTTCTTTAATGTTCTGTAGTTTTCATTGTAGAGGTCTTTCACTTCTGTTGTTAGATTGATTCCCAAGTATTTTATTTTTTTTGAGGCTATTGTGAACAGAGTTGTTTTTCTTATTTCTCTTTCAGATGATTCATCTCTTATGTATATAAATGTATTAGATTTATGGGTGTCACTGTTTTTTTTTTTTTTAAAGAACTGCCATCTTAATCTTATCAGTATATCAGCATAAGTAATGCATCAACTTGAAAATGTTAGCTTCTAAATAACTATCATTCTGAATTTTTTTCTCAAATATAATCATTCTGAGTTGACAGCTAAATTTCTCATCCATGGTTTGGAGAAAGAATCCCCGGAAGTAGAAAGAATAAGATATGATTTTAAAATATGTATTTTAAAACTATCAATTTTTGTGTTGTCTCTGTAGATGGAATTTTGGTCAGAAGGTCTGCTGGGCTGTTTCACTTGCAATAACAATTCAAAAAATTTTATTTTTCACATAAAAATATTGATTGATTACTCAAATAAAAGCTACATCTAAATTTTTCCATTATTCTACTGGTTACAAAATAAAGCTAGTTCTGCTGAGTAGTGTGCACAGATAACTGCCATGAAAAAGGAGAGAAAGGATAAAGTCTTTTTTTTTTTTTTAAATCCCGAATGCAAATAGGCTACTCTCATAGGACAGGGACAACTATCTGTTAGATATTATTATATCTTTGGGCAAATCTTGTTTTGATTGTAACCTAGGACCCCTGCTTCTATGTTCAGGGTATGCTCTTCCCTTTTGTTACCCAAACCACTACTTTAAGCACTTTGCCCTTATCTTAGACAAGAACTCCTTTCCTAGCCCCTAGGCTTTAGAGGGTCCTGTTCTGGTTTCCATCTGGCTAAAATCTGAGGAGCATGACAAGTGGCCATCCACATTTGGTGCAAGTACTCACCTTGCCAACATCATACTATGAGTACCTAGTCTCCATCATTACCTACAGGGCCCTGTGGGTTTCCAAAGCCTGTGCTAGTCTACTCCTAAGTCCTTTCATGTTGTGCTGCATGGGTTTTCCCTCGGAGGGGGTAAGGCGATGGAGCATAGACAACTCTTGGAGGACAGATTCTATGATGCAATCTCGACTTTATTGTGAAAGTACACCTCTTTTATACACAAGGGGAGCTAGTGAACAAAGAAGTGTGAAATAGAATAGCCTGTGAGGGCAGTCCAGTCAGAGGTTGCACAGTTTCACCAGGAGAGGGAGACCGGGGGGAATGGGCAAGACTCTCCTGAGACAATGGCCATTGGCTGGCGGATCTGGTTTCTTGAGAGTGTGCTGCCCAAGCATGAATAATCCTGGGAGTTCCAGAGGATCATACCATTCTGCAACCGTAGGGAAACATGTCTCAGTGGCTTCTTCCTACATCCCCACACTTCCACTTGAAGGCAGACAAAACTACCAATTTTCTCACCTTCATGTCCAGGGAAGTGAAGGTGCTCCATTGAAGATAGAAGAGTGGAGCAGAATCATCACCATGAATACCTGAGCTTGGAAGATTAGGAAAGTTAAGAAGAAATGAATTGGGTAAGGAACACAGGCTCTATGATTCCCAACATGGTTTGTAATTCTACTGACCTTGTTAAAACACCAAGAGAGCATTCAACCTGAAACTCTGTCCCTAATTCTCTCACCTTTCAAAGACATCTCCATAAATCTTGCTCAGACTTCTGTTTGTATTGCATAACCCTGATCTTGATACATGGGTTGGGCCTCCAAAGGATGGCTGATACCTGATGACAATAACTGCTTGAACTTGTCCAGAGCTCGTATAGACACAGTCTATATTATGGGAAGAGTTAAAACTTTGGTAATGAAAATATGAATTGGTGACAGCAATAGAAGTTTCCAGAGAGTATCATCACTCAAGTTCAGTTTAGGCTTGGCTTTCAGCAGGGGGTACTGGAAGGAAGGTAGGTTTGAAAGTTTAGAGGTGAAATGATTGGGTTATGAGAGCCTTAACCTAATCACCGCATGGATCCATTGATAGGGATTAACTGGGTCATAACTGTAGGCAAGTAGGATGTGGTTGGAAGAGGTGAGTAACTGAGGGCATGCCTTTGAAATTTATATTTGTTTGTGGTGAGGAAAGTTCTCCCTGCTTCTTGGCAGCCATATCTTGATCTGTTTTCCTCTGCCATATACCTCTGCCATGATGTTCTACCTCACCTCAATTTCCAAGGAATGGAGCTGGCCATCTATGGACTGAGACCTCTGAAACCATGAGCCCCCAAATAAATTTTTCCTCCTTAAAATTGTTCTTGTTAAGTCTTTTGATCACAGTAGAGAAAAAATTGAGTGAAACAGCCACTGTTTACCAGGCCAACAATATTTCTAATATAGGAGAGAGCAATCTACATGGGTAACATAAATTATCACAGCATGAAAAATATCAGGAGCTAGAAGCACAAACTGCAATGACAGAAAAGAGAGGGAGGGATTAACTTTAAAGGATGGGAGGAGTTGCTAACAATTTGTTAAACTCATTGATGCAGACAGATATTCTTTATTCTCTCCTTAGGTACCATCTAATAAATTGTCTAGAAGGAATCTTAATTATATAACACATCCTGTTTTCTTTCTCAGTTAGAGAAATGTTCAATTAGATCTTCCATTTTTCTTATGTGAATTATTCCAGCATTCCCTCTTAGAAGCCAAAGAACCAATTTTTAGTTCTGTTTCCTCCTCTTTATTTTTTGACAGGTAATTTAACCATGAGTTGATGGCTTTCTAGCCTAAGGAAAGAGTCATTTCCTTAACATTATAAACCTAATTATGAATCCTATTAACCTTTGTAATTATGTTTTCTAATTTCAGGATGAGACAGACAGACTTGCAGACAATGGAATTCCTGAATATTGCTGCATTTACAAAAGTATGATTTTTTTGAATCAAAGAACAAACTCTAAGGAAAATTAGCAAAAATGTAAAGTGATGCATGGAAAATCATGTCCTTTTTTTCCCTTGGAACATCAGCTTCCTGAAGTTTCTGCAGTAAGCTGGTTAGAAAACACTTTATTACAAAATGATATGGTGACTATGATTTGCAAGCTCCCTACATCTATCAGGTAAAGTGATTAAACCTGCATCCATCATTCAGCATAATTAATCAGTAAGACACAACAGCCCATGTTCGCATGCTGATTAATCTGTAGTTCAGGTACATACATCTCAGGCTTCAAGTTCATATGAGAAATACATCCATCAGTGCCGCCACATGAATTGGTGTGCCCTATGGCAATTACAAAATAGTAGGGCTTCTTTAAAGAGGAGTGGTAAAAGACTTTTTCATAACTGGCAGCAAGAAAGTAGAGTTATTCAAGGACTGCTAACCAAAACCAAAAATCGAAAAAACAGATTTCTTTGTTAACTTCTTTTAGTTTTTTCCTTAATCATACCATGTAATTCTCCACTTTGTGAAATACCTCCCAGCTTAAAAGATTTAGATTTGTTTAACATACTTACAGGGCACAGTAATCTGACAAGGTCTTTGACCCCAAGAAGTATACAGTCAGGGGTTCAAAGGTCAGCACTTTAAGAAAGGACAACTGATGTCACCTTCGAATACATTAGCCCCAAGAGGAGGCTTACTACTTTGCAAGACAAATGACTTTATAGTTAGTTAACATAGTGTCTTAATAACTGTTTAGATACTTGAAATATCTTAAAAGGTCACAGCAAAACATTTAACTTTGCTTATATGAAATCCAAATATTTTCTTTGGTAGGGGTATAACTAGGGATTGAAACCAGGACACAACTGCTGAGCTACATCCCCAGCCCTTTTTATTTTTTATTTTGAGACAGGGTCTCTCTAAGTTGCTTAGGGACTCTGAAAGTTATGAGGCTGGCTTTGAACTTGTAATCCTCCTGTCTCAACTTCCCCAGCCTCTGGGCATTGCAGGCATGCACTCTAATACCTGGGTTCCAAATGTGTTTTGATAGCAGAAGAGAAAATAGTGGTCACCTGGTTCAATTCAATCTTCACACAAATGAGCAAATACAGAAAGGAGTTATTCAAGTTCTCCCTGCTAGTGATTATCAAAATCCACTTGCAAATTTATGGTCCACTTACAGTCTTCTGTTCTTACTCTACCATGCTAACTTTAGGGAATCTTTTCATAAAGTAAATATGAAATAAGTATTCCCTTAGTTTCCATTTCTGATCCTTTTTTTTAAATCCCACTTTAATCTCATACACCTAAAGGATGGGTCTGTGTTTCCTAAAAACTAAACTGTCAGTTTTAATGTTAAGCAACAAACAAGCCCTTCTTCTTGGTATAACTGCCGTCTAATGATTTTCAATGGATTCTTCACTCACTCTTAATATCTTTGGATATTGGGCCCTTAGAAGAAGGAAAAGACTAGAAGGATTTCTGGATGTAGGACTCCTTTCAGCATCCTTTGTACGGCTGGTCTGATGGTTAGGATTTCCCTCAGCTCTAATTTGTCATGGAGTATTTGGTTGTCCCTTTATTTCTGAATGATACTTTCCTGGGTTGGAACTCTTGGTTATCACTTTTCTTTCAGTATTTGGAATATGTCATTATATTTTCTCCTGGTCTGGGAGTTTCTGCTGGGAAATCTGCTGTTAGTCTAAGAGGGCTCCCCTAAAAGTGACTGGTGCACTCCTCTTGCTGTTTTTAGAATTCTGTCCTACACCAAGGTGAGGATCGTTTCTGTTGATGTCTGTTTAAGGTCCTATGGCTGTCCTGTGCTTGATATCCATCTTTCCCAAGATGGAAATTTCTCAGCCATTATTTCATTGAATAGGTTTCCTATGCTTTTTCTTCCTTTCACCTTTGGAGTGCTGAAAAACTGAAAGTATATTTATTTGGTAATGTCCCATTAAGTCTCAGGGGCCATCTTAATTCTTCTTTTTCTTTCTTTCTTTTTTTTTTTTTTTTAACTGGGATATTTATAAAAATGTGTTTTCAGTTTCATATATTCGTCTTCTACATAGCTCAGTCTATTGTTAAAGTTTTAAGTTTATTTTTATGACTTTTTGAGTTATTTCCAAGATGACTTTGAGCTATTTCCAAGATTTGTTTTGTTCTTGATCTCTTCTTCTTTGCTAAATTTTTCATTCATTCATATTATGAACTGTTTTCCTAATTTCATTGAATTGTCTTTCTATATTCTCTTGAATCTCATTGTGTTTCCTTATCACATTTTGAATCCCTTATTGAACAAGTTATCAATATCCTTTTCTTTGGAATCTGTTGCTAATTATTTTGCTCCTTTGGAAGCCATGTGTACTTTGTTTGTTCATACTTACGTGGTATCTATGTTAAGATTTATACATCTGGTGGATTAGTTATTTATATTGCTTTTATAAGGTGGCTTTGGCAGTAAATGGTAAATGGCCTTCTCCTGAAGATGTATCTTGGGGTGTCGCTATATTGCCTTTCATTCTACTTGGGCACCCTAACGTTTTCTCCCTATATCTTCTTCTGCTGCAATCAATGGTTTGGGGCATGTTGCTTGTGACACTGAAGTCATGGAGCTCTTTTGTTTCCAGAGGCAATACTGGACTGCAGGTATTCTAGCAGTCTAGGTGGGTGTTATGTACATGATAGTGGAATTGGGTCACCCTCCATATTGCCACTCTGGCAATAGGTATGGTAGAGTCTGGGAGATGGGTTGCCTGGTGACATGGAGTGCAATGGACATTTCCTCAGAGGTGGAAGAGGTGGTGAGGATCATGGAGCATGGAACATATGGCCTGATGCCCATTAGTGGCACAGATCTTTTGGTGAGTCAGCAGCAAGGCTCCAACCTCAATTCAATGCCATGCTGCTGCAGATTGGGCTCTAGGAATTGGGTGAAGAGAGATAGTGCAAGTTCCTTCTCTGAAGCAAAGGTATGTTGCAGACTCTGGGTAGCTCTGCTAACTGGGATCCACACCTCTGGAAATCTTCTGTAGCTGGGGTTGCTGCTGTTTGTGGCTCTGAGTACTGCTGGGACTCCTTCCCCACAAAAAGAAATTGCCCTGGGTGGGGACTCAGGGTGATGTTCCTAATGTGCTCTATTCTACTCAATGCTGTTTTCCTAGGTCTCCATGCCTAACACGGTCCCTGTTTCTCCATTGTTGGATTCCAGTGTTCTTCCTCAGACACTTTATTTTATTTGTAGTCCTGATTATTTATAAGGCATTAGGATTGTGATGGATACTTCTATTTGACCATCCTGGTACTCTTCAAAATTAGTAACTTCTAACTGCTTAAGAATTCGGGGAAGTCTGACCATTTTTAAAAATGTTTTATCTTTACTAAAATCTTTCTTTTATATTGATGCACATTGATTATACAGAATAATGAATTTCATTGTAGAATATTCATGCATGCATACAACATAATGTGATCAATTTTATTCCCCAGTGCCTTACCTTCTCCTCTCCCTTAAAGTCTGGTCATCTTAAATAAACTTTTGCAGAATGTTATGATTTGGATCTGAATGTCCCTCCAAAAGCTCTCATTTTGACCATATGACTCCATGTAGCAAGGTTCAGAGGTGGGTTTTTAGGAAATGAATAGGGCTGTGACCTCATCAGTGGATTAATTCATATGCTGGATCAATCCATTGGTAGCCAAATGGATTAATGGTATTGGGCCTATAGGTAGAGGGGACATGACTGGAGAAGTAGATTACTGGGAGCATGGCTTGGGGGAACGTATTCATCCCCGGACTCTACCTCTCTCCCATTCTGCTTTCTTGCTGGCTGCCATGTGCTGAAAAGCCTTCCTCCACCATCCCTTTCCACCATGATGTTTCTCTCTTAGAGTCAGCTAACCATAGAATAAATCATCTGAAACTGAGCCAAAATCAACCTTTCCTCCTTCAAGTTGTTCTTGTCAGGTGCTTTGGTGACAGCAAAGAAAAGCTGACCAACACATTGATCAAGGGACATTTGTGACAAAATTTGGTTTAAATTTTGCCTTTCTAAACTTTGTAAAGTCACTTTCACAGAACAGATCATTTTCTTTTTTTTTTTTTTTTTTCTTGGAGGATGGTGCTAGATCATTTTCCTATTAGTTTTTACTGATTATAACACAAATTAAGCTGCAAAATCATAACTCTTAAATTTCAAAGTGTATATAATGAATTTTATAAAAAAAGAACTGAATGCCAGGAAATTCACATGCAACCCAAAGAGCCCATAATGTTTATTTCTTCCTTGAAAAATTCTCTGTGTTCTCACAAAACTTTAATTCAGCCTATTTTTCTTTTTCTGTTAAGTATCTCAGGCTAATGAACAAAATATCTCATCTTGGGTTATCACCAGTTTCCTGATCTTCTCATAAATTCACATTGTCTAGGTTAAAAAAAAATCATCTTTCTTATTTATATATTTTAGGTAGTTAAGCCAGGTAGATAATTTTAATAATTATCTTTAGAAAAATGGAGGGATCCAAAACTATTAGCAGCTTTAGTCAATAAAATAAAAAAGACAACCCTAACCCTAACCCTAACCCTAACCCTAACCCTAACCCTTTGGCTCTAAAATTTTGATTCAGCAGTAAAGTTAGATTTATTGACTGGGGGAAAAAAAAAAAGAAATATTCTATTTGAATAAAATGTCAATATTTACAAGTACATTTTATGTGTTAATCTATGAGTAGAGTGTATGTAATATGCTAATATATGAGTGTAGTATATGTATATGTGTATATATGTATGTATATTTCTATCTATGCATAAACAACACACACACACACACACACACACATATGCCACACATTTATTTGGATCCCTAATTTCCCTGAAAAATGCTTGTTAATGTATGAGTCTTGTACATCTTTTTGAAAATTTATTCTTATTTTTCATATACCATAAATCATAAATTCAGTATTAAAAATGTTAACCTTCCCATTGCTCACTTATAACAGGTTGAAAAGTTTGAGTTTTGTATATTGATCTTGTATTTTGCTAAGTTTTTAAAGTCACCTCTGAAATTTGGTAACTTTTAGTATATTCCTTAGGACTTTCCATGTATATAGTTATATCATCTGCAAGTGAAGGCAGGTTTTCTCATTTCTACCACATTTGCCTTTTATTTTTTCTCAGAGCTTTATTGTACTGGCTAAGGCCTCTGGTAGAATGTTAAATAGCAAAGGTGTTATTAGATAACCTTACATTTTCTTGATTGTTCTCAAAATTATTCAATATTTTGTAATTAACTGTGGTACTTTAGGTTTTACATAATTGCCCTTAATCATATTGAAGACGATTCCAAACACTAGTTGCTGAGAATGTTTACATAAATCAGTGTTGAGTTTTGTCAACTGTTATTTTTCTTCTCCATCTAATAAAATGATCATATGGTAATTCTCCTTTATTTCATTAACATTGTGAATTGTAATGATTAAAATTTAGTCTTCTTTTCTGGGGATAAATACCATTCGATTATGAGTTTTTATCATTTTCATATGTTGTTGCATTTGATTTATGAAGATTTTGTGAAAGAATTTCATTTTTATATTCACAAAGAATATTCTTCTACTATATTCTTCTAGTAATATCTTTTATGAAGTCTTGGGTCCATAAAATGAATTATAAATTATTTCCTTCTCTATTTTCTAATAAACTTTGTATAAGATTAGTATTATATTTCTTTCTTAAGTGTTTCAGTTCACCAGTAAACCTCTAAGGGGTGTAGGGGTGTAGGATTTTTTGGTTTTTGTGGGTTTTTTTGGTAGGGAAATTTTAACTACAAATTTAATATCTTCGATTTATTAAGATTACTAAAGTTTTCTATTTCTTCTTTAAAATATTTTTGTAATTTGTGTCTTCCAAGGATTTCTTTTAATCTAAATTTTCAAAATTTCTATTGTAAAATTTTTAACAGTAATCATTGATTTGTTTAATGTATATAGGATTTATAGTCATATCATTCCTGGTACTGGTTATTTGTTCTCTCTTTGTTTCTTTCTCTGTCCCTTTGTCTTTAAGTATGTAGGATTGTCTTTCTTGATCAGATCAGCAAGATGTACCAATTTCATTGGTCATTTCCAAGAAGAAAGCTTTGGTTTTATTAATTTTTCTTTCTTCTTTTTCTCTTCCTCCCCCTTTTCCTCCTCTTTCTCCCCCTACCTCTTTCCTTTTGTTTTCTATTTCATTGGATTTTTTTACTCTTATCTTTATTACTTTATTCATTCTATTTTGTTATTTTTACTTTTCACAACTCCTTAAGGTGGTAATTTTAATCTTTAATTTAGATCTCTCTTCTTTTCTAATATACAAGCCAAAAGGCACATATTTTCCTCTAAGAACTACTTAACTATTATGGCTGCACTCCATAAATCTTGTATGTTGTATTTTTAAACAATTTCATTTCAATGTAATTGAATATGCATTTTGTGTATTTAAAGTATACTCTATATAATATATATTTCAAAATATCACATTCAAAATATTTAACATATATATTACCCTGAGAATTTTCCTTATAACCATTTTTGCCTTTATAATCCCTTCATCTTGCTTCTCTTTTTTACCCAAGCAATCTGCTCATATATACTGTATATTGTGTGGCATATTCTAGAGTTTTATACAATCATATACTTTGTATGATTTTTACTGTGGCTTTTTTCATTCTGCATAATTATTTTGTGATTAATATTGCAGCAAATAAGAATGGTTTATTCTACTTTTATGATAAATTTTATTCTATGATATGGTGTAATTATATTTATCCATTCATATTTCATGAAAACTGTTTCTAGATTTTTGATATTACAAACTAAGCTCATATGAACATTCATGCCCTTACATCTATGATTCATTTTGGATTAATAAATATTAATTCATATGTGGTAAGAAATATGAACCAAGTTATTCTTTCCACATATGGATGGATATCCAATTGTTGTATTAAGATTCATTAAAAAGACTATCTTATCCACACTAAAGTGCTTTTAAACTTTTTCCACTATCAGTTGAAATTATTTGTGTGTGTCTACCTCTAGACCCCTGTCGTTAAAGATAATATTGCATTAGCTTGACCCTGAAGTTTTATAGTACATTTAAAATCTAGGTAGGGTTGTTTGAAAACTTTATTTTCCTTCCTATATTGTTTAAATTATTTTAAATGCTTTGTATTTCTATAGGACTTTAGCTTGACATTTTCTCCATCTACTGGGGGTTTGAATGGAATTGTGTTGAATCTATAAAGCAGCTGGGGAGAACTAACATCTTACTAATATTGAATCTTCTCACCCAAGGAAAAGATAATATTTTCATTAATTTGGTTTTCTTTAATTGTTTTTAGTAATTCCTTATATTTGTCAGTGTACAAGTCTTGAATGTATTATCAGATTAATCCCTAAGTGTTTCACATTTTACATTATTGTCAACTGTATTGTTCTTCAAGATAAATTTTATTTACCCAATGTTTGGTACTAGTGTATACAAAATTGATATTGTGTGTTTATTTTATATTCTATGACCTGGCTATACTCACTTTTTCTAGTAAATTCTTTGCAGATTCCATCATACATTTTACACAGAGAAATCTGTCATTGGAAAAAAATTACCTTTTAAAAACAACGTCAAACCTTCCATTTATTTATTATTTTGAGGCTCATGGTTTCAAAGTCTCAATCCATAGATGACTGACTCCATTCCTTGGGGCCCAAGTTGAGGCAAAACATCATGGCAGAAAAGTGTGGCAGAGCAAAGTGTGGCAGAGCAAAGTGTGGCAGAGCGAAGCAGCGGGGAACGTGGCAGCAAGGAGTGCACGCACACACGCGCACACACACACAGAGAGAGAGAGAGAGAGAGAGAGAGAGAGAAAGAGAGAGAGGGAGAGAGAGAAAGAGAGAGAGAGAGCGAGAGCGCGCACCACTCTTTAGGGACAAAATATATACCCCAAAGGCATGCTCCCAATGGCTAGCCTCCTCCAGCCACATCCTGCACTGCCTACAGTTACCATTATGTTATTCTTCTCATAATTAATCATTTCATCTCTGTAAATTCTTCCATTGTCTCACATATGAGCTTTTGGTAGACACATGATATCTAAATTATAACACTAAGAGTTGTTTTTATTTTAATCAGAAACTCAGAAACAGATATTGAATTTTGCCAGATGTTTTTGTACACTTTGTCATGATCATTTTAATTTACAATTTTAGTTTATTACTATTTGCTTTATTTTTATATCAGTGTACTAGGTAGGTTTTGTATTATGGTTTTTTTTTCCTCATAATGTCTTTGTTTTGTTTTGCTATCAAGGTAATGCTGGAATTATTGAATGAGTTGGATAGGTTTCTTTTTGAAATTTCTGACAAAGTTTGTACAGAATTGATGCAACTTTTGCTTTTGTTTTATAGGCAATCGGTTAAACTTTGTACTTCAAATTTGTTTCTAGGGTGGTGGTAGCTGTCATTTTAGCTCAGATATTTTGTCTCAGGGGCTATATTTCTGTCCAAAAAATATGATTCAGGTGCTAGCCAGAGTGGTGGATAGATAGAAATTTGGGAATTTGGAACTACTTCCTCTGTATGGTTCATTTCTTGAATTCTTTCTATATGACTCATGGCCATGGTTACCCCAGATTCAATCTTCTTTTCTCCTCAAGCCAGAAAGACTACAGATTTTACTGTTCTAGTCACTCCAGATATTGTTGTGACTGAAACTGGATTCAAGATAAAAGCTACAAAAAAGGAATTCATTTCTTACAAATCCCCTACTCCACATTTGCCTTCATTTTCCAGTGCAGGTTGGAAAGTGCTTTTTGTATTGCGTCCAAAATTTGTAGATGTCATCTGAGGAGTACAGTAGAATATTATTTAGCCACTACTGGGTGTGGAAGTCTTCTGACTTGCTTTATATATTTTCTTTGATCTTTCCCTCCATTTTAAACTCTCATACTTAAGCCATTGTGTCATTTAGTATGCCTGCCTCTGACATCACAGATACTTCAATGTGCTATATCTAACTTGATCTCAGCTTAGAAACTACAATTCCTATTATAGTAGAATTTGATCTAAATTAAGAGTAGATGGTCTCTGAGATAGTCTCATAACCATAAAGAGTATGACCTGCATTATGCAAATTTTGTGTAACAAATTGTGATTGCTTGCAAGTTCTATGTAACTACTTCCAGGTTTTCATTTTTTTTTTTTTTTGTTGTTGTTCATTGTACACAAATGGAGTACAACTATCGTTTTTCTGGTTGTACACAAAGTAGAATCATACAATTTGTGTACTCATACATATACATAGAGTAATGATGTTTGTCTCATTCTCTTTCCTTCCCTGCTCCCTTCCAAGCCTCATTTTCCTCTATACAATCCATCCTTTCTCCATTCTTCCCTTACCTCCCCCCACCCCCGCTATGTGTCATCAACCACTTTTCAGAGAAATCATTCAGCTTTTGGTATTTTGGGATTGGCTTATTTCACTTAACATGATATTCTCCAACTCCGTCCATTAATCTGCAAATGTCATAATTTTATTATTATTTATGACTGAATAATATTCCATTGTGTATATATACTACAGTTCCTTTAGCCATTCATCTGTTGAAGGGCATCTAGGTTGGTTCCACAATCTAACTATAGTGAATTGGGCTGCTATAAACATTGATGTGGCTGCATCACTGTAGTATGCTGATTTTAAGTCCTTTGGGTATAGGCTAAGGGGTGGGATAGCTGGGTGAAATGGTGGTTCCATTATGAGTTTTCTAAGGAATCTCATTTTTGTGGCATTATTAAAGTTACATGTGAAATTTGAAGAAGTAATGTTTTTATTATCTACACACATTCTCACATACAAATATACTCTCATGTTTTACAAATTTGAGCCAAATTACCCAGTATCTTTCAACTGCTTAAGACAAACATGTGAAAGGAAACCATATAAATACATTTTTATTAATTATTTAAAAAGCATAGTGATTTATGCATATTTGTTAGATGAAAACTAAAATTAATTTTCAACTACTGATAATCCAGAGTGGTGTATTGAAAAAAGAATTTATTGCTAATATTTTTTGGAAAAATTAAGCATTTGTTATTTTCTTTTTTAACATTGTCTGTAGGTTGTCCTTTTAAGTGAAAATACTTAAAATAATAGGTTTTATGCCTGCAAATCATTTTCACCAATATTTGTTGGCAAAATGCACACTAGAAATATGGAGTCTATTCATTGAATCAATATAATCAATATTTTTTTCTAAAAATTTGTTGTTTTTTTTTCTCAATTTTTCTGTTGTTTTAATGTCTGAACATTTTGAATTTTTTCACTTGAAATAAATTTGAAGCTTATGGATTCACCAGACTAATAGGTGCTCTTGAGCCTTGCTATCTGGTACTAAGAATACATGTCCTTTTTGTTCCAATGCATAAGAATATATTTTGGTGTTTTGACTTCAGTTTTATCTAAAAATTGATCTATATGGATAGATGAAGTCAATCTGTCTATTAAACTACATATGTCTTTATACTTCTCAAGATTTAAGTGTTTTTCACTCTGTCACAAGCTGAATTCCAGAGGTGAAGAAACTAATCTTCATTCTCCCTTTTCAAATTCCCACTAGCCAGTTAGATATAACTTACTTAGGAGCTTTTTTTCCCTGATCTCAAAAATAACTATCCCCAAAAACCAAACAGAGGAAACATACATGGACTATAAGTTAGACAGTTTTCGAGTAATTTAGATAGAGCTTCTTTGACCCATTAGAAAATAACATTGATATTAAAGAAATTACTAACAGAACCATGAAAAGTCTCATGTGACTGGAGGAACTGAAAACTATCTTTTAATTCTTAAATGAATTAGAAGTATCATGGTAGAAAAATCATTTGAGGGTGACCTAAAAGGGTTTAAGTAATAGTAATAAATGATGTTAATTTAAAGATAATGTATAATATCAGAAAAATCTCCAATTGGAGTCTCGAGTGGGAAATTATGGGAACTTTGGGGAAGAATATTTCAAAAAGTATTTTCTCATTCAAGAGCCAGACAAAATGCTTTTAAAGAGCTGAGTTACTTTATTCCTTAGTTCCATGTCATTGCAATAATTATAATACCCTATAGTGATGACTGAGAAATCCATGTAGGCTACGATGTATTGACCTTGAAATCTGGCACTGGTTCATAGTTTCTGACCTGTATGAATTGTGGCAAAGCTCTTCAGTGATCATAAGCTATATTCTCTAGCAGCAATACTAAAAATCAATCTTGTCCCTTATCATAGGAATAACACATACATGTTTTATAAAATATTTATAAAATATTCATTTCGTTTAGTTTTATTTATTTTGATTTTAATTTTTTGGCATTTCTAGTTTCGGTAGACATTAAACAAAATCAAAGCTTACTTTAGATAATTTCCATTTCAGTTGTGTAATACCCCAGAGGGAGAAAAACCCAAAAAACTGAAGGGTTGAATGAGCAGAGAAAATTTGAAGTAGTAACTTGGACATTGGCAATATGATGGGAAGATGCAGTGACTTTCTGTTTAATGAGAGAAAAGAATAGAAAAATGGTGACCACTGCAAAATTATAAATTAATCTCTCCCAGGGAATAGGAAGGGCTGAAAAGGCTGATTGAGCTGCAATTGCTATTGAACAGCAAGACTCCTGGAATTGTAGAAAGTGGAAATTGTAGCTGACTATAGCACAACAGCCAAGAGCATGGCTCATGGCAGAAAACAACAGGAAGGCAATTCTTCAAAGACATGTTCTGTCTGCTTGCAGAATTCCAGGTAGCTTCTCTGGGAGGGAAAGGAATACCACAGATCTCGATGAAGATGTAAGGCAACAAAAAGGCTGACAGTCACACATTCCATGAAATTCTGTTAGGATAAAGGATGCACATGCAGGTTTCTCTTGCGAGGAAGTATTTTGTTGATACAATGTACATATTTGACATTTTGTACATGTATAGGGATGGATTGATAGATTGGTTTAGATTTCAGTCCTGCCCAGCCAGAACATGCTTAGAGGAACTCTGCCATGTGATGAAATGGGTACTCTGAGATAGAGCCATGTTTCCACACACTAAGGTGCTCTCACTCACCAGCTAATTTTGTGTAAAGTTGAAGTTGGCTTTTTTTGTGCCTTCAATCAATTTTGCAAGGTTGTGAATATTTGTGCTTTAAGGATTTGTGTCTCTTTTTCCTGATAGTATTATTTTTCCCTGGTACATATTATTTTTACGTTACAGATTCTTACAATCCAGTCTCTGAAAAGTCTTTTCTGATTTCCTTTGGCAGAATTTATTACCACATATCTGCATCCCCACAGCATTTTATAAAACGCTTCTATCATTGCAATTACATTATGATTTTATCTTTTTTCATCCATCTTGTTCACTCTACTATAAACAACTAAAAAGAGTGACAGTGTTCTATTCATCCATGTACTTCAATATTTCAAACAGAGTACATTTATACTCTATTGGTTTCTCCATTGATGTGTAACAAATGACAATAAATTTAGTTACTTAACACCCATTTATTATCTTACACTTTCTGTGAGTTGAAAGTCCATGTAAGTTTGACTTGGTTCTTTGTTATGGTCTCACAGATCAAAAGCAAGATATATCAGTCTGAGTTCTTACTCCTGGAAATTGAGGAGAATCTGCTTCTAAGTTTAAGCAAGTTGCTGTTAGAATTGAGCTTCTTGTATTTTAGAACTGAGGGGTCATCATTTTCTTGGTTTTGGTCAACAAGGAGTCCCTCTGATCCTCTAGGGACTGCCTGCATTTCTCTTTCTGGAGACCCCATCTTTCCACAAGTCATATGTGGTGCCTCAAATCCTTCTCATATATTGATTCTGCCTTCCCTTTCTACAAGCCAGGAAAAAGATCTCTCCATTTTCAAAGGGAGCTTACATTATACCCACTCAGCTCTCTTAGCTTTGCTATGCAATGTGAAATCATCTGGGGTGATATCACATCAATGTCACAAGTTCTACTCACACTGAAAAGAGAAGTGGAACCTGTGGCAGGTCAAGGAATATTGGGGTCATCCTTTAAGTTCTTCCTGCAATGTAAACACAAAACATGTATTTAATAACAAACAATCTTCCACATATTGAATTTTCATAGCAGATAAACATTTAAGATGTAAATGTCTTAAACTTTGTATTGATTTTTCAATTACAAAGAGCCACAAGTACTTGGGCACAATTTCATCTTATATTATTTTCAGTATTCATTTATCAAAGCAGAACTGAGTCAGACTGATCATCAGTGGGTAGCTTAATTGAATTGCATAAAGTACTTAATAACTTTACTACCTCAGAAAAGTAAGTTTTAAACCTTGAAAATTGTTGTTATCAGGTGGGATTAGATTCATGTGGAGATGACTGCAAATACTAATAGCAATGACTTTAATAGTACAGGCCTTTATTTCTCTGTCAGGTACAGGTCTCAGGTTGGCAGTAGGTAGGGAGTAGTTATGGTGGCTTTTAAGTGTCAGGCCTCTAGAATTCTCTGAAGCAGGCATAGCATACATTCCCATGATAATCTCATGATCTGTGGTTAGAATACTGGGGCTGCCTCTGTGTTTCTCCCAGTGAGAAGGGATAAGCATGGTTATGCCAACCTTGTTTCACACCCCAGTAAGGTCACTTTTCAGACATTGCATTAACCTCATCTTACATGTCATCAATTAATCCTATTCACAATCACACTTAGTTGCAAGGAAGGCTGGAAAACAATACTACTTCTGATTGTCATATGCACTACTAAAAGTTATGGATTACATTACTGGGCATTGTCAAAGTCATACATCTTGTGTACGTAGCAGCTAAGAGTAAATACACATATATTTTCTATATTTGTCAAATCTGTTAATCTGACCTAAGAACTCACTCAATGAGGAAAGTCCTAATCCTAGGATATGTGTCAATATCTATCAATTTAATATTGTAGTTGCTCAAAGTGGCTATAATACTTAAGGTAAACAAACAACTGGACAAAAATTTTCAAAATAAAATCTGGAGGAGTGGTGACCTGGTGGAGTCTTCAAGATTGCAACACTTCTTTAAGGAACCTGAAAGATACATGTGTGCACAGGGACATGCATGTGCCTAGCAAGCTCTTAGAAGTCCCTAAAACCTCTCTCTGCTTGAGCCCGAGGGTTTTCAAAGCAGTCTGTGATGTGGGAGTCAGAGTTTTAAACTGCTAGAGAATTGAAAGTATGTCCCAATAGAACAGAGCAAATGTGTGTGAGACTTACTGGTTCACTTTATTAAAACCCAAAAACAAAACACACCAAAAAGCTCCCCTGTTCCATCATTAGCTAACCACTAAGCCAGAGATATCACGGGCTTCACACTTCAGTGAGTAAAAACTTTTTACATTTAATCTACGAAAGTCTCTAAGCAAAGAGCAACTGTAGTAAGAAATAACAACAACAAAAAGCAGAAGGAGATAGAGTATGATGTGCAAGAGTTTTCAATTTACTGTCAGCCCCCTATGTCCGCAGGTTCCTCCTCCCTGGGTTCTGCAGTCATAGATCAACCAAACACAGATTGAAAATATTAGGAAGACTTTGTGTCTGTACTAAACACATATAGACTTTATTTCTTGTCATTGTTCCCTGAACAACACAGTATAACAACTACTTATATAGTATTTACATTGTGTTAGGTTTTATAAGTAATCTAGAGATGATGAAGGAGGATGTTCATAGGTTATAGGCAAATAAAACCCCATTTTCAATTAGCGACTTGTGCATCGGCAAATTTGGTATCGTGGTGGGGGATCCTGGAGCCAATCACCTATGGATACCAATTTAAAATGTACAGTTTTCAACATTAAGTCAGAGTTTAATGTGCAATAAATAGGAAAATAGTCTCCATATATGGAAAAAAAAAACCTGTCCCTGAACAAGTCTATTTTTTTTAGATTTACCATATACCAATTCTAAGTCAGTTACCTTAAATATGTTCAAAGAACTGAAGGAAATCATATATAAGGAACAAAAGGAAAGAGTAAAACAACGTCTCACCCATCACAAAATCCTGATAAAGAAGGCTGGGGTATAGCTCAGTGGTAGGACAGCGAGATTGCATGTTCAAATTGCTGAAAGACAGTTTCAGCAAGCATTCTACATCCAGCATAACTGTCCATCCAAAAAAATTAAAAAAAAACAACAGAACAAACCACCACCACCACCACCAACAACAACAACAAAAAGCAAAGAGCAGCAACAGAAACAGAAACAAAAACATTTAAAATATTTCAAGATAAACAAAAGCAGGGAATGCAATACTAGTAGACCTTCCATACAAGGAATGTTACAGGTTTCAGGCTGAAATGAAAGGACACTAGATATTAACTGGACTCCACAGGAAGAAACAGAAAGTGCTAGTGAGTAAACTTCAAAAGCAACACAGAAAACAATGTAAATGTATTTTTGTTGATAAGTCTTCTATTTGATTTGCAACTGTAAAAAAGCAGTAATTACAAAGCTGTAATTACATGATGTATAATGACCTTGTGCTGTATAATTTATAATGATCTTACAGTGCATGGAGATGTAATTTTGTGACAATGAAGTCCAAGGAGGAGGGAGGGAACAGAGCTTTTATGGAGCAAAGTTTTTTATACTATTGAAATTTAGTTGGCATTAATTCTAAGTAGAATGTTTTAAGATGTTAATTATAATTCCTGGGGAAATGATTAAGAAAATAATTTTAAAATATAGTAATAAAAACAGCTAAAAATATTATTTAATTGGCACACTAGAAAATATATATTTAACACAAAAGAGGGCAGTGATGGAAGAATCAAGGACAAAAGACCTAAAGGCAAAGAAAAAATAGTAAAATTACAGATGTGAGTCCTACACAATAAGTATTGATATTGAATATAACTGTATTGAATACTCAGAACAAAAGACAGAGTAGAAAAATGTATTGAAGTGAACATAATCCAACAATATGCTCTCTATAAAAGATATAATTTAGATTCATGAAAAAAAGAGCTTGGAAGTTAAAGAGTGGGAAAATACACACCATGCAAATAGTAAATAAAAGAGAACAGAGTGGTTTTACTAATGTTGGATAAAAAAGACTAGTAAAAAAATTAGTCTTAGACAGAAAGACAGACATTAATGGTGATAAAAGATTTAATGTGCGACATTGCAAATGTATATACTACACATTTAACAACACAGTCCGGCGATCCATGGCACGCCTTTTAAATGTATTCTAACTTGTCTTGTGAAATAACACATATTCTAACCTGAAAAATGTTCCATGTGATGGTACATAGGATCATCGACAGATGCCTGTTACATGTAGTTGGTTTATAATGTTGTGTACATCTCTTATTTTCTTGCTATCTTCTGCTGTTCATTGAGGGAAGTGGGATATTGACAAAATTAAAGCAGAAATACACATTTCAACAAAAATGGTTACAGAACCCCATATTGCCAACCACAGGGATATTTTCCAGAATAGGTCGTATGTTAAGCTCAAAAACAAATGAGAAAATTATGTTCTCTAACCACAATGAAATGAAATTAAAAATAAAAAAAAATAAATTTGGAAAATCCATAAGTATGTGAAAATAAAAAAACCCACTTATTACTAAAAAATTAATAGGTCAAGGTAAAAATGGAAAAGTTAAAAGGGAAATATTTTGAAATGGAAGAAAATGATGTCAGATACATTACTTAAGGAATACAGCTAGTGCAGTAATCAGATAAAATATATAGTTTTAAAGGCCTATATTTTAAAAATGCCAACAATATTACCTTAGAAATTAGAGAGCAAAAGCTTTGAACATAAAGCCAGAAGCAAAAGGGAAACAATAGAAATGAGAAGAAATAACTGAAAAAGAAAATAATAGGAAAAAACCTTGAAATTTGGTTCTTTTAAATGATAAAAAAGTGAACCCCACAAAATACATATAGAAATTTAAAAAAATGCAGAATACAAAACCAGGTATTATAGATGGAACATCATTACAGAACTTGTGGAAATAAATGTGACTCTAAGAGGACACTATCTATATGCAACTGTATTCCACCAAATGACCTAATTAGATGAAATGGGGCAAATCATAGAAAGATCAAATTATCAAAAATCAAGAGGAAAAAGAGTCTGGTAGACCCCAAACAAATTTAAAAAAATAATAATACATTAAAATCTCATGAAGAGAAATTTAGGCTTGACTTCTTCCACCATGTTTTTAAAAATGAATAATTGTAGTGCTTTACAAACTCTAGAAAACATATAAAAGGTGAGAAAAGTTACCAATTCATTCTTCAAGATCGATATCGAATACCATAACCTAAAACATTACAAGGAAAGAGAACTAAAGACCAATATTGTTATAAATAACAACACAAATTCTTTAACAGATTACTCGTAAACTAAATCCAGTGATGAACAAAGAGTATTATAAAAAATGACCAAAGGAGAATTATCCTGGGAATGAAAATTTGTTATGGGAAAATCAATCCATGTAATATATAAAGAATAAAAACAACATAATCATCTCAATAGATGTAAAAAATAATTTTGCAAAGTAAAGCATTCTTTGGTGACAAAAATCTCTCAGTGACCTAAGAATAAGACTTTTCTAAGCTTAGAAAGGAAAAATCCATAGTTAACATCATAATGATGAAATATGAATGCTTTTACCTCAATATCAGGAACCAGACAAGAGTACTCAATCTCACCATTTCTATTTAACATTGCACTGGATTTTCTAGCCAGGGCAATTTGTCAAGCAAAAGAAACATCATCTAGACTAAATATAAGGAAGCAAAATTACCTCTGGTCTCAGATGATTGTGTATATTAGAAGTCTTAAACAACGCCCCACCCCCTACACACACACGAGTACTAGAATTAGTAAACAGTGTTGACAAGGCTTCAGGATTCAAAAGCTGGGCTGGATATAGCTCTGAGACAGAGAACTTGCCTATCGTGTGCAAAGCTCTGGATTCAATCCCTCACACTGCAAATAAAAAAAGGTACAAGTTTAATGTATTATTTAGTTTCCATAGCTCTAACAAATACCTGACATAACCAACTTCTAAAGAGAAAAAGTTTAGTTTGGTCCACAGTTTAAGAGGTTCTAGTCCACCATCAGCTGGCCTTGTTGCTTTTAGGACTGTGTGAGGTAGCACATTACTGCAGGAACTTGTGACAGAGTTAAACCTCTCATCTCATGGTCAGGAGGAAGGAAAGGAAGTGGAAGGCTGGGGTCCCACTAAATAAAATTTTATAAGTAGCAAGACAAAAACAGGAAAAAGCATTCCATATTCATGTATTAGAGGATAACATCTCAAAGATGGCATTAAGTTCCAAATTTATCTACAGATTCAATGCATTCCCTTTTTTTGTGCAGAAATTGAGAAACCGAACCTAAAATTCATATGGAAATGCAAGGGATACAAATAGTTTTGGTGAGTGACAGAACAATATTTTATTAAAACAATCATATTTTGGACAATTCATCTGTACCCTGACTCTTCTCCAACTTTGGGAGCCTTTCACAGTGAGAATGATTATAATTCAGGGAAGAGTAAATATAAAATGGCCACATTCTTTTTCCCTGTCTATTGCATATAAACTATGAGTTTGGTTCAGGGATAAAATAGCAAGTGCCTGGTACAAAAGCAGAACAGAGATGTTTTAAATCAGGAAACAGAGACCACTGGAGTGTGTTTACAAAACTTCTGCCCCATGAGGTCTTCCTGAGATGAATTGACATGCCCTTCTCAACATGAGAGAATTGAGCATAGTATTTTGATTTTTAAAAGGTCTCCTCACGCTCAGTGAGAGAAATGCAGGCTGCTGCCTCTGGATTTAACCAACAAATGAATGATGCTCATTCAGAGAAACAACCTGCATTTTGTCAGATGCTAGGCTCTGCACAGCCTCCTCTCAATGGGATAGCTAGACAGCATGCAGCGTCACAGTGCACAAGGTTAGTGGCTGGGGAAGGAACTGTGGTAAGCCATGTGTCTCAATCCAGAGAGGAGAGATGGGTGGGAAGATTCACTGTCCTGGAGAAACAAGTTCTTCCTCAGGCTGTCAATGGATGCTGCACATCACAGTTTGGTTTCTGGTGAAAGAGTCTGTCATTATCCCTGTCCTCTTGGTTGTTAAAAAACCAGGTATGGTTTATAATAATGAAGTGTGTGTTGGGGGGAAGTTGTTGCAATTGAGAGAATAGTCTTCGAGGAGAAAAAATACCTAGGTTTGTGTCCTAGCTCTGGAACTTAAAAAGTAAAGGAAATTTTCCAAGTTCCCATCATCTAATTTACTCTGATGCAAAACTCCAGTAGCAGTAGGATTTTCTTCACTGAGTTGCTATAACCATTAAAGTATCTAAAATATACAAAGTACTTTCTATCTATAAAAGATAGATAGAAAGTAGATAGATATATAGATAGATGCTTATTTATTTATTATACGAGGGATTGAGCCTTTAATTTAATTTAATTTTTTAAAAATTTTGAGGCAGGGTCTAAGTTGCTCAGGGCCTCAATAAATTGCTGAGACTGGCTTTGAACTTGTGGTCCTTCTGCCTCAGCCTCCTGAGCCACTGGAATTACAGGTGAGAACCACCACACCGGCCATAAATGACAATTCTTAATAGTTTTTATTAAATGAGAAACTGATTTTTATTTTATGTCAGTGTGCTAGCCAGCCTTCATAGATTTCTAGAGTCTTGAGCCCAATCCTCTGAATCAGATAAGAGATTGAACTGATAGAGCTATAAAAACTTATTCCCCAGAAGTTATCCTAGACTTCAACCATGACTAACATTCCAAGCCCATCACTTTCATGAAATATGGATTTTTAATAGGTCACAAGAGAAAAAAGATAAGAGATTCTCCTAGTTGCCAAACTCAAGGAATACACACTCCCTTAAATAGAAAGGAAAATGAGACAGGTGTTCGGAACTATTCTGGCATGTCAATCTTAGAAGGAAGTCAAATAACTATGTGTGGGGACGGGGGATTATGCAGCACCAAATAGGCTGGGAGCGATCATTTTATATTATTATTTTTTAAGGATAAGGAAAGTAAGGTCAAGTCAGTTAAGCTACTCAGCAAAGAGCAAATATTTTTTCCATAGTCTACCTTTAAGCAATTCTTCTGATTCTCAGCTTATTGAATTTTACTTTAGGCTGCATAGGAGCAAAAAAGTAGGCAAGCAGGCTTGAACACTTGCCTATGAGAGCTTCCCAAGCAAATGGAACCTTAATCCTATGGCAGTACTTAGGGGAAGACCAGGAGAGTCTCCAGTTTTCACCTGTCCAATAAAGGTAAGAGTTCTCTTTCTTCCATAATGCTATCTGCCAGCATGCATGTCACACAATGGGACAAAGTCATTTTAGATAGAACTTTCTATTTGTTCCTAATGGAAATATGAATTGAGCCATTGGGGTAAAAATGAAGCTATGAGATTGTTCCTATCAGGCCAGCAGGTAACCTTGGTGCTGATTCAAATCCAAGAGAGAGATGGTGAGAGATCAAAGGAAAAGGGGAGGGACCGGCAGAGCAGGAGCTTGGAGTTGGCAGCTGGCCAGCAGGCTACTGACAAGGAGCTAAATTATGCATCTTATTTAGTACATTTATTAAAAGAACATTTCTAGGCAAACATCCCAAAACAAATGTGACTATCAGTTAAGCGCCCTGCTGTCCTGAGCAGATTTAGTGCATGACAATTTTCTCATAATGGCTTTGTGGTGTTTGCTGAGTTTCGTCTCTTTACAGCATTTTATGAATTGTCATTCCACGAGGATTTTAAATAGGCCGGATTTGTCCTTCATTTGTGGTTGTTCAGCAAAGTCAGAAATGGATAAATATAAAGATGGTAAAGGAATGGTAAGAACATGTTCTTCCAAATAATATTCTAATTGTTTTTGAATGACTTTGTCAAAAAATCAAATTACCACTCTTTCCTACTATTCCTTAATTTATTTTAAGAAGTTTTTGAACACCTCTTTTGTACAGAGGCTAAACTCTGATCCTAGGAGCACAAAGATGGATTGGATAGTGTTCCTGGTAGGAGGTGGAGAAAAACATGTAAAAGAGGAGGCAGACCCAGGTAGACAGGTATATCCAACGGTGTGAAGCATAAAGGAGCTGTTGTTATTCTCCATGAAAAGTGATGGGAAGAGCAAGAAAAGCTTTCAGAGAAGTGAAGGAGACATCCTTGATTCAGGAATAGAGGCAAGGTTTTAGGCAAATGTGAATCAGCTTGATGGTTTGGGGAAATGGAAGCTCAGAATGACAGGAACACAAAGGGAAGGAGATGGGAGAGGATGAAGTCTGAGTTAAGATTGGTCAGAGAAGACTGGAAGATGGATGCTTTGTGCATGATGTTAAGGATTGAGATATTTTAATTAGATCTACTTATATAGTCAAGATAAGAGATTATGTAAATAGAATTAAGGCAGCAGCATTGTGACTGGAGAGGGGGAAAAAAGAGGCATAATAGAAAGACAATAAAATCTGGAGTATTTGATGGCATTTGAAATGAGTGGTGTGTGAGACAGCCTGTGGAATCTAGAAAGGGCCTCTGGTCTCTAGGCTGGGGTGTCTGGGCCCTCATGTTAAATGGCTGTGAACCTGATGTGGTATCCCAAGCTGGTAAAGTATATAAGCAAAACAAGGAACAAATGCCACCAGAAGAAAGCACAGCAAACATTAAACAGTGGTAATTACTTAGTGATATAATTACAGATTATATTGTACAGTATTTTCCAAATAAAAATAAACATGATTTCTTTTATGACAGGAAAAATGCAGTCAATGTTTCTTTAGTAAGTGTGGATGGGATAAAAAAGAAGTTCCTATAAAATATTTTCCTTTCAGTTTGCTTGTTACAATAATCTTTTCTATTGAAAAAGCAGAACTCTAAGAATATGCTGAAATGCAATCATCTCTCAGTATCCTTGGAGGTTTGGTTCTAGGACCTCCAGTGCTCAAGTTTCTTCTATAAATGGCATGGCATTTGCATATAACCTATGCCATTTTTCTGTATACTTAATATCATCTCCAGATTACTTGTAATACCTAATACAAAGTAAATGTTATATAAACAGTTGTTGTACTATTTTGTTTAGAGAATAATTATAAAAATATGCATGTTACTAAGAATGCAACTATTGTAGATTTTATGAGTTTATTTTCTGTTGCTATAACAAAGTACAAGAAAATTCACAAGTAATTCACTCTTTAGGAGGAAGTTTGTTTAGACCACAGTTTTGGAGGGTGAATGTCTAGGATTGAATGGTGCCATGGGTTTGGCTTCTGGTGAGGACCTCATGGTAAAGGGCATCATGGTGGAAGTACACTGAGAGAGGGGGAGATCACAGGATTATGATTCAGGACTCCCAAGGAATTTAAGGCCAAGCTTGCTCTTTTGATAACTCATTCTCCAGGAAGCTAACAGGTCCCCAAACAAACTATATAAATGCCTTCTGAAGGTTGTGCCCCAAATAACCTAACCATATTCCATGAGGCCCTACTTTTAAAATGCTCCACCACTTCTCAACATTTGCCACACTGAAGACCAAGTTTCTGGCACATGAGCCTTTAGGAGATATACTGAAGCAACATCTAAGCCATAGCATAGGCCTAACCTCATAGTACATAGAAGAGATGCAAGGCAAACAATGCTCAAACAATGAATGTTGGAGAGATTGGGGAATCTGAGAACTGGCAGGAGGCTGAAGCAAGGAGGGCTTAAATGTTAGTGTAGCGCTCAGCACATGCAAAATCCAAGTTTGCTTTTTAGAAATATCTGGAAGTTGATTTCAAAGGTTTTTGATCTATGGTTAGTTGAACCTGAAGATGTGGAACCTCTGGATATGGAAGGTCAACTTTACAAGGACTCCATGGTGGATAATGAAAGAGTTTCTTCTTTTTTTAATTTTTGACACTTATGTTGTTCTTCTCAAACTATATTTAACTAGAAACCAAATAGCATGATGGGAAAAGCAGTTACAGTCCACTGTATTTTTACTGATTCCAAGGATTCTCAATGGATCCCAGTGGGCATTCACTTATGTTTGAGATTCACTGAACTGAAGGATTCTTTGGGAGCCTTTACAAGCTAATAGTCTATGTGTCTTTGATTCATGATTGATTTTGAGTCTATTGCAAGGAAAGGGAAGACCAACCTCAAGGATAACTATGAGCTGCTCAGAAGCCTCTCTATAAAATGTCTCCAGCTTGCTGAAGTTCTCTTTGGTATTTAATCTAGGGGATGATGGTAATTTTTCTTTCTCTTTTTGTACTTTCTGGAGATTATTACTTAAAATCTCATACCTCCATGTTTAATTTCTAAGTTAAATTCACATCCTTACCCTGCCGTGATGAAATACAATAAGAACATGCCAGAAAGCCAGTAGTGCATGGATGTGAAAAATTTATAATATTTGTTTTGCAATGACCTGGTAAGGAACACACACACACACACACACACACACACACACTCACACACACTTACACACACAAAATTTATTACTTTTGCAACCTCGTTTTCCAGTTATACCATCTTAATATATGATTTTGTTATAAAGATTGTAGATCTCTGACTTATGTATATGGTTCATTACCTACAAACCTAGAAGGAATTTTGTATTATTCTCATTAACCTCAAATATGATTGAACACAATAATGTACAAGATGGTATTATGTAAACTGGAAGGTCTCATACACTATATATTAGTATTATTTTTCATTAGTATGTATTAAAACTTCATTACTTGAGCAGAGTTTTACAATTTTAAAGATTTGAAGCTTTGAAAAATAATTGTGGTAGCTATTATAAAGATAAGGATTACCTTGTTAAGGATACTTTGATAGCAAATGGCTTTTGAAAACAGTGTCTTCTCCAGGAGAGAGGGCAGATTTATTATTCCCTCCAGGGCAAAATTTGGGCAAGTTAGCTACTAGCCCTTAATAAAATTGAGGATTTGCTACGCTCAGAGTTCTTCAGCTGAGATGAACCCTCTATGTGTACAGTATTAATCTGGACCCACTTCAACATTGCTCTATGGGACTTGGAGGAGGAAAAAACTCCTGATATAAATGATATAAACATGAAATGATATAAACATGAAAGCTCACATGCCTGATGTGCTATGAATAATGAAGTCCTGGGTCTCTGAACCTGGAATCTTGTGTCTTCTGTTGACATCTGTGAAACTTTGACAAGGTTAGATTATTAGCTTCTAAAGAGGGTAAAATCTCAGACCTTTCATATTTCCTAACAGGGTGTGGATGTATAAGAAGGTGTGGATATTTGCTAAATAAAAAATCTAATGCAATCTGCCATAAGGATTGACACCCTTAAACTAGTCTTAAAAAAAAAGCAGGGAAACATAAAGCATGCTTGTTTGCTCTCATCTTCTTTTGTCTATCTCTCTCTCTTTCCCCTTCTCTCTCTGTCTCTCCTTCTTCCCTTTCCCTCCCCCTTCCTCCCTCCTTCTTACTCCTATTGCTCTACATTTTCTATGCTGGTTAAGGTTTGTTCTACTGTTCTAATATCTATCTGCATTAGCATGTTCACTGTTCCAGGAACAGCATGTCCCTGAAAATCCCTGCTGGATATAAAACTTTCAAGCATAACTAATATGACAGCAAAATGAATTTTATTTAAATGAACAATACATTTCTTGGCCCTCATGGGTCAAGGTTACAATGGAGAAAATTGCCTTTGTTTACAATCATTTGTCAGCCATCCGCAAAAAACAAAGTTAGCCTCGGAAGTCTGTGTGGACACAAGAATGCTTTTCTTTTTAATAGCTTGTTTTCTTTGGAAAACAAACTAGAACATAACAAAGAGATGATAATTTATAGTTCTGAACAACTGGCTTAGTTTGTTGTAAATAGAAGGCACAGTAAAGTGAATACTTAAATTAATACTTTTTTTAACATTGTAGCTA
Source organism: Glaucomys volans (assembly GCA_020662805.1). NCBI lineage: Eukaryota > Metazoa > Chordata > Mammalia > Rodentia > Sciuridae > Glaucomys > Glaucomys volans. Next base: position 876,318 of record JAJEJO010005711.1, read on the forward strand.
AATCAAAAATATCATGAAGATGAACAGCAGTACCCTAGTCAAAAGAGACTGGGGGTCTCAGAGGAAAGTGACCTTGGGTTCAGGAGTAATTGACTAAACCATTGTTGACTGCCTGACTGGGCATACTTCACTCCGTCACATAAATTTACTATACCATGCTGATTCTCAGATAAATGTCATTGCTTTCTATATTTCTTTCCCCTGCAAAGGAGAGTTCTGCTTCCTTATAAATCCTTGTTTCCGACATTTTCTGTCTGGGGAGACTGAACCTATATGGATGTCACAGACCAAGCCTGTTAGCCCATAAAACTGGCATGGAAGAAGCAAAATATTACCATCATTCCTTACATTTCACTATTTTTCATTCATTCCCCATGGTTCAACTGCCTTCATAGCCCCTTCAATTCTCCAGACATTGTGCTAGGCTCAGAGAAACATGCAATTAAATGTGAAAAAAAATTCACACTTCCTGGGATAATCTGGAACGTTTGCAACAATTTTCAATCAATTTGGCAATTGATCTGCCTATAGAGAAACAACTGGGCATTTTCTTAGATGAAAAAGAGTTGTAAGAACACATTAGAGAGGATAACATATCAAAGTTCTTATATTCTTTTGAAAGAAGTTGGGATATAGATATAGAAGTTGTGAAGGCAACAGTGAGTCAATAAAGATTTTTGAAGTTGGATCATACTTATTTTTTAGATGATAATAATAATAGATAATAATAATAATAATAGATAATAATAATAATCATGGTATTATTATTATTTAGATAATAATAATAATCATGGTAACAGTATGGTAGATGTTGGGAGTAACCAGGTAAACACATCTGAAACATTTTTAAAGTTAGACTAAAGCAATAAGAATGCCATCTTTGAAAACTATCAAGAAGCAGTTACTCTTTTTGTAATTTATTGTGGAACATAAGAGCAAAACCTCAGAAGTATCACATGGATGTGGCTTAGATACTCTTAACTTAGAATAAACAAAAAGCCTGTTGAAGAAGAGTGAAAATACAAAAAGTCGTTTTCATGTTACTTCAAAATATTTGTTGAGTATAAAATACTCTAATAAATTCACTCAGTAGATAAAGAGAGGTGGTTGTATGAATTTCAGACTTAGGAGAATATTTAGGGTTGGCAATGAAATGTTGAAATGTAAGTCACAAAGAAGTTGTAAGCATTGGTTTCTGTGATGTTGTGGTTTGGACATAAGGTGTCCCCCTAAAGCTTGTGTTAATGCAAGAATGTTTAGAGCTAAAATGATTGGATCGTGAGAGCTGTAACCTCAGTTCATCCTACTTTGAATGGACTATCTGGGGGGTGACAGTGGAAAGGTGGGGTATGGCTGAAGGAAGCGAGTCACTAGGGGTGTACCCAGAAAAAGTTCATCCTTACAGTGGCCCCTTCTCTTTTTGTCTCTGTCTGCTTCCTGGCAGCTACGAATGGAACAATGCTCTTCTACTACACTCTTCCACCATGATGTGCTGCCTCATCTTGGGCCCAGAGGATTGGATTCAGCCAACCACAGACCAAACCTCTGAATCTTGAACCCCAAATAAACTTTTTCTATTTTAAGATATTCTTGTTGGTGTTTTAGTCACAGAAATGCAAAACTGATCCACACATGTAGCTTTGGGAAACACAAGAAATTTGGAACAACATAGGACTCAGGATTAACTTCTGGAGAGTTCAACGTGGCAAGGCTGTGCAAGGGATCGCATGATGAGAAAGAAGGAACATGAAAGTCCTAAACAAACTGACTTTCACAGGAAACCCAATCTGGAGACAATCATTAACCCACTACTCTATTAATTGCATGAGTGGATTAATCCATCCTTGAGGGGAGAACCCTAATCATCTTTTTAAAGGTACCATCACAGTGGTGATTAAATTTCAACCTGAATTTCAAAGGGGACAAATATATTCAAACCATAGCAGATACCACATTGAAGTTACATACAATCATAGAGAGACACTGACAGGATGTAAATAAAAGGATGCTTTGTAACTGCATCCCAGTTTTGGACCCCATTATCATTGTACACAATGAATTACTACTTTCAATAAATCATATAATCAACTTGTGGATCCCAGATTTCTTTTATTATTATTAAAATACTAAATATAGTCTATATCTTTTAGAACTACATTTTGATATTTAAAACAAATATTTGGATGACTAGGAACCACCAAAAGGAATCAAATGTGACTTTCAGAGAAACTTTGGCTCCAATCCTTTGTAATTTCATTCCCTGGATGTTTCTGTGCACTTCTAAGGAGCTATTCTGCTTTTATGAGGATCAGTCTATCTACCTACCATAGAATGGCTGTTTTTTCATTCCCTCATCTTCTGCTGTCTCTCTGCCTCAACTGGGCATGGGTTGGTCCTCTGGGCAGGGTCAGTGCTTCTTCCAACTAACTCTCGCCAATATTTCTACTATAATTTCCATCGGAAACACACCTGTTTCTGATTTGCTGCATTCAGCCTTCTTCTTGGGCATCTTGGTGTGGCCCCAAAGGATCCAGATTGGGAAGAGTAGGAGTTGGAAAGGGTTTCTCTCTCTCTTTTGAGTTCTATTCTACATGTGGCAAGCATGCTATCAACCTCCCTTCCCTTGTGTGTTCACACACTGTAGGATTTAGACAGGGATCTATGAAGGTTGAACTGATAGGCAAATCCCTGTGACAAACTTCTTAATATACTAATGTGCTTAATGTTTTCTTACACCCTGAGAGCTTAGGTGCTCTTATTGAGCAAAACAGTTTTATTGTTTACCCTTCTCTTAGTATCAGTCTTCATTCAAATGGTGTGTGGGATGCTTGGAATTATCCAATCCTGAAGCCTGTGTTACTCTACTGGCAACATTGATGCTTCTCTATGTACTCTTATCTCCCTGGGCAGTTTGTTACAGTAATCAGAACGGTTAATACTAACTGCTGAATATAACCAGCAGTTTCATAAGTCATCTATGTGGCTTGTTTTATATTATTCTAACCAAATAACTAATATACCCATTTTTACAAATGAAGAAACTGAAATTTAGAAAATTTTATGTTTGCCAGGGTCCCCACAAAACCAGATGGGCTTTGAACCAAGCCTCCACAACTACTGAGCTCTGAAACTCAAATTTTCATCACCATGTCATTCTCAAAGTACCATCAAAACCATTGTTTTTCCATGCACCCATGGTTCACAGTGCCAGGAATAGCAGAGTGAGGTAAAGTGTCAATTAATATTTGTTGAATCATTGAATAATGTTGGAAAATAAATCTTTCCCTGCAGCACCATTCATAACTGACTTGGGAATATGCTTTGGAATTCAAGCTGAGATATATTTATGAACTTTCAGCCAATCAATAATTTAGTACTTATTCATTATATATATATATATCTTTATATATCCATTATATATATAATATATATTTATACACACACACACACACACACATATATATATCCTTATTTTTTTGGCTTTGTGAAAGAAACAAAGTATAAGGAATGCAGTACTCAACTTCTTGGTATTTATTGGTGCATAGAAAACACAAACACAAAAGCCCAGATGCTTAGCAAAGTCTCCCATTATGAAACCCCAACCAGAACTAAGAGGTGCAGGAAATCCTGTGAGGCAATCAGTAATGGTCATTCTCCTAGGACACAGAGCTGGGCAGAGCTGTGGTGAGAATGGATCTGGGGAGGTGGAGCAGCCAAGAAAACCCAGCACACTATCATAAAGCATTCTTGAAGAAATCAGGAAAGATCTCTAGTTTAACCTATTCTTTTTCACTCCAGAGTAGGGCTCATCCTAGTTAAACTACTAACTTTAGAACTTACAGTGGGTGTGAAATGAGCTCCTAATTAGAGATATCCTCAGGTCAATAATCAAGACACTGGGACCGGTGCCCCTAGACTTGTTGGTTGTGGCTTCAGGGACCAAAACTTACTAACCCTGTGTGTTGAATAAGTATCTTCAAATTGCTCCTGCAGGGTTGCTCTCTCAACATCTCCATTGTGTTCTGTCCCAGGAAGCTGATTTACATGGACTAGATCAACAGGCCCCCTTGCCAATTGGTTTCTAGTTGGTTCTTTTCATGAGAAGGACCCATAGGACCCTTTGAGAAAATAAGAGAAGAGGAATTTATTCAGGGCATAGAATTATGCTGGCTCCTCTGTGTCTCTCGTCTGCATCCATACCGGTTAGGCTCTCCATAAACAAGAAAGAGTGATCTCTCTCCCCAAAGCCTCCTCTTGTGCTCATCCCTTTAGGAAGTAGTTACCTTGTCCCTGTTACTTTTTCTGAGTACTGTCCCATCCTGTATTGCTCCTCTGTATTCTGTCTACACCTTTGTAAACTTCACTCCAAAGACTCAGTTTGAGCTACATGCATGTTTCCTTCCAGGACTGCACTTACTGAGAAACCAATCCTACAGACATAATGCTTCACTGAGATTAAGAAAAAGAAATACCTCTGCCTGCAGGAAATGAAAGCAGACTTACAGAAGTTTGAGAAACCACTCTTTAAAAGCTGTAAATTAAGGACTAAGGCCATAGCAATGGTTAAGTGCTAGATAAGTCTTCATGGGCAAAGTTGGAAACAGAATTCCAAAGCGTTCTTTCCCTGCTTCTGGAATATTGTGTTATACCCTGCCTTACTTTTTGAAATAGAGGAAGGAAAAAGAAAGTCCTTTTCTCAAGTGCAGCTAAAATCATGCAGTGAACGAATCAGTGGAATATTATGTACATACTGATCCACAATTTCCTAAGACTATTTAATAGAAATCACATGCCATCCATTACACAAAAGGAATCCCTTAAGAGTCCTCTTAGGAGTTATCTGTTGGAATATTGGGACCAGAAGGTGAAGGCTTAGCGCAGCCCATGGAGGCGCAAATTGGAATGGTTGAGATGTGCAGATTAGGAGAGCAAAAATATGGGAACTAGGGGATTGCCACAGTAAATCACAAAGAAGTAGAGGAAATGCTATAAAAACAATGGCCAAGTCTAGGGATATTCACTGTCCTCCAGAGTGTTGATCTTAAATTTCACTCTGCAAATTCAGCAGTTCTCAGTGCATTCTTTGATATGTTTATAATTATTTCTTTACTACACAATCCATAGATTTTACATTTAATCAGATGTTTTCTCTATACAAAGAATCAGCCATCTTGTACCATTTCCCTCTGGTGACGCAGTGGAATTCAGTCAGGTGACCAAGAAAAAGTTTGGACTTCCTTACTTGGTAGCATGCTCCATTCCATAGACAAGAGCTGTACACTCATTAACGTGGTATTTCCACATCTTTGTGGAAATGATTGCTATCTGGAGAATACTAAGAAATGCTCACTTAGGTAACATATGTGTAAACATTGAGACTGCTTTGAATGGGCAATGGTTTCATGGTGGGAGAGGAAACTGTGGAGGTCATCTGTTCTGGACGAAGACAAGTCAAGGATAATTATCTATAGTGATCAGTAGCCAGGGACAAAACTTTTACAAAGAATATTATAAAGCATTTTAACAGTTCAAATCACTGTTAAAATGTCAATACACTTACATCATTGCCCTGTGTACCTGTATGATTAAATGGATGGTGTGAATCGACATCTTGCACAACCATACAAATGAAAAGTTGTACCCCATTTGTGTACAATGAATCAAAATGCAGTCTGTAAAAATGAAAAAAAATGTAACAACTCATCATCTAAGAAAATGGAAACAAAGCATCCTCAGATTGGTTGACACTGGAAAACTAGAATTTGGTTTATTTGGTATTTTTTAATGAAATTATAACCAGAATCACAACATAAGTTATGCTGACAGATAACATTTAACTGCATCATGTCTTAATTCCCAAGTTAGGAAGCTTTATCTTCATTTTATTTTGCATATTTTATTTAAACTCCACAAAGCCATTGCCCCAATTTTATACTTCCTAAATAGTGTCACTTAGGCTAAATGACTTGGTTGAGAATACCCAGTGGTGGAAACAAAATTCACAGTTGGTCTTTCCAGCCTAAATCAAGTCCCATTTTCACGGTGGTGACTCTTCCTCCTTTATGCTAAGGTGCATACCTACCTTATTTACAATTTAGAGAAGTCAAGCCATCAATCCAGATATGAGTTCAACACAATTATAGGCAAAGAAAAATCTCATGAATCCCCAGGATATTGTTAGAATGTGTTGTTTGAGAGTGGATTCTAAGGTGTCAAGAACTACCATTTCACTCTTCTTCTCCCCCACTCGTTTTCTCACACAACTCTGAAGAAATTTTGTTTACCTAAGTCAGAATCTGCTCTTGGAAATAAAATATTGGTCTTGCACTTTAAACATGTAGGGAGATAATAAAATCAGAACTTGGAATATAATGCCCAGATGCATGCTGTTCATTGATTCAAAAGTTCAATTGGTCTCTTAGCTACTGACTTCACCATACTGAAATACCTTCTACAGAGATGGATGGTCCATCCAGTAGTCATCTGTTGCAGGATATGACTTGTCATTATGATTCCTCTGGGTAAAATGCATTTGTAAAGTGCATCTACACTTCTAATTCTTCCTATCAAATGTGTAATTAGGTAGTTTTATCTGCCCACCGGCCACTAGAGTATAACCATGTTCTATAATCTCTGAGTCTCAGGAGAACTCACAAACCCCAACATTGTAATAGGCATTGAGCCAAGGCAGAAAGACAGCTGAGGCTCCTGGGGAAGGAGACAGTATAGGATGTGCATTTTATGACATGCAGCTCATATCTAAAATCTTTAATGTTCCAGTGGGAATCTGAGTCCATCAGTGTTCTTTTTGCTTGCTTCTTGGAATGGCCAAAGAACAGAGATGATTGTGCCTCTCATCACTTAAAGACACTGGATCAAAATGGAAAGGATAGATGCATGAAAGGGAACGCAGTAGTGTTAGCCACTCAAGTATTCAGTGCTGCTTCAACTTTTAGGAACTCAAATTTACAGAGTGGTCTCTAGAGAATGGGTTATTTTACTTATGGATAAATGTAATATTAAGGACAAAGGATAAACAGAACACCTAAGGTAAATTTCTAACCAAAAGCTAAGACTTAGGTCATGAAACAGACTCATGCATAAGTGACGGAAAAGAACAGTTAATGGTCTCTTTAAAATAAGAATATATTAAGTAAAGTCAACTGTTGACTTTTTTCATTTTGGCTTAAAGTTGTCTTCTGACTGTAGTAAATTTTCTTTAGCCTCTGGGGCCGAGGGCTTTTAAATTAATTCTCAGGATTTTGGAAAGTACGAGTTCAAGTGAAATCCAATTGTTTTAGACAATTGATAAATGTCTAAAAACTTGAAGTGTTTTAGAGCATTTGCTGATAAATTATACCTAAGATATTAAGAAATAACTGCTGCTCTAATGCACTTTAGAGGATAGCAAAGCTGGCAAATGGCATCAGGGCCTGTGTGTCTAAATAGTGTGTGTGTGTGTGTGTGTTTGTTTGTGTGTGTGTTTGCATATACACATATGATGTGCAAGACTTACAGATATGAATATGAAGGGAAACTTATAAATACAGATTCTTTGGGCAGTACCCCCACTCCAAAAGCATTTCTGAAACTCTCATCAAATATTGACATAAGAAACTCCAAAGTGTTATTGGTTTCAAACCATGTATCCAGTAGATGCTATGGGCCATGAAAATAAGTGTAGAAAACCTTTATTTATAAAACCTCTAGTTATTTGTTCCAAGCCATTGGAACTATTACCATCATTCTCATCTCCACTTTCATTATTCCAGTATCTAGAACAGTGTAATAGAAAGTTATGAGTGAATATTTGTTAAATTAATGATTGTTTATATTCTACCTTCAGATCATTTTGAATTCTGATAATTATTCTGTTTCCAACCAATCTGTGCTTTGCTGTTGATTGTTGCTTTAAGGAGAAGAGCAATCTTAAATGAGAAGGGAATTGTTTATCCATAAGGTAGTTGAGAAAACTAAGACAAAAAGAGGTAACCGACCTTTTACTTCTCAGAACATAGAGAAAGAAATATTGCTTAAATTAAGAAAATAGCATAATTATAAAGATGTAATTTGTGGGTACTTTATGTAATGCTCATGTCACAACTATAGTGCATCAAGAAATATGATGGAGAATGAATAGAAACCAGAGGGAATGAGAAATAGTCCATTGTAGTGGTTAAACAGATGCAGATTGAAGAGACTCATGAGTTCACACCCACCTCTACCGCAGATGACTTCAAGCTGTGTTAGCCACTCAATGTGTCTCTTAATTTCTCAAAGTCACATTTTTCTTACCCTTACAATGATCATAAAATATTTTCTTTTAGGGTTATTATCAGGATTGTTATGAAGATTAAATATGAAAACCTAGTAGATCATCTGGCAAATAATAGTCAATAAATTTTAGTAGTGTTGATCATATCCTCATCACCATCATCATCATTATCATGGTTCATTAACATGAGAATATATTCAGAGGTCAGGATTTATTAATCTCACAGTCAAGGTCAGACATTGTTTGATAAATAGGACTGAAAGCTCTTAGAAAGAATTTTAAGTTTAAACCAAAATCAAGAAAAGGTTTATTGTTCTGTTACATAAGAAAAGAGCAGAGGAACAAGATCAGGTTGCCTAAAAACATTTGATTTCTTTTCTGCTAAGCTAGATTCTAAGGTGTCTGTTTTTGGCTCCCTTGCCCAAGAGTATCTTAAAGGTATCATGAACTGTCTGGCAGTAGTTCATAAATCAGTGCCTCTCCATTTTTAAAAATACACAAGTATGATCATTGGAGTTGGAAATGGGAGTATATCTCTTTAGCATAGAAACATGACTGCATGCAATATGGTATAGAATTTAAGAAAATGTTATATTCATAAATCTTTACTAGATTAGATTCATGGCAACTTGGGTTGTTTCCTTTGCCCTTCCCTGTCATTGTGAGCCATTTGGTTGACATAAATTCACAAATTAAGCGGCATGAGTGGAACTGTATACTGGTTTACTGAGGTTGTAAATAGGCATTACCACTGTCCATAAAACTTCATTGGCATGAGAAGGATCTCACTGTTTATCTAGGGCATCACATGGCTGGCCAGGTAAGGTCTTAGAAGCTGTGTGGTCAGATACTTGTTGGAGAGATTCAGGGCTCAGAAAAGGAAACATTGCTTTCTTGTCACATCATGCACATCTCTGTCACCCTCTACAGAGACTATTGTAAGGAACTCCAAAAGATTTTGATGAATCACATTTATAGTAACTTAAATTTGGAAAGCATGTCCCTTCAAAATTATATCAGTATTCCATTAAATGTAACAATTATAATAGCAAATATGCAAATATATTTCAATAGGGCTCACTATATGCTTCCATGCTTACTATATAGGTTCCTTTTTTTTTTAGAAGTGATTTTTTACCATTTATTTATTTATTTATTTTTATGTAGTGCTGAGGATCAAAGCCTTTCATGTGCAAGGCAAGCACTCTACTACTGAGATACAACCCCAGTCCTTACTATATAGGTTCTTTATAGGAGCTTCTTCATTTAGTTCTTAAAGAAATATATGAAGTAGATAACTTTAATGTGCTTATTTTACAGACAAAGAAATTGAGGCACAGCGAAGTTAGGACATTAAGACATTTGCCCAGGATCATTCCCCTAATAAGAAACAGAGTCAAAATTTGAACTCAGATCATCTATCCTCAGAGCCCTATTTCTTACATATTAACTGTATAAGGTATTTTCATTAACATTGGCTGTATGATATTGGTAAGGTATCAAAAAATTTTGTTACTACTTCATTTCACTTAGGAATGCAAAGTATTGATTGGTCAAACACAAATAACATTGTGTTTGTCAGGATAAGTTAAACTATGCTGGGACAATAAATAAACCTCAGATTCTGAGTGGCTTAACAGAAAAATGTTTTATTTCTCACTTACTTCATAAGTCGATGGCCCTCCCTGTCTGATCTCAGGGGTGAAGCTTCTGCCCTATCTCTTCTCCAAGTGTGAAGTCATTGTTTCCGATTGCAGAGATGTGAAAGGAGTACCGTGAGGATCACAACCCACTCTCAACAGCCTTGCTTGCTCCTGTTTCTAATGGCAAAATTTCAGTCCCATTCTGTCAATCTCACATCAGGGACACTGGGGATTCCTATGAGACAAGGAAATGCAGACACTGTGGTGAATATACTGCATGTTTCTCTTTAAGCAAAACCATAGGTCATATTACTTCAATCGTCTTTAAAAAATTTTTTATTTGTTTTGTTCAGTTACACATAACAGTAGAATGTAATTTTGATGTATCACACATACATGGAGTATAACTTCCCATTTTTGTAGTTGTACATGATGTGGAGTTACACTGGTCATGTATTCATATATGAACATAGGAAAATTATGTCTGATTCATTCTATTGTCTTTCCTATTTCCATTGTCCCTGTCTCCCCAACTCTCCCCCATCTAATTTGATGTGGCCTTGTCACTATAGTGTGCTGACTTGGGCATATGCTGAGGAATGGGAACTGGGTCAAATAGTGGTTCCATTTCAAGTTGTCTAAGGAATCTATGTACTGCTTTCCAGAGTGGTTGCACCAATTTGCAGACCCACCTTGCAGCCTACCTCATTACACAGAAGAAAATCAGACCAATGTGAGATTTATGAAGCTAACATTTAATGAAAATTTGAAATTAATTGATTTCTTGAATTGTGCTGGGGCAATAGATGCATATGACTATTTGCACATATAATAATAGAATGATAAGAATTCTCCATAATGTCATGTATATGGAAGATCTGGGTACATTTTAGATATAAAGATGGAAGAGCACCTCATTAGTAAAACACTTAGCTAGGAAAGAAGTGACTGAATTTAATTACTCAGTTCTATTTAACCTAACAGTACTCTGTAATATAGCCTAGACCTGAATTTGTGAACTGTATGTTGTGTGTATGTGTGTGTGTGTGTGTGTGTGCGTGCATGCATGCAGCCTCACCTCACTAGTGTGACTGATTGAAGTTGACAAGTATAGTCCACTTTCATTTATCCCAAATAGTTTTCTCTCTTATTAAAGTAGGAAAAGTTTTTACAGCATGGGGGTATGGAGGATAAACTATTTATGAAAAAACTTTTTATAGTAACCACTCCTCCTCCTCACCCTTAATCTAAACCAGGTCGAATTGACCATTTCCTTCTCTGTATTTCTCCTGTACCCTGTATATTCTTCTATCAGAACACTTACAATATTTTATTGCATTTTTTTGTATGTGTGTATTCCTTTTAGTGAATAACCTTCAATCCTTAAACTTTAGAAGCACTCTTTTATGCACCAATACCCAATCACTGCATGGCCCTTGTTATGTGGAAAGCAATTAACAAATAGTTTTTGCAGGAATCGTGGGTAAATTGAACACATAAGAAGAGATGCATGTTCTCACACATCCCAAGTGACTGCATGCTTACATATAGTTGTGCTAGATTTGTAGATTTGAGAGTCACCAATTTATCTGAGCTGTCTGAAGTTATCACACGGGTGGAACTGGCCAAGGGATGTGAGTGGATAGCTTATAAGAGCGGGGAGGCTTGGTCTAGATTTCTACTGGAAATGAAGCAATCAAAATGAGGACATAGAACTATATAAAAATGACAGATTAAAGGAAGAATAAGTTACAAATGTAACAGGACAAGAAAATTCAAGGCAGCTGTTAAATCAAAAAATTCTATATCTGTATGGAGGGAAAGCAAGCTTAGGAAATTAGTAAGAATTTTTTTTATTTTCACTCACAGTAATACAGAACTATTGAGACAGATGTTATGAATTCTGTTTTCTTTGGGAATCTATCTTCCCTTTAAAAAAAGTAACAATTTAAAGAGTCTTTCCTTGCTCAATATTCATCTTGTTGCTTTTCATTATAACTTTTTTCTTCTCTGTGGTGCCAGAAACGCAGACACTTGAATGTATCGCCTCTGCTAGTAGAGCTAATTTTTCAATTTACATAAATAAATAACCTGCCAAAACTAATTACTTCTCTTCAAAATCTAAATACATTATTTCTCCTCTTTTTCCAGACTGTCTTGGTTTAATTATTTTCACATCAGTTGTCATTTTAGGAGTTGGTTTAGACTAAAAAGGGATAATCGGATGTGTCTTACTGTTTTAATTTGGCTAATTAAGATCGGTGCTTTTGTCTGGGTTTTTTGGAGGCTTATATTGCAGCCTGCTCATAGTGAGAGGAAGAATAATTGATTAAAATGTTAAAATAGGCATACGTGCTTTTATTCACTCATACTGACTTATGAAGTGACCATTGCCTCTGTTTGCCTTTCTTCCTCAAACTTCTTCTCTGTTGACCTCAAGAAATTTGCAATGAATCCAGGAAGGTAGGTCAAAATCCTCTACATCCTTATAGTTCTTTTTTTTTTTTTTTTTTTTTTTTTCCAAAATGAAGAATGTCTTAAATATTGCACCTGAGATTTCTGAATCCTCCTCATGGTTTGGATCAAGGAATTTGTGAATACAGCCCACGATCGCTCCTAGAAAGCAGATGGTTAGCTGAATAACCACACCATTTACAGTGTGTAATTGCCTGGTTGTGAGAAAGATTATACGGCCGCACCTGGGAAATGTATGGGAAGAAGGAGCAGGTGGGAAAGCAGAGTCATCTTCGCCTCAACCGTCTAGTTACTGCATCCCAAGTACTTAAATTTGTATTCTTCAAAATAAAGCCTGCTTGGATTTATAGAGTACACTGTCTTCCAGACTGATCTTAGAAATTTTATGCTTTGCCTCGTTTATCTTTACTACATGATTGTATAAAAGGAATTGGCCATCTAGGGTTCTCATTACCAATGGGGTAACTAAAATAGAGAGGCTTCATTACTGATCCCAAATCTGTAGTTAATTAGACCTTGTGTTCCATCTGTAATGCTAATGATCTAAAGAAGTAGATGTTCTGCTTTGAAAGGGGGCAATGTGCATCGTACCCATACACACAGGTGCCCATACACATGTTCTATCTGAGTGCAATGGAACCAATGGAGGGTGCACATTATTTTCTAATAAAAGGTTTCAAAAGTGAAAGTTACATTCAACCTAGTTTCCTGAATTAACACAAGTAATGTCTACTGGTTTGTGAGATCTCTTTAATTATAAGAATAGTTACTATAGACATGTGCCCAAACAGTCATTTGCAAGGTCATCTGATATTCAGTCTGTGTGTTTTAACAAATTATGTGTATGTGTTTGTGTATGTATCTTTGATAACTCATTTCTTAATTTCTACTAAATTCTTCCTACTCTTCTTGCAGGCACATCAAAGGTCCTGTTCTTGGTGCTTTATAGATAGGTATGTTCTCATTAAAATTTCAGGTAAACCTATAAAGCAATATTATTATTACTATCAAGAATTCAGGATGGAATTGGAGAATATCATGCTAAGTGAAATAAGCCAATCCCAAAAAACCAAAGGCCAAATGTTTTCCCTCATAAGTGGATGATGATATATAATCTGGTTGGGGTGGTGGGGGGTAAGAGAAGAATGGAGGCACTTTAGATTACATAGAGGGAATGAGAGGGGCGGGGTGGGGGTATGAAAAATGGTGGAATGAGACAGACATCATTACCCTATGTACATGTATGATTACATGAATGGTATGAATCTACATCATGCACAACCATAGAAATGAAAAGTTATACTCCGTTTGTGTACAATAAATCAAAATGCAGTCTGTAAAAATAAAAAAATGAAACAAATAAAATTGAAAAAACAAAAAATTTAAAAAAGTTTTAAGAAGTTTTATTATTTAAAAATAAAAAAAAGAATTCATACATGAGCTACCCAAAACTCAGAGAAGGTACTTGACTTGACCAGATTCATGCATTTAGTGAATCATGGAGCCAGAATCTGAATTCACACTATCAGAGGTTGGAAATCTTGCCTGTGTCGATAATCATTCCTGATGCGATTGTGCTTAGGATAACAGGATGGAAACAACACTTATCCCAGTGGCTCAGCAAGGTCTTAAAGGACCAAATGCAACCCTCCTCTTTAAAGAACTACAGATCCCGTGCAATTCCTGTATGTAGCATTTCTTCAGAAGTATAGTCAGGAGAGATTTTTTTTTTTTAATTCTTGCAGATCAAGGAATAGGAAAAGAAGAGAATTTGGGGTATAAAATCACACAGTTTATTTTTAGTGCTTTAATGTTTCAGTGCTTTTCCACTTTAGCTTCTTTAATTGGCAGTATCTTGAATTATGGTCACTTCTGCCATTTTCATATACATAGACAAATAGATCACACTTATGTAAGTATATTCCTCATGTCTTTGTAGTGTATGGCTTCAAGTTGCACAGTTTCATTTGGAAGCCTGGTGCTAAAAAGTAATTATAAGGACAAAAAGGTAAAACCTTGAGTCTCATAAATGTCAAATGAATGCATGTTAAAGATAGTATCCAGATCATTATTAATGATGAAACCAGGTGGATGTTATAGTCAGTTCAAAACAGTTAAAGAAGTACACATTTATATGAAGTAAAGCAATATTCAACTTACAAATGGAAAAAGTGTTTTTTTTCCATGGAAAAAAGTGAAGTCCATTGGATTTCCACCAGACTGAATTTATTTGCAATTTATAGGCAAGCATTGTTTTGCATTACTATCAGTTATTTCTAGTTTATAAAGTTGTAAAATAGCTCAAAGGTCATGAAAAACTACCATCAGATAACCAAAAAGTAAATGTATGTTCTAAATAATGCACAGGTTTTCCACTCAGCACACACCTGGGTGGAGACACCTGTAGCTGTTCCCCTTCACAAGGCAGGGGCAAGATTAATGATCCAGACATGACCCAACAGAGACTTTTACCAAAGTCATTGACTTGTTTATTATAAGCACACAGGTTCAAAAGTTTTAAACATATGGCATGATTCATCAGTTGTGATTATAGTTGGAGTTTTTAAATGACCCTAAAAAGAGAAAGACTTAAAAGGCATTAGTAAGGAATACTTTCACAGGAAGAAAACAAGAAGATAAAATGAAATTTTTTTTAAAAAATAAGGAAATCTTCACAGCATAAAATTTAGGATGAGTATAAAAACTGCAAAAGGAAGAAAATATCAAGATGCAATTTGAAGGCTGGCGTCAGGAAAGTCAAGGCCTGGTGATGTTACATCCACAGCTTTTTAGGACATTCAGTTTGCCGTTTTCTTTAGGTTTTTGTGCCACATTGCTACTTGTTGGAAGATCATCCAACAATTAAGGAAAAGGCCCTTAAAAACTATCTGGGGAAAAGAGGGACAAGAGGGTTTCTCATGAGAAGCAATGCAGTGCATAGCTTTCCTGATGTCGGTGAAATCTGACATTAGTAAGTGGCAGTATTGGTACCAACCTTCGCACTTTACTAACTTGACATCAGTGAATTCAAGCAGTGATTCCTCTACTGTTTCTGAATATATCACATGAGGTAGAAGACAGAAAAATTCAGTTTTCATAAGCAAAAGAGCCGGCATGAGGACTGTTGCTTCTGTGAATCCTGGACAGACCAAATTTGATCTTCTGGATCTGTGACTCTTCAGACAGGGTTTCCTGGTCTCACCATGGAACCAGAAACAGTCTTTTTGACTGAAAACTGAAAGTTCTGGTCATTTAGCTGATTAAGAAGGCAATTTAAAAATCTTTCTTTGAACATATAAAGATAAAAGTAAGATATAGAGATCAACATAATTCACACACAACATATTGCCAAAGTTGGTATTTATTAGTAATTCTCCTTAAAATAGCTGCTAATAAAAACATCAGGTAAATGATTTGATGAATGGTGTCAGATCATCATCTTAAGCTTATTTTAAGAAGTAATGCACATTTGCTGTTTAATTTGAGCCTTACAGAACCAAGCATTTTTTTTTTTTTTAGTAGCAAAGCTTGGTTGATTGACTTTATTTATGAGATACTGACTTCTGATGGTGCAAATAGAATCATCAGTGTGTGAAGAAATCTTCCTGTCCTCAGGGCCACACAGAGTTTTTTTTTCTGCAGTTCAGGTAAAGGAGGGATACCTATTGACTCTCTGGCCCCATCTTGCTCTTCCTCTGAAGTTATCTTCAAGGATAGCTTTTGGAAATTAAAGTCAACTGAATTAGTATGCTTCCTGCATATTTTCCTCCCTCTCTGGGGACAACAAAAGGAGAGAATCTATTCAAATGCACTTAAAGATGTAAATATTTTAACAATTCTCCAGTTTGCAAACATCACCTTAGTTAAAAAGTGGAAGCTCTTAAAACATTTTATTTTTCTCTGTAGTTTTCAGTAAAAAGCAGCATTATTTTTTAATTGCTTTCATCTCCAGATTGCTTCTTACTTTCTTAGCCTCCCACTTCAGAGTGTCCCTCAGCACATAAATGTCTCATAGATGCATCTCATCCACTCTGTCTGCGCTTACAATTCTGTGTCTGTCATGCTGCAATCAAAGGGTGGAGTGAGCAGGGAAGGGAGTGAGAGTGGAGAATTCTAGACATAGCCATTAAAAGACAAGATAGGGCCAACATGACTAAATTGGCAGCTTCGGATACAAGCGATTTGTTGTATAGACTTTTGCACCAAATAAGCTTTTTCACTTTTTACAAGCTATGCAAGTTAGCTTTGAATCACATTCGAAACAAGTTTTACTTACTCTAGCTTTTTTTTTTTTTTTTCTTAAATGGATTTTATTGTACTTGTCATGTTTGGAAATGTATTTCTATTGTTCACTGTTTTGAGACTTATAGGCAAGAAGGGTTTGCAAAATGAAGTTGTCCGTGTTTAGGAGGCATTCAATCTTCAGGATTCCATGGTGGCTTTTAGAAATCTGGCTATTGACTAGACTTCTTAGATGAAATACTCACCTTAACTCACAATATGCAATTCTCATTGCAAGCTTATTGATGCTTAAGAATATTTCTCAAGGTTTCATAAAACGTGTGGTAGTAGGAAAATATTCTTTGAGATTCTTATCAGTTTGTGTGATATGAATTCTATACATAATATCAGCTTTGGTTAAGTTAAGTGTTAACCATTTCAAGTATTACAATTACAATATCCTCTTTTATTCTTACTGAAAGGATATCTTTCAGTAAGCCTCTTTCCGTGAAATTAATTTTAGGTAAAATGGCATTTTCATAAACAGAAAACTTCCTTAGGAAAACATTATTTCTTTAAGAAAATATTGAAGTAAAAAGCATGCAATATAAGTAATAAGCACCTATATTATCTCTCCTGTGATTGTAGATTGGCAAGAAAATAATATTTCAATTCAGGACAGTGTAGGTAGAAATTTTTAACTATAGAGCTTTTATTGGTAAAATTAGTTAAATTTCAAATAAATTTGCTATAGAATTTTATTTCTGAAATGTTTCCTTTTGCATAAAATGGGAGGAATAGTGTAGTTTTCCACAACCATGAATTGTGTGAGAGATAATATGATAACACAATTAGCTCATATCTAAATTGGGTAAGAGCTTAATAAGACAATGTATATAGTCTAGAACATGGGTGACATGGGTGATGTATGGTGGAGGGCTGTCTTCAAAGTCTTTGTAGAACAATGCTAAAGATTTTCTTGTTTCTAAATGAAATTTACCTTAGAGGCATATGTTTTTTAAAAGCCTTATTGGATGGCACTGCTATTTATGGTTTTCATAATTTTTACACCATGGGTTTTATTCCATATCTTACCTAAATATTACATAAGAACTTCCCCTATAAAAGGATTCAGTGAGTGCATTCATGTCATCTGGTAAAATTTCTGGTTTTCAAGTAAATCTGCTTGATGCTTGCAGACAGTTAATTGAAAATTTGAAGATACTAAATAATATTCAGACTTTGCAAATGGTTCTGAGAGGAAGAGATGAGCTGAAAGAATTGACTGAGCTGAAACAACTCAGAGTTTATCCTAGTTAATTTATTTTTTAATGAAAAGTGGAGTTAGATTGCATAGTGGATAAGGGCCTAAAGAGAAATTTCCACACCTTGGAGGTCCTGTGACAACCACTGTTGCTTCCTTCCCTAATTCCCATTTTTCTTTCATCATTGCCGACAGGATCTCAATTTTATTTATTTATTTATTTTTATTTTCTTATTGATTCATTGAGCACAAATGGAGTACAGCTATTGTTTCACTGGTTATACACAAAGTAGAGTCACACCATCTGTGCGTTCATGCATGTACACAGGGCAATGGTATCTGTCACACATTCTGTTATTATTTTTACCCCCCACCCCGCCCCCACCCCTCCCTTCCCTCTATGCTATCTATCCTTCCTCC
>JAJEJO010005711.1:894715-943767 GCA_020662805.1 Glaucomys volans
CCCCGCCCCCACCCCTCCCTTCCCTCTATGCTATCTATCCTTCCTCCTTTCTTGCCACCCTTCCACCCCGCATTATGCATCATCATTCATTTATCAGAGAGACCATTCGGCCTTTGGATTTTTGGGATTGGCTGATCTCACTTAGCATAACAGTCTCCAACATCATCCATTTACCTACAAATGCCATAATTTTATTCTTCTTTATGGCTGAGTAATATTCCATTGTGTATATATACCACAGTTTCTTTATCCATTCATCTACTGAAGGGCATCTAGGTTGATTCCATAATCTAGCTATTGTGAATTGAGCAGCTATGAACATTGATGTGGCTGCATCACTGTAGTAATCTGGTTTGAAGTCCTTTGGGTATAGGCCAAGGAGTGGGATAGCTGGGTCAAATGGTGGATGCATTCCAAGTTTTCTAAGGAATCATTTTAAAGGAGCTGGAACTGCATCCAAGAATAGGTACTGGATGATGCCCTTCTATAGATGAATGGATAAAGAAACTGTGGTATATATACACAATGGAATATTACTCAGCCATAAAGAAGAATAAAATTATGGCATTTGTAGGTAAATGGATGATGTTGGAGACTGTTGCATTCCAAGTTTTCTAAGGAATGTTTTTAAAGGGGCGGGAACTGCATCCAAGAATAGGTACTGGATGATGCCCTTTTATTTTTTTTTTTTTTTTTTTTTTTTTTTTTTTTGCGGTGCTGGGGATTGAACCCATGGCCTTGTGCTTATGAGGCAGGCACTCTAACAACTGAGCTATATCCCCAGCCCTGTCCTTCTATTTTTAAGACTTCTGTTTTCTTGATAGAAGGGTACTTTAAATAATGATGTGATTTCTGGAGTTGCAGCAACTATTTTGCAGTCTTCCATCATAAGCATGAGATAGAAAGCTAGTCTGTGTAAGATGACACAGTCTACAGAAATAGAGTTATGGATCACTTGACAATGGGCTATTTTCTGAGAAATGCATCATTAGGCAAGTTCATCACTGTGTGAACATTAAAGAGTATACTTATGTAAGTCTATATGGTATATAGTCTATTACACATCAAGGCTATATGGTGTACCCTATTGCTCCTAGGCTAAAACCTGCCGAACAAACTAACAAGATAAAGAGTAACATTTAAAATGATGAAAAGGAAAATAAATTTAATAATTTTAAGTGTGTATATACCTGGCAATACAAATTTTACCAATTGTCAACTCTATGACTGTCCTGTGTACCTGAATCACTACCATAACCCATACAGACCTTGGGGATAAGGTCTTTTGGTTATTTGTAAAATAGGGAACATAGCATGAGTGATGTAAAGGAAATTTCTCAAGATCCAAAATAAACAATAACTGAAGCTAGATTTTCTGATGCTCCCCTGAATACCGTAATGTATCATTAACGTTATTGGGACATCAGGTAGTAGAGCAAACAGTCTTATGTCGAATCCTTTCTTGTTTTCTTCTCATTCACTTGCATGTGTTTATTTGTATGTGGATAAGCAAAGGCTTCCTACACCTGTCTGCATGTCCTCCTATTTAATATAGTAAAGAAAACTAGAATTCTTTTGGTTGGCTTATAAGAAACATTTTTGGAAATATTTCTGCTTTGCACATTTGAAAGTCAAGGGGGAACTAAGTAAGAAATGAAGAGGAGCAGCTGAGCAATCCAAAAAATCAGAGGGAAATTTCACAGTTTTATTCTTTCAAAAGATATGCACCAAAGAATACTGGACAGGACCAGGTTCAAGCTCCATTATCAAAACAGCATTTTACATCATAAAAGATGGTGAAATATACCTGCTCATCAAGGAAGAAGGAAAAACCTTCCAGAAACTTTGCAGTCATTCAGAGCACACCATTTAAATCAGAAACAACTGTAATTTGGAGGAGAGTGGGAAATGAATTAAGATACACTAGAATGTACTATATACAACATGGTGGTGGTCATTCATCAAGTGCAACAAGGCAGTTGCTCGGTGAGGGTAGTGATTCCCATAGACACGGCTATCACGGGGTGTAGGTCTGTACATACTTAAGATTGTTATAGCTTATTGTCCTTTGTTTCATTTTAAATGCTGCTCTTTAACTTGTTAGTCTGTTTTGACATGTAATTTATTTGCTATTAGTATCATTACTCCAGTATTACATTTTTTAGAGATTTATTTTATTTTTATTTGACAAAGAATAGTTATATATATTTATGGTATTCAAGCTTTTCTATCTTTACCATTTGCCTAGAGTATATTTTAGGGTTTTATAAATTTATGGTATACCTCATGTATAGAGCATACAGTGAGTTTCTTAGTTTTTATAATGCAATTTTGATCATTTCTTTTAGTGTCTTATTTTACTTATATTTCATGTAATTGATGATATTTTAATTTAAATATACCATCTTGCTATTTGTTTCCAACTTCTTTTCTTGTTTTGACTACCTATAGCTTCTTTGCTAACTATCTGGAATTAGTAAATACTTTTTAATATTCTATGGTATTTGTCTATGGGATTTTAAACTATATTTTATTAAGGATTACAAATTAGAGCAATGATTATCAATAATTACTAATTTTTCGAAGAACAGGTTCTCAGTCAGGGCTGATTTTTTCACCCCCAGATGATAATTGCTAAGTTTTGGGGGAGATATTTTTGTTTCTTTTAAAAGGAAGAAATGAGGCTGCTACTGACACCTAATGAATAGAGGCCCAGTGAAAGGAAAGTGAAACCAGGCGAGCAACTCAGAAACCAGGCAGAGAGATCCACACAGAAAGTTTATTTGCCAGTCAGAGTCTGACAAAGGCCATCGCTCAAAAGGGCAAAAGAGGGCAGGGAAAGTCTAACTTTGGGGTTATTTTATAGGGCTATTTGTGTAGGCTTGCTTGAGCTGTCTATGTGAAGCCCCGTGCCCGTAGTGGGCTTTTCTAGTAAAGCTCTGCGGTAGGCTATTCCTATGAATGGCCTGTGTGAAGTCTTGCTGTTTGCTATTCCTAGTATGAATTGCCGGGTGAAGCCTTGTGGTGGGTACTTAGGAGAGCAAAGAGATTTTTCAGTTAAGTTGGTTAACAGATGGTGAGGGGGATGAGGAGCTATCGGCTAACTTTTGGTTTCTCTGCAAGCACCTCTCCAGGGTAGGAAAGCAAAATTTGGAAGGGGAGCTACCTGCTAACTTTTCTTTTCTTTGCAAGTACCTTTTTATGGCAGAAAAGTGAAACTTATTTCATAAAGTGGCAGTAAGGATTTAAAAATGGTTGTACAGATGTTAAGCTTTGGACCTTATACCCAGGATTATGCTAAGGATCCTGCAAGGCATTGGAGAACCCTCCTGTTATGGTTTAGATGATGTGTCCCCGAAAAGCTCATGTATGAGAGAATACAAGCATGTTCAGAGGTGAAAAGATTAGACTAAAGGAGGTTCAACCTAATCAACAGATTAACTGAGTGATACGGATTAACTGTGGTTAATGGGTGGGGGCACAGCAGACCAGAATGCTGGTAAGACAATGGACAGTAAAGACTGAGTACATGAGGTTTCAGAGGAGGAGGACTCTGTTGGAAATTGGACTAGGGCTCATTTATTTGTGTTCTGGCAAGGAAGTTGGTCCACATTTTGTCCATGTCCTAAGACTTTCATGGTTCTGAATTTAAAGGTGATGTGCAAATTAATGTGGCAGACGAACTTTCTACGCAGCACAGCATTCAGGTGGTAGGATGGATGTTGTTGGCAACTTTTAGCCAAGTTTACTGTGATAATCAGGAGAAGAAAGAAAAGCAGAAAGATTGGAAAACCTGAAATTTGTCCAGAAAAGTGTGAATAAAATTGGGGCTAAAGAAGAGTGTGTTTTTAAAGACATTACAGTCACTGAAGAGGTGCTAATTACTTTACACAGACACAATAAGAGGGAAGAGTTGAGGGCATCTTGGGAACTGACAAGACCACAGCCATTTCAGACTCAAGGGTGTAAAATAAAAATTTCTTTGAGAAAAGACCTCGGGAAGTTGTTTTGCTGTGCTCATCTGCCCAGGCACTCAGAGGCTGCTGCAGCCATGGTCCCAGCAGCTAGGCAATTGCTTGAGTTGGTAGTAGACATGGCATTGACCACATGGTGCTGGTTCTGCAGGAGTGCAGGATGCATTAGTTAGGGGTCAGGGAGGATTCCAAGATTTAAAGGAAGATCTGGGAGGCCAGGCAAAGTATAGAAGGGTCCCTGCAGGCTGCTCCTGAGAAGTTGATGCATGAAGATGTGAGAAGGAAGCTGAAGCTTCAGATTAAGAGATTCCAGTAATGTGGAACATTTGCTGAGGAAAACTGAAGAAGTAGAGCAGAAACAAGCCAAAAAGAGGCCATGTGGTCTGCAAACCATAAGACTATAGTGGTGGAGCTATATAAGCCCTTTGCAGAGAACATCACAATGCCATGTGACCCATATGATGAATGTGGAGCTATAGAACTTGTTGATTCAGCTGGATTTCAGCCTTGCTTTGTACCTATCCCTTCCTTTTAAGCACCTCTTTCTTCCTTGTGGAATGAAATGTTTACTGTGCCATTATATATCGGATATACATAACATGTTTTGATCTTTACTCTCATAGCTTTCATAGCTAAGAGTTTGCCTTGAGTCTCAGCTGAGATTTTGCACGTGGACTTTTGAACAATGCTGAGACTATTAAGATTATGAGGACCTTTGAAAATGGACTAAATGTATTTTCATTGTGACATGGGCATGAGTGCTTTTGGGGACCAAGGACAGAATGTTATGGTTTAGATATGAGGTGTCTCCCAAAAGCTCATGTGTGAGACAATGCAAGCATGTTCAGAGGTGGAATGATTAAACCATGAGCGGCTTTACCTAATCAGTGAATTAACTGGATGATATGGATTGACTGGGGGGTAACTGTAGGTAGGTAGTGTAGGTCACTGGTGGCATGCTGTCATGCCTTTGGTGTTTTATTGATTGATTGATTGGTTGATTGTCCCCGGTGAGAAGTGCTCTCTCTCTTTCCTGGTGGACATGTTCTGAGCTGCTTTCCTTCACCACATCCTTCTGCCATGTTATTCAGCCTTGCCTTGAGTACAATGGTTTGGAATTGGCTGACTATGAACTGAAGCTCTGAAACTATGGCCCCAAATAAACTTTTCTTCCTATACATTTTTCTCATCAGGTCTTTGGTTATAGTGATGAAAAGCTGTCTAAGATACCCCTACCAAAAAGAATTATCCTGCCCAAATATCAATTCTGCCAAGGTTGAGAATCTCTGCTAACAATATGCATTCTGAAATGATCAAAATCTGTTTAGAGTTAATAGTATACTACTTAACATGGAAAATTTCATATCTGGCCCTTTGTATTTCCAACTTCCCACTTCTCACTTCAAAAATAATATAAAATGAGGAAAGTATAATTGCATTTACCAATTGCCATCCTATACGTAATCATTGTTGTTTATTCTAGTTCCACATATTTTATAAATCCTAATATAGTTTAGTTGGGTAATTTTAAAAGGAATTTTAAGAAAATAATTATTTTTGATGTTTACTGTTTCTTATATCATTTTTCTTTCCTGTATATATACCCAACTTTCCAATGGGTACTATTTCTTTGCAACCACAAAAGCATCCTTAGCCATTTTGGTAGTGCAGATCTGCTGATGACAAATTCACTCAGTTTTATCAGCATTTATTTGACTTCTATATTGGAAGGCTATTTTCTCTGTTTATAGAGTGTTGGATTGACAGGCTTTTGTTGTTATTATTTTTGATTGCTTGCTTTTGTTTTTCTTTTATTTTTCTTTTAATATTTCCACATTCTGTTCCATCAGCTAGCCTCCTGTTTTTGATGTAAAACTGTAGTGGCTCATTACTTTACTATATATAATGTGCCTTTATTCTTTTGGCTACTTTTAAATTTGCTCTTTATCTTTTGTTTTCAACAGTTTGATAAACTTAGTTTGGAGTTACGTTATTCATGTCGACAATGTGTTTTTTTTCCTAAAACTTGATATATAAAGATAATTACACAAAGATCTCTCTTTTTTATTGTTTTGTTTTATCAATACCTCTTTTTATTTTCAACATTTTAGTTTCACTTCTTTATTTTTTCTTTTATGTTCTGCATAAAGGCTTACAGAAGTCATTTCTTTTTTCCTATGCATTAAGTTTTACAATGGTGAGCTTCTTCTTGGCATTTTTAAATTATTTTATTCTCAATCTACATTGATATTACCATTATAATTACTACCATTGTTTTGGATTTTATTCAACTTTAATAAACATGCACATGCTGTATTTTACTTCATTTTATTTTTTTTACTAACTAGTAAATTTCATTTCTTTCATCTCTCATTCTTAAAGACTTTTTTCAAACATTTTCTCCAAATACAATCAGTATTGTATTAGGATTAAAACGTTATGAAAAAATATGTGTATAAAATACGTATGTGTGCTTATATAACTTCAGTAGTTTCCAATAGGATGTTAGAAGCTTATTCTTGCTTTTTTACTTCTTGAAATCTATTTTGTTAGAATTACAAAACTTGAAAGAATTTTAGAAACATCATCTTATATAGCATATTTAATGGGTTATTTTGGAATTTAAAAAGTTAATATTATGAGTTAACCTCAATAGTATTTTCTATTGTATTGAGGATGCTTCTTCTTCCCTTTCTCCTATTCTCCTTCATCATTATTACCATTAATAAAATAATTGTTTTCAAACATTTTTCTCCCTAAAAATACATCACCAGAAAGTTCCAATGGCCATGTTTCCTTATGGCAGTGATCCAATGGGAGAATGTTGCCACGTCAAGCGTATTATCAGAATCCAATGGTGATGCTGCATTTCCTCTGGTTGATGCAACTACATCTACTTCAAATAACATTATCTGATGAGAAAATTAAGCATCTTACAAAATTATTACCTTTTTCCAGGTCATACATGGCTAAATGTCAACTTAAAAGCTCAGATCTCTAGTGTTACTTATATACTATGGAATCAACCAACATTATCCAGCAACAAGGATTTTGGAGTCAGAAGACAAAGAACAACAGTCTAGTCAAATTTCTCATTTTATAGACAAATTAACTATACAACTGTAGAATAGAAACCAGCCTGATTTTACTGCATAAAGGTTGTGATAGAGTAGAATCCTTGCTGGAACATTTGTAGTCTGTACATAAAATTGAATTCAGGAACTTAATGAAACACAGTGGATTTTTTTTATTTTAAATTCTTGATGAACTATTCATACTTTATGCATACTGTTACAGAGAAAATCAAAACTGAAAAGCTACCCATGCACTCTTACAACCTGTAGAATGTAGAAATCAGAACTTAAGTTGAAACTTCTCTGCTAATTCTGTTTTGAAGGATATAATCTAAGGGAAAGAAAAAGGAAAGAGAAGGGAGAAGGGAAGAGAGAGAGAGAGAGAGAGAGAGAGAGAGAGGAAATGAGAAAGAGAGGGAGGAAATTCAAGATGGTACGCTACTGAGTCTTGTCACACTTACCAGAAAATAAAGCAAAAACACAACTCAAATAGTACTATTGACTGCTGGATCATTCTGGATGCTCCTAGACAGACCACATGAAATTTCTATGCCTGGGAGCAATCCTTCATGGGGAAGAAAACCTCACTTGTCTTCCCAGTCTCTTTCAACTCTTGTCTTTCCTTAAAATCTTCTCCATGGGGTTTCCTCTACATATGTGGTCCTTTGTAGACTGGGGTCGGTTAGACTTGAGTCTTAGAGCTGCAGATCTTCTACAGGTGGGAGTGGAAAAGACGAAGTCAAAGGACTCCTTGCACATAGAGGAAGGCAGGCAACCAATGCTTTTAGGAAATGAGGTAACTGCCAAGCAAGCCTGTACTTTCTGGTCTTGGAATGACTTTGACCTGGTGCTAGGTCTTTATGCAAGATCCTTTAGGTCATTAAACCATACAAACAGCTGATATGCTATTTTTACAAAGGAACATTGATGCAAAAATATTTTATGAATTATAAGAAAAATAAATCTAATGGTGGAGTCAAATTACAATATGTTATGGTCAGATAGTATGGTAGTTTTTTAAATGTCTGCATATTTTTTGATGTTTCTTCCTTTGATAGGCTGTGCTTTACGTCTTCTTCCCTGAATTAGAAGTAGAGTACACAGTATAGTAAAAGTGAAGCTGTAATTTTCAGGGCAAAGTAATAGAAAGAAAAACATCTTCTTTCCTCTTCTCTTGGGATATTTGTTCTAGTGGAAGCCAGTTGGGTAAGAAATAGCAACAACTTTGAGACCATCATGATGAAGAACCCATATGTGAGACAGAAGTCATTGATCTCAATTAAGTTAAAATTGTCTGCTATGCTCCAGACATCAGACAGAAAGTGAAACCTTTTTGGAATTTCTGGATCGGTCTGTCTGCTAGTTAAGCACATCTGAGGAACTTCAGTTGATGCTCCAAGAAGCAAAGGAATCATCTAGCCAAGTCCTCCTCTGAGTGCAGCTTGCGGAATTCACGGAATGAAATGCTGGTTGCTTTTTTACCCTGTACATGGTGTGATTTTTTTATTCAGCAACAATAAATGGATTAGATAGGTTTATCTCATGAAAGAAAGATCTATTTAATGGTAACAGATTAAATAAGAAAATCTGTGTGATTAACTTCATGGAGGCTGAGAAAATAATTTGATGAAACACAAGATGCAGTCCTGATTTTTAAAAAAATACTGGTTAGGTTAAACAAAGAAGGAAATAGCTTTAATTAAGGATCTGACTGAATGAATACAGTATTTGTAAAAAAGAAAAAGGTTAAAGATTTTAGATGGAAAGAAAATTGGAAAGGTGTTTAGTACTTTTAAATGAAAGTTATAAAGCAATATGCAAAATATAAGTCCACTAAAATCATCCTAAGGGTACATAAATTTCATATTCATAACATGCAGACTATCTGAAAAGATACACTAGACGGCTATCAACATTTATCTGGGGGAATGATGGTGGGATTGGAAAGCTTGGCAATATGTGTAAAGAGATATTTTAAAGACATATTACTTGAATTTTTTCTTTCAATGAATATGAATTTAACCATTTATTGTATAATTTAAAATTAAGCCATTCAACAAACCAAACACACAGAAAATGAAAAATTGAAAAAGATTTAGATGCAGCCTGAACACATGGGTTGTCTATTCCAGTGACGGTACAGAACCCTGGTAGGGGCCTGGTTCATCTTGCAGCATTTCCTGTCTCCTTCCTGTTCCATACTGCCACGGGTTCTAAATGACATAATTGCATCATCTCCTTGGTTTCTGTGGAACTGAAGACCGAGTGCATTTATATTATTACCCTAACATAACTTCTCAGACAAAAGCATGTTCAGTTTTATAGAGAACAAAGACAATTTTTTTGTTATTTCACTTTACCCTGCTGTTCATAGGACTCTTAAATAAGAAGAAAAAAGATTTTTGTTGTTGTTTTATGTCAGATAATGTTTCAATTATCTCACTTTTTTATTGTGTCTTTGGTCTACCTTTCCCAGTCCACTGTGATCCTGTAGAATAACCTTCCATGAGTGCTTTAACTCAGCACACTTCAAAACCAGAGCCTTTTGTGCGAGATCTGAGCCATCCCTATCAGGTGGCCCCTTGAAGCATTGATTCCCTGCTTTAATTTTCCTCTTATGATATTATTAACAACCCTGAACTTTTCATGTTGCGGTAATTGTGATCCTTTTGTGCTGATTCTGTTTCCTTAGGTCCTATATTAACAAAAATGGATTTTGTCCTCATTTCAGTATTCTTTTTCCCCTTTGTACTCTGTCTTCTCTAGTTGTATGTTCTCTAGTTGTATGTTCTGGATAGACTCTGTAAGTCAAGAGGTATCTAGATACCTCCACTGATCCACAGGTCATCATCATGGGACATTTGCTCCATTATTTTAATACCTGCTGAGGATCAGGAGCTGTATGTGGTATTCCACTGTAAGTGGGCCATTCACAAATACCCCTCCCTTTATTCAGCATCACCCATTTTCTTCCTCTTTCCCACCTCAGCATCTATCTGCACTGTCCTTTGGCTCTGCTTCCTATTAGACACATGCTACTGCAGATTCTATACCTCATTGAGTTTAATTATTATGCTCTGATCTTCTCTCCCTATTAATGATGCTGCAGTGATCTTAAGAGTGCTACAACGTCTTCCAACAATGCAAATGGTTTAACCTTGTCTCCTCTTTCTTGTAGTTATGCATCTCTGAGATCCTCCACCCACTATAGAGTGATGATAGTGTAAATAAAATTTTAAAAAATCAGGTCAAATGTTCCCTTTATCCTACATATCTCTTCTTGTACATCTTTATACAAAATATATTTTATGGAAATATATTTGTCTTGGTGTCTTTTCAATAGCCCTGAGATGTGTAAAAGAACCCAAATTGCTTCTTTTTTGCCCTTTGAGTATGCAAAAATATCACCTCCATATTACTGTCGATGAGACACAAAGCAGAAGGAACAGACACACTTTACATCTAGAAAGTCATACAGTGCCAACTCCTTGCAAATATGCTTACTATGGAGCATACACATTCAAATTAGAATCTGAAAGGGTATTGCCTCTCTGTGATAGGCATGGTAATGGTCTCCAGAGAAATCCATGGCTAAATCCACAGAATGTGCAAGTATGTTACCTTCCATGACCAAAGGGACTTTGTGATTAAGTTCAGTATCTTGAGGTGGGAGATGATTCAGATTAGTCTTTGGTAATCGCAAAGGCTGTTAATGTAAAAGAGACCAGCGTATTAGTGATTTGTTCTGAAAAAGACAAAATATTGTTGACTTTGAACATGGAGAAAGGGGCATGGGTGAAAGAACCAAAGAAATCTCTAGAAACTCAAAAAGACAAGGATTTGATTTCTGTCTTGAAATCCCAGAAGTATAGATGTCTGGGAAACACCTTGACTCTAGCCCAGTGAAACCCATTTCGTACTCTAGCATCCCGAACTATAATATACTACATTTTTACTTTTTTAAGTCAATAAAACTTGTGGTAATTTGTTTCAGCATCAACAGGAAACTGATACATTGTCCAAAGAGGCAGTTTCAATAAGTGATTTACTGATGCAGTAGAATTGTCCAGCTCAGACCCTATAGAGTAAAATAGACTCAAATTACTTTTTGCTTGCACCTTCTAAAATGAGGTTCATTTTTATTTCAACAACCCAAATGTCCATCCCTTATTTTCCCCCTTAGGCTGAACTTTCTTTAATATCTTCAACTATTCACCACCTCCGCCTACTTCTGCTACAATGACCTAGTCATATAATACAGAAAATCCCTAAGCGTTACTTTCTCTTTCTTCAGCAGAATGGAGTCAGTGAACCTTGGGAGACTTTCCTTTTATTGGAGCAATAAATTCTTCCATTGAGATGAAGACTTATTTTTACAACCAATTCCTTTTTTAATGACAGTACAACCTACCACAAGGCCAGTTGAGACTCAGTTGCCAGAAGTATAACATCTGCATTCTCAGTGCGAAAGCATTCCACCAAGTACATTGATTACTGTAGGAAGAAATGTCTTTATTGTACATTAAAACACAAGTATATTCAGGAAATAAAGCACTAAGCACTCTCTTTATATCATTGTTTTTCCAGCTTGGCAGTTTTATAATTTTCCCATGTCCTTTCAGACCTGGTCTTCATTCTAATATCCTGTGTCATTATTTGTTAAATGATTTCAGTGACTTCATGCCATCACTTCATCACTCTCACCCATCCTCATGATTTTTTATAGAAAAGTGAAACAAAACTACTTGCTGTGTTGTTTCCATTTTGAACCTAATTCCGCATTATTGTACACTGTTGAACAGGAGCATTTTCATTCCAAACTGCAGCTTAATGATACAAACAGTATACTCATTTCATTCCAAACTCTTAATCCACTTACTCATTCTCTTAAAAAAGGTTAATTGAAAGTTAATTGAATCACCCTGTGTGTATATTAATATGCTAGGATTTATGGTGATTAATTTTTTTAACAAATTCATATCTACGACTCCTGTCTCCAAAGAGTTTACTTGCACTTTTCATATATAGTGAACAATTGATTAATATTTTATAATATAAAATTCACCCCCACACACAAAAATGAAGCTAAATTCACTAAAAAGACCTCCTTCCCCAATCCATTGGCTTGCTAATTTCTTTCCTCTCATCAAAATAGTTATGTTCTCCCCAGTTTTAGGCTTTTTACACATTTCCCTTTAACACATACTATGTTAATTATGGTATTTATACAGATGTCTACATATATTTCTAGTATAATCTATGTGACATATCACCTAGATTTTTCCAGACAACATAATCCTAGGGTGTCATAACCACGTTCACAGTCTTCAATAGCGTCAGCTCTTTCTATTAGCTTTTTCCTTTTTTGTTAGTTGATGATCTAATTTTTACCCCTAAGCATTTAAGCTTAAAAACATCAGCTTCACTGTAATGCATTCTATCCCTTTAATTTAGGATTGACAGGTAAAATACAAGACAGCAAATTAAATTTAGACCTTGGATAGGCAGCAAATGGCATTTATTTTAACTATGGCCCATGGAACATATTGTGATGATATTTGCTCAATCTGGCAACCCTAGTCTAGTGGTTTGCAAACTCCAGGGCATCAGAATCGCCTGGAGGATTTGCAAAGAAACACATCGGTGGGTCCCACCCTTGTAATTCAGTAGGTCTGGCTGGATTTTAATGTAGCCAGTTAGGAAATTTAGAAATTGGTTTACACTTCTAACAAATTTTCAATTAATGGGGAAGAGGCCAGTACTTTGAGAATCACTAATGCAATTTAATTCCTTTGATTACTAGTGGTAGTTCTCAGTCTTGGCTGCATATTACAATCAACTGGGGACCTTTTAAAAACATCCAAGTGTACAAGTCCTAAACCACATGCTGTGCTTTAATTAATATGGGGTGTGGTTCAGGCTTGGGGTGGTTAAGAAGCTTCCATGGTGATTTTACTTGATTTAATTAATTGAATTTTGATTAACCCAAAGCAGGGCTAATTGTGATGCTTTGTACATATTTGACCTCTTCTGAACCTCTCTTTGTGGACAGTATCTAACTTATAGATAATTCTAATCTTTATGACTTCTTGCCTCAAGTACTTTCTCAGCCCATTCTCCAATTTTCATAGCTTCATTATCTGATTCACCCTTTACACACTGTATATTAATTTTTCTGAATCATGATTGTGGTCTTATGATATTTTAAATTTGTTTTTAGTTTTAGATGGACGCAATACCTTTACTTTATTTATTTGTTGTTTTTTTTTTATGTGGTGCTGAGGATGGAACCCAGCGCCTCACCTGTGCTAAGCGAGCACTCTAACACTGAGCCACAACCCCAGTCCCTTATGATTGTTTTATAAAAATGTCTTCAGCATCACTTGGCAATTGGATAAACATGGATTTTTTTATCTTGTCAATTAAGACATTGCATATACAACCTGTTTAGAGCCAACTTTTAAACCCCTTTAAGGGATGTCTTTTTTTATAAACTTAATGCCGCAGAGAAATCAAGTTATACTTGTTTCCCTGTGCCTATTCTCTTCCAAATATATCAGTTGCTTCTTTGGCTTAGGGACCTGTGCTTGTCTTCATTTCTTCCTTATAGGTAAGTCACATTACCTGCAGTTCTTGCCTCCTTTTCTTCCCTCCTTGAGTTTCTGTAAATGCTGTTTCCTTAGAACCCTTGTTTATAACAATCATAAAATACTTACTGCAACTCATTTATTCACACAATCAGTTCATGTGCAACCAATATTTATGAAGTGCCCTTTATGTGCACTAGGTGGCATCAGTGAGCAGAGTCCTTGCTCCCCTGCAGTTTCTACTCTTGAGAAAAGAGAATCAACATCTGATCGCATATTAGGTGGTGATCAGCAAGATAAGAAAAATTAAAAAGAGGAATGGGGTGGAAAAAAGGAGTAGTGTGGAGTTGTTTTAAAAAGAATGGGTTGGTCTGGAGACATTTCTCTCATACTGACATTTTATAGGCGCCCACAGTAAGTGGAGGAATGAGCTTGCTTTGAGTACAAAATGCGATTTGTGCACATTAAGAGCCTCAACACTCAAGGGGAGGAGATGGTGTCCTTGAAAAAACAGAGAATAGGGGTAACGTGCTCAGTTAAAAGTGCGAGGTCTGTGATGAGGGAAATGTGTGATTCAACCGTTTGGATAATTGTTTATTTGATTTGTTGGTTTGTTGGTTGGTTTCATTGATTTTAAAGGAAAAAAATGTTATCGTTACAGTAGGCATCTGTGTATTTATGTGTTTATGTTATATATAGATAAGATAGTGGGTTTTTCTTAAGCCAATGAAGCAAAGCACCAGAGTCCTGCCCCATCCCTCAAAAGTGGCTGTTTTGGAGAATGATGGATATAAAAGGGAAGTCAGGTTTTCCTTTCTGATAAAGTGCCTTTAGGGATCTCAGGGAAAAAGTGACTTAATAATGAGTTGTGATTTCTTTCTTCACTTTCAATTTCAATTTATTGGTGTACCTAAATTTTCATTTGTAGTTTTATATTCTTTATTTTAGAAAGCCCACACATTGAGCAACAATACACATGCTGTTTACATGTTTAATACATATACATACAAGTATTTAGGTCATTACAGAAATCATGCTCTCTGAATATTTTGTTAATTTACATTATATTTATGATATGTATCCATGTTACAATGTTGTATAATCTGTTTTATGCATTTTAATTGCTGTATGATAATATGTAATATTTTACCCAGTGATTATGCCACAATATACTCATTCCTGTTGGAAAATTGTCTTCTAAAGCTTGTTGCAATTGAAGGGAATAAATGCAATGATAGACACTGCATAACACCTGCTTGAGTTTCTCTAGGTTCTCTATCTAGGAATGTGATTGTATTTTCAAACTACAACACAAAACTCAATTCATTTTCAAAACGATTGCAGCAGTCTGTACTCCCTTTGGGAGTTCATGAGAGTACTCGAGATTTCTTTTACTGTATTTCATATGATTACTCATTGTGTTGAGTAGAAAGCGATCCCACCTACTACCACTTAAAGAAGTTCACATCCCAATCATGGGATCTATGATACCACATAGCAAAGGGGGATGAAAGTAGCATATAGAATAAAAGTTGTTATTAATGGATGTTAAAATAGGTATGTTAGCCTAAATTATAGAGGCAGATTCAACTGTAATCACAAGAGTTCAAGTGGAAGGAGACAGAAGAGGGGAAGCAGAGAGCAGGCAACTTTAAGGCGGCCTTTCTGGCTTTGGCATGGGAGAATTAGCCCTCCCCATAGAAACAGGTGGCATCCAAAAGCGTGAAAAGTAAATGAATGAATTCATCCCTACAATCTCCAAGAGCAGATGCACACTGCTGACCCCTTGGTCTTATCCTCGTGAGATCTTAGTCAGATTTCCTTCTACTGAACTGTAAGATAGTAAGTTTGTGCTGTGTTAAGCCAGTAGAAAGCAGCCACAAAAAACTAGGACTGACTGAAGGTCAAGTTCTATTCACATGTTTATTGGCCATTCAGGTTTCCCATTGATGAATTACCTGTACCTGTTGCTCATTCTTTTAAAAAATTGACATAGAGAGCTGGGCTTGCAGCTCAGTGGTAGAGCGCTTGCCTAGCATGTGTGAGGCTCTGGGTTCAATGCTCAGCACCACATACATAAAAATAAATAAATAAATTAATTAATTAATTAATTAAAAAAATAAAGTTCCATTGACAACTAAAAACATATTTTTTTAAAAAAATTATATACAGCTGTTTTGGAAATGTATCTCAGATAGGGATTGATTTTCAGTTATGTATATTATGTTTAGGGGTGCTTTTGAAAATGATTTTTTTTTAATATCCACAGAAGACTGATTTGAAGCTTTATCTTTTATTTTAAATTTTTTGTTGTTAATGGGAATTGAACCCAGGAATGCTTAACCACTGAGACATGTCCCCAACCCTTTTTAAAATATTTTATTTTAGAGACAGGGTCTCACTGAGTTGTTTAGGGTCTCACTAAGTTGCTGAGGCTGGCTTTGAACTCGTGGGCCTCCTGCCTCAGCCTCCGAGCTGCTGGGATTATAGGCGTGCGCCACCAAACTCAGATTGAAGCATTATCTTTTGGTTTTAAAATTAATATTCAATTTTGTAAAATTAAAAGTGAAAAAGCCGAGTCCCTATTTGGATTTGAAAGTTTGCTTGAAAGTCTCATTTCATCTAAGCCAATCCCAAAAAACCGAAGGCCAAATGTTTTCTCTGGTAAGTGGATGCTGATGCATAGTGGGAGGTGGGTAGGGAAGAATGATGGAACTTTGGAATATGAAGAGGGGAGTGAAGGGAGGGGTGGGGAGGTGGGGATGGGAAGGATGGTAGAATGAGACAGACATTATTACCCTATATACATGTATGAAAAAAAATTTTTTAAAGAAAAGAAAAATTCTCATTTCATCTCTCTATTTGTAAGTCTAGTAAATTTAGCAATCATTATTAAGGAGATTTTGATCATATTTAATCCTATTTATAACTAAACTATTTCAATGACTTTGAAATGAATTTATTTATTAAACATATTGAATATAATTTTAAGGCCTGCTCGTAGGCCCTAGTAGCAATAAGCATATCCAGGCATAGAGTCTGGTTTCTAATATGATCCTCAAACAAAAGGAACCAAGACTTCATGGAGTCATGTATGATTCTAGAACTGGACATGCAACATCAATTGCCAATGAATCTGGAGGTACTTTCATTGCCTGAAAGTTAGGAGATGCTTATTAAAACCTATACCTATGAGTATATTGACAAATGCCAAAAGCAGTTAGTCAAAGGATCCCAGGATCAACTGAAAGAGCTCCCCATTACCAACAATTTGTGCAGAAAAATAAAGAAACACTGGATTGCAACTCAAAGTATAAAATAATCTACAATTCCCTGTTGATATAAATAAATGGCTCCATAACATAAGTGAGGGAGAACAGACGAATGTGCCTTGAACGGTGCTTCCAAATGATTTATGTGGATGCTGTTCCGTCAAGGAGATGGAGTGTTAACTCAGTCTCTACCTGTGGACTGCATAGAGTGACTTCCTTCCAGAGTACAGTGTGGGGCTGGGGTGAGGCAGGATGTGACTTTGTTTTTATATTATAGAAACCTGATGAGCCCTATCCCAACTAGACAATCAAGGCTGGTATCAACAGTGATGTCATTTTGATAAAATATAAATAGACAGATAGAAGGAGGAGAATGAAATATTATCTCTGTGTTTTCCCCCCAAACCCATTCCTTTGTTCTAATCAGGACAAAATATCATACAAATGTTAATTGAAGGCTGTTCTTTTAACTACCTGACCAGTTCAGCTCCAAACTCTCAGGATCATCAAAAATGAGAAACACTGAAGAAATTGTCACAGTCTACAGGTGCTTACAGAAACATGATGTTTAAATATAATTCCTGGATGGGATCCTGAAACATAAAAAGGATGTTAGATAGAAGTGAGTGAAATCTAAGTTACGCACTTTGATATTAAATGGACTATACAAATGAAAGAAGCAAGCAACACGATGTGGGCCATATGTGACTTTTGTACTATCTTTACAAATTTTTTTTTAAATCTAAAGTTATAGATTAAATCCATATTTTAGATTAAATTTATAATTTGATGAACCTTAGTTGTTCAAAAATTCATAAACTTAGTCTATGGTCAACTTAACATTCCCAAGTCTGAATCAATTCATCTGTGACCTAATCTGTCAAAGGTTTTATGATTTTTGAGGAAATGAGATAAGGCATACATAATACCTGTCACATGGGTGGCCATATAAAATCACTTGCTGAATGTCCACTCATTTCACTGTGAGAGATGCCTAGGTACCAGTGCTTATGTAATTATGTTATTCTGTGGTCATTTGGGCGAAGAAGGGTAGATTTACTGTTTTAGTGGGAAGAGTTAGAGTTATAGAAGCATTCATACTGGTTACAATATGGGTTTCACCATAGTGTGTAGCAAAGTGTGTTACCTTTCTAAATCACATTTTTAGCTTCTATCCAACGGTGACCATAACACCAACCTTTCAAGCTTTTTGTAAAAATCAAATATAATATTTATACAGTGACTCCTGACTGGTAGGATGCTTGCAAAATTTTTTTCCCCTTCTATTCTGTTTGAAGAAAGCAAGACTTAATCATGATTATATCACTCAATTACCTAAGAATCCAATTAATGTATAGTAGATGCTCAATAAATTTTCAATGAATGATCATGAAATGGATAAGAACAAAAGCACATGGCTCGGGTTGTGGCTCAGTGGCAGAGCATTTGCCTAGCACGTGTGAGGCACTGGGTTTGATTCTTGGCATCACATGAATAAATAAAGGCAATGTGTCCATCTGCAACTAAAAACATTTTTAAAAAAGCACAGCTAAAGGAATATGAAAAGAAAAGAAGATGATAATTATTGCTTTGAGTTTCTGTGTTCTCCCTAACACTGCTGTTTTGTTGTCTGT
Source organism: Glaucomys volans (assembly GCA_020662805.1). NCBI lineage: Eukaryota > Metazoa > Chordata > Mammalia > Rodentia > Sciuridae > Glaucomys > Glaucomys volans. The sequence goes on from JAJEJO010005711.1 coordinate 913,257, forward strand.
GTGGAATTTATTTTAAGACTCTTTTGGTACTAACGGTGTGACACATGTTTGTGTATGCAAGTTAACTCTAATTTACACCCTAGGGTGAGTTGCCATGTACAGTACCTTTCTCAGGAATTCACACTTCAGAGGTGGTTAAACAGTATATCATAGGAAGCACCTTAATCAGAAATCAACACCTTCAGAGGTGGGAACTTAGCACTCTTAAATGGAAATTTACACAAGAGAGGATGTTTATTATTAGCATGTGGTGTTAGAAATAATTTTCCATTGGTGAAATAAAAATGTCAAACATGGATGTTTGCTTAGAAAGATTTTTATTCGCCATGGCAACTACATAAATGAATTGTAAATTTCAGCGAAGTTGAGAGTGCAAAAACATCAGTGCAGCTTTTGGGGTTCTGTGACTCTCTGCTTCATGTAGGGCTCCTGTCTCTCCTGGCTTCACTGGAGACCATCTGGGTCTGCCCTGAGAGTCTCACTAAGTTGTCCTGAGGACCTCTCAGGCACCTGCTAGTGGGAAGAACTTGGCTCCTAAACTCATGGTGGAATTCATCTTTGCTTCTGCTTAATAATAAGTACTTTAGTGGTACATAGAGAATTTAGTCTTAGACTTGTTTTGATTTAGTATACTAATCAATAATAAAGGGAGATATTAGTTTCCATTCATCTATCCAAGAAGAGACTCCTAGTATTTATTTAAAGAAACTTTGCTGTGCTAAAATACTTTTTTTAAAAAAATAAGTAATCATTTTTAGATTTAAAACAGATATATGTTAAAGATTCTGTTCAACTCCCTAATTAATAAGAGTGTCAGTATGATGTAAAAACTATTTCAAAGAAACATGGAAAGAATAGACACATTTATAGATATTGAAATTTTAAAAAATGTGCAAGACCACCCTCATACTTAATGGCTTTCTAGAAAGTTATTATTCTCTTGGTTATAAATTATTATAGCAAAAGGATACAGATGAACATCAGTGAAGTTTTTTGTTTTGTTTTAAAGCCCTTTGAGCAAAGTCTGAGAGAAAACTAGGCACTGTTTTCCAGATGTCCACTCCCTGTGGAGTCACACAAAGATGCAGTTAATTCTCTCAGCAATAATGCACTACATATATACAAAGAAGAGGTCACCATAGTGAGGCTGTCCATGTATATTATTGGGGATCACTCACAGAGGCTTGCAGTGTCCATGGGCTGATCTGAGTGACTTAGACTATAGCCCGCTCCATAGAGCAAAAATCAGGATTTCACACTCAATCACTTTATTAGGATAAAATGTTCTGAGCAAACTAGAGTGGTCTAAGCAGTAAAAAGCATATAAAACATACTTATGGGACAGATTATTTTAAGTTCTCAGAGGTTACCTCCCCGCAAAATGACCAAGAGCCAGTCCTGAAGAAAAGCCTTTGTTTAAAATGCACAGAGTTTGAGCAATCTGGTCCTACCCTTTTGTGCCCAGGAATCAAAACTAGCTTTTCAATAGAAGACAGAAATGTCTTCTTATAACAGAATTTGTTTTCATATAAAAATAAGTATTTTGTATTGATACCATTTGCCCACAATTTGTAGAATTGTAAAATAGTCCCTTGGCATCAAAATCAGATACCATGGAAAGGTAAAGCACAGCAAATGCATAGTTAGCTCTTGAAGCAAACTTTGCCCAAAGCTTTCAAGCAAATAGGTTTAGCTTAATTCACCTATTTTTAATATCTCTGGCACTGTGTGTGTGTATGTTTGTGTGTGCTTGTGCGTGTGTGTGTGTGTGTGTGTGTGTGTGAGTGTATGTATTAGCCCATGTCTCTGTATTTGGGATTAGTAGAGAGCATTACAGTAGATATGATAGCCCAGAGAGGTTCATGACCCTATTCATATCAGAGAGTGAACCCACAGTTCACAAACTGGTGCTTGTTTCACATGGTTAAATTATTCTGGAACCTGTCACAGGTATTTGGAGAAGTAAATGCTCTAAGAAAACAGTCAAAATGATTTAATAATGATTTTAAGTCTTTGGTAGAAATTTGGATTTTAGCTTGAGGCAGCTTAATTCTCTCCTTTCCTGACTAAGAGGCATATTCAGGTAAACCCCAAGTGTGAGCAGACCTGCCTCAGCTTTTCCTCCTGTCTGAACACATAGATAGGTGTGCTCACTGGTGCAGGCCACAAAGACCGACCTGTGCTTCTCCTTGGACACTGCGGCCCAGTTGTCCAGCAGAATTTCCACCTTACTGCAATTATCAACCCCTGATGAGTTTGTGCAAAATCTTTTGGAACATGATGTAAATTTGCAAAATTACAAATTTCCAACCTTATGATTTTTTTCCTTTGGAAGCATTTGAGTATGATAAGTGCCAATTATACCCTCCTGTTTCTCCAGGCACAGCAGCTCCTTCTCTGAAGATTTTTTTTTTTTTTTTTTTAACAGCTTTCAATTTGTTTTTTAAGTTTGTCATGAACTGGGGGCTTCTTTCTCGACCAGAAGCTTGTTTACATATTTTCAGGGATGGCTTCCTACAGGTTCCAATGGGAAATATATTAAATATGTAAAACATTGAAATTTTTTCCATCTAGAAACGAAATGTGTATATGTGTGCTTGTCAGTGTGTGTTGAAGGGAGATAGAGAGATTGTGTGATTTTCCAAGCAACAGAGGATGTTACAGACAATACGGAAACAATGGCCTTGCCTGCTAATGTTCTTATGGAGTCTAGTCATCCTGAAAGCACAGAGTGAATCTATGTGTAACTCTTTGTCATTTGGAAATGTGACAAACCATTTTTCCTTTTTTCAAAGGGAGATCTGGGCTTTTGAAAGATAAATGGATAATTGTTGGTATAAAGGTATAATATTTCTAAGTGGGGAAAATAGTGCTGGTTATAAAGAATAGGTAGAACAGGGTCTCATTTATGTGCTAATATAATGTGAGTGTGTTGAAAAAAGACTGACGCACATACACTGCAGAATTAATCATTTTCCTGGGTCTGTTGGGATTATGGATGGTTGTAATTTTCTTGCCTTTGCTCAATAATAATGATTTCTAAATGTTCTCTGATGAACGTCTTTTTCTTTAGTAAGAAAATGAACAGAAAATATTTTTAAGTCTTAACAATGTGCAGAGAGACTCACTGAATATCTTACATCATTTCCCACAGTAGTAAATGTCCTTAGCTATAGAAGGAAACAACGAAATGAGTGCAACTGGGGTGTATCTGGGGTTTCATCTACTTTTCCTAAAATCAAATTCTCACTTGGCTGTATAAGAGCTCAGTACGATCTTCCCTAAAGTCAAAAAAATGTTGGGGGGGATATGTACTTTATGGCATTTGAAACTTTCTGCTATATTCTTGCTACACTGAAGGGGAAAATGTAACACTAACAAGGCCAGAAACAAAGAAAACAAAATAGTGAATTTACTCTTAGAACCACTTGGACAACTTCTAGTATAGATGAATCGATTTGTATGGGGTGGGGTGCAGATTAGCTTAATGTAGGATTTTCCAATTTTGGTACTATTAGCATATTTGGCCAGATATTTTTTCGTTGTTGGGTCTCACATAATGGTTAGCTTCATCTCTGGTCTCTACCTATCACAGCTCCAGCAACCACCCTCATGATTTAACAACCAACAGTGTGCTGAGATAGTTTTAGACATGCATTGAAACAATATTATCCTTGGTGAGAACCACTACCTTAAGTAACACTTGCACATAATTTCTGTATATGAAAATTTAAAGTCAGGTTTGGATGTGAGGTATCTCCCAAAAGCTCATGTGTGAGATAATGCAAGAAAGTTTAGAAGATAAATGATTGGGTTATGAAAGCCTTAACTCAATCAGTGAATTGTTCCCTTGATGAGATTAACTGAGTGGTAACTGAAGGTGGGTAGTGCATGGCTATAGGAGGTGGGTCACTGAAGGTGTGCCTTTGGGTATAAATTTTCCCTCTGGTGAGTGGAATCCCTCCCTCTGCTTCCTGTCCATGTGAGCTGCTTCCCTCCACCACACTCTTCTCCCATGATGTTCTGCCTCACTTTGAGCCCCAATGGAATGGAGTTGCTCTTCTGTAGACTGAGACCTCTGAAATGATGAGCCTCTAAATAAAGTTTTCCTCCCCTAAAATTGTTCTTTTTAGGTGTTTTTAGTCATAGCAGTGAAAATTCTAACACAATTATTTCTGAATGCCTGTGACTTACAAATCATCCTAAATATTGTTTTCTAGAAGAGACAGAAGACTGTTTCTCCAGATGTAATAGGAGTTGGAAGAAAGTAACTCATGGCTGGCATGGCAGTTCCAGGGACTCAGTGCTTCAAGCTTCTGCTCTTCCACTTTCTATACATGACTTCCTCTCTGAAAGTCATTGCATTGTTCCAACTGCTGTTGGACATCCAGTATCCACAACCATTTCCCAGGTACTCATCAGGAGGATGGAAAAGAACTCGGAGAAGGCTGAATTTGCTTCCATTGAAAGCACTCCTTAAAGTTCTGTAATTTTCCTTTTTCAGCTCTTTGGCCAGATTAGACACAAAGCTTCACTTAGATGCATGAAAGACTAAAAATTTTAGTATTGTAATTGAACACATTGTCTTTCCAAATCACTGTGTGTGGGCCAGTTGGAAAAGAGGAAGTGGACGCTGAAGTTATATTCCTTCAACAACACACTAAATAACATTAGAAAGTCACTTTCCTAGATAATAAGCTTTGATTTTGATTAAATGTCACAAAATTATTACAGAATATCTGCTGCAAAGTAAAACTTTTAAGTAGCAAAAAATAACCTGTAATTGAATTATCTGCTTATTAGAAAAGACTAAAAACACCAGTGTTACTTCTTAATATTTAAAACATTCCAAAATATCTATTTTCATCTTAAATAAGAGTGGTACAGATGGGCTCTGTGGTACACACCTGTAATCACAGCAGTAATGGAGACTGAGATGAGAGGATCCCAAGTTCAAAGTCAGCCTCAACGAAAGTGAGGTTCTGAGAAACTCAGTGAGACCCTGTCTCTAAAGAAAATACAAAATAGGGCTGGGGATATGACTCAGTGGTTGAGTGCCCCTGAGTTCAATCCCAGGTACTACCCATACCCACCCACCCCTAAAAAATAAAACAAAATAAAACAAAACAAAACAAAACAAAACTAAGAGTGATGTTGTGAATATCATTCAGCATTTGTTTTCCATACAAAGAAACACTTGTTATCTTATATTCTCCTGAGTGTAAAGTCTCACTCCTGAGACAAAGGCAGGAGTGAGCCTAGGGCACAGGAAGGAGAGTGTGAAATGGGGAAAGTGGTAGAGAGAATTCGAGAATGTTTCTGAGTTGGTTCCTGGTATAAGCAACAAATACTCGATTCTGCAAGGCTTCCTGACTAGTCTTATGAAATACGTTATGAAATTACCTGTCTTGAAGGTAAAAGGGAAAAGCATTTACTCAGAGGTTCTGGTCCTCACTGGTCAGGGTAGCCCCAAAGCTATTTTGTCCCCTGATATTCTATGCTCCTGATGCACCTTTGCCAGGTGTTTGGCAGTTTCCCACTCCTTGGAGTCAAAGCATCCCTAGCCCTAAAGTGTGGGGGCGATGTCATGCAGTAGGGAAAGCAGCTCCAGATTGCCTGTGTTCTGTGCAGTGTCCAGAGCTTCAGAGGAGACATGTAGAACTCACACAGAGCACAAGAGGTGCAAGCAGTCTCTGGTCATAAGTTTCACTGTTTAAAGCAGGTGAAAGAGTTTGGTGTTAGAATGTACCCTGTCTATCTCTGTCCCAGAGAATAGTTATGGGGTACAGAGTCTTAATTTGGAAATAGTACATAGAAGATATATGTACATGCAGGCACACACACTTGCACATATACATGGAGTGAGTGCACATGTGAACACACATGTACATATTCACATACATGTACACATCCACATACATATTATTACATACATATTAATACATACATATTATTTTAGTCAGTTTTTAGTCACTGTTACCAAAGTCCTGTCAAGAACAAACTAGAGAAGGAAAAGTTTATTTTGGCTTATGGTTTCAGAGGGTCAGTCCAAAGCTGATTCTAGGTCCAAGTTGAGGAATAACATCATGGCAGAAGTGAAGAGGTAGGGTGTGACTATAGGGTATAAATTGTGTATCTTGAGAGTGGAGACTCTCCCTCTGCTTCCTGATGGTGTGAGCTGTTTCCCTCTGCCACACTCTTCCACTATGATGTTCAGCCTCACCTTGAGTCCTGAGGAATGGAGCCAGTCTTCTATGGACTAAGACCTATGAAACTCTGAGCCACCAAATAAACTTTTCCTCCTTGAAAATTGTTCTGGTCAGATCATTTAGTCACAGAATAGAAACAACTGACTAAAGCAGAAATTGATACCAAGAGTGGGGTTGTTGCTGTGACTAACCTGACCATGTGGTTTAAAATTATTTGGAACTTTTTGGAATTGGTGGGAGGAATTTTGGGATATTTAGCAGTACAAGCTGGAAATGCTTTAGATTGTTGTAGGTGGAGCTTAATGGACAATTCTGGTGGGAGCTCAGAAGATCAGAACACAATAGAACTGTGGTCAGTAAAGACAGGGCTCAAGAAGGTTCAGAAAAGGAGGACTCTATTGGAATTTGGAGTAGAGGCTATTCGTGTTATGTTCTGGCTGAGAAGCTGACTTCATATTGTTTGTGTCCAGAGACTTTCTGTGAGGCTGATTTTAGAAGCAATGGATGTCTTAATCTGACAAAAGAAATGTCTAGGCAATATAATATTAAGGTGGTGGCATGGATATTGCTGGCAGCTTTTAGCCAAATTTATTTTGACAATCAGGAGGAGAAAGCAGAGAAGAAAGATTTAGAAAAAGTGAACTTTTAGAGACTGGGGTAAAACTAGGGCTAAGGACATTGTAGTTGTTAAAGACATCAGTGTCACTACAGAAATGCTAAAGACTTTGCCAGAAGACAATAAGAAAGATGGCTTGAGGGCATCTCAGGAGCTGGCAAGACCACACCCATCTTAAACTCAAGGGAGTAGAAGTGAAAATTCTCTTGAGAAGAGACCAGTGGGACACCCTTCTTGCATAAGTGAGCATAGCTTCACTATGCTCAGCCACCCAGACACTCAGAGGCTGCTGTAGCAAGGGTCTCTGGAGGCTTTGCTATGGCTCCAGATGGTATGAGACCTTGGTGTAAACCCCTTGGTGCTGGTTCTGCAGGAATGCAGGGTGCTGGAGTTGGAGGGTCATGGAGGCTTCCATCAAGATTTCAAAGGAAGATCTTGGAGTCCAGGCAAAGTGCAGCAGGGTTGGAGTCCCTGTAGGCACCTCCTGAGAAGCCAAAGCATGGAGATGAGAGGAGAAAGCAGAAGCTACGGAGGAGACCTCTGAGATTAAGAAATGGCAATAACATGGGAAGGAGGGGTTGGGGGAGATAGCTCTGCTCAACAGGGTAAAAAATATAAACCACAAAGGAACACCCCCAGTGACCTACTTCCTCCAGCCACATCCTACCTACCTACAGTTACCACTCAGTTAATTCATAGCAGTGGACTAATCTACTGATGAGTTTACCGATCTCATGATCTAATAATTTATCATATGAACATTCTTGCATTGACTTACACATGCACTTTTTGGGAATACCTTATATCTAAACCATAATATATAAGTATATATGTCACACACACTTTTTGTTATGTTTTCCATTTGGATAATAAATAATCTAAATGCAAGATATGTTCTTGCCAAAGCTTATAAACCAGATGAGTATGTGCCATCAGATGTAAGTTCTTACTTCAACTGTGTGTTATCATTTGATTTGGTTGAGGTACTACACTTATTTACCCCATTTGGATTCTCTTTTGGTCATTATGTCATGATCTCGTCAATATTTTGACCCACACTAAATGGAATAGCATAATGAGCTACATAGTTCTAAGTGACATAAAAGATTTCAAGAAAGAATATCTTGCCTGATGTTGATTTTTCTTTTTTAAAATCTTGGTTGGAGAGTTGTCAGCAAACTGAATGAAGTAGTGACAGAAATAAATAGTAAGACACTAATCATTTAGGTAGTGGGAAATTCTTTAACATTGTGATGGGTTTATTACCCACTAATGAACCCTGAGAGAAAGTTGCTAAAACTGTAGATATAGTAGCTAGAAGAAATTGTTGGAAACACATCCAACTGAAGAATTGTGGTTAAAGAGAACCCGTGGCCAAGCACTTTGTTTTGGGTTCAAATACTCAGTGTATAAATCTGAAGATCTAGTTTCAGTTTACTGAGTCACTTTAAGGAAGTTTACCCCTCTTATGCCAATAATCACCTTCCTGTCTCCTGGTTCTATGTTTGTATATCTTTTTCATTGAAGCATAAATTGTATGTGCAAATTTTTCCTGAATAATAATGCAATGTTATTGGGAATGCATTTTGTAGGGATTTTGCTTTAACAACATTATTCAGACCTGAATCATTTATGCTTACAGATCCCTGGAGCTAACTAGAATATGAACATAATCTGTCTTGACCATAAGTGTCCCAGTGCAACTTGACTTTCAGAAAGAATTTTGATACAAATCATACCGCTTGCCTACATTATTTGATACATAAGTTCAGCCTAAATTCCAATTAACTGAGATTTGGATAACTTGAATTCTTATTAACAAAAACCTCCACTGCCATTGGAACTGGTTTAGCTCAGCATTATTACATATAATCCAAAAGGAAACATAAGAGTGAAATTTTAACTGAACACAACATTTGAGTTGAAAGTCCTTCTGTTAAAATCTGTCCCACAAATTTTACGGCACACAAAAAGTACAATTCTCTGGATGCTAAGAAATGGTTGCTTAGGTCTGGGTGGAAGCTTCTGGCTTCTAGGAAATAAACAGTTTGATTTGAGCTAAAGGGAAGAGCAGGCACAGAAACACAGCTGGGGCATCCATTCAAAAAGCATCAGTAATGAACAGAAGAAAGATCACATTTGCTGGAATTTTCACAGCAAATAAATGAGGTGACAGGAGAGATTTGCTGAAAGCAGTTGGCTGAAGACAACCCGTGGCCAAGCGCTTTGCTTTTGGTTCAAGTATTAAGTGGGTAAATCTGAAGATCTGGATTCTGTTTACTGAGTGACTCTGAGGAGGTTTACTTCCATTATGCCAATAATCACCTTCCAGCCTCCTGGAGTTACCTCATTAGCATTTGTGAGAAAAGCCTAAGCAGCCACAAGAAAGAATGTTCCTCTAACTGGGACTGCTAGTCTGAGTTCAGGAATGGTGGGAGGTTAGTTCTCCCAATATTGTCATTTCCCCACTTCAGCAGATCTTTAGACCCAGACAGCAAAAACAACGCCATTGGGGTGTCTTCCTTGGTCTGTGGAGATAAGGGATTTCTGTTTTCACTTTCATAATAAAGTAACCCCTAAATCCCATCAGACTAATTTTCCTTGGGATCAGGTGACTTCTTCATGTATAGCACACAATCCTTGTCTTGGGGAATATGGAATGTTTCAAAACTTTGGTGGATGTCTGAAACTATGCATTGTACCAAACTACATGTATATGTATATATATGTGTGTGGATACAGACATACACAAACACACACACACACACACACATACACACACACACACACACACACACATATATATCCTTTTTTCCTGTACATAATTATGTTATTATGCTAAAGTTTAATTTATAAATTAAATAAATTAAGAGGTCAAAAAGAACAGTAATAAAATATAACAGTGATAACAAAATACTGTCATAAAAGTTATGCGAATGTGGTCTCTCTTAAAATATCTTTGTATTATATCACCCTTCTTGGATGTTGTGAGATGATATATATCACATATAGATTGCCGATATAATGAGGTGAAGTGAAGGACATAGGCATTATGATGTGACATTAGGCATCTACACAAGGTATACTTGAACAAAAGCACTATAATTCAACCTGTGACATACTGGAATAGTCAATCTCAATTGACAAACTAACTAAGTGACAAATGGGCAGGTAGCATATACAGTACGGATACACTGAAGTAAAGAATGATTATGAACTAGGTACAATTGTGTGGTGCGATATAAGATTCATCACACCACTCAAAACATCATGCAATTTGAAACTTTGACCTATTTGTTGCTGGAATTGTCCATTTAATATATTTAGACCAAAGCTGACTGAAGGTAAATGAAACTGTTGAAAGTGAAATCTCAGATAAGTTTGGGCTACTGCACTGTGAGGGGAGAGATAAAAATATTGGAACTCAGTATTACAATCTGAGCTGTCTCAATAAATACTTTATTTATTCATTTTTGTTTGTGGTGCTGGGGATTGAACTCAGGAGCACTCTACCAGTGAGCTATACCTCCTTTTATTGTTTATTTTGAGATAGGGTCTCACTAGGTTGTGTAGGCTAGACTGGAACTTGAGATCCTCTTGCCTTACCCTCTCTAGTGGCTGAGATTTCAGGCAAGTACAGTATGAATGACTCCAGCAAATATTTTAATAGACTTTAATTAATCTCTTTGAAGAAAAATACAGAGTTACAAGTAGGACTGTTGACTTCTATTGTAAACTGGATTATCATTCAGAAATATTTATTCCCTCTCCCTAATCTCTGTAGAAAGAGTACATTTTCCCTCTCCCTTGATATTGGCTTGACTAAATGACTCATGTGGTGGGGTGTCAGCAAATGGGAGTTGATCTGAGGTTGGAAATGTGCTTGTGTGTTTGGGCTTGCCCTATTGTGTTCTCACCTTTCCTCATAAAATGATACGACTGCGTGAGCCTTCTGTCCAAGGAGCTTGAAGAACTTATAGATTAATCTGAACTGAACCCAGGTCCTATAATCCAGCTCAAACTAAATCAACAAAACTCCAGTAAATCCACAAGGCAAGATCAACAAATATATGCTTGTATATACATTGTATATATATGCTTGTACAGACATTCTTCAATTTCTAAGCATAACTTACGTGATCCTGTCAGATGGATTCAGAAGATGAGCAGAAGAGAGAGGAAGAGAACACCTTCTCCCTGTCCCATCTCCAAATGTTGGCTTACAAGACTGACAGAGTGTTGGGGATGGCATTTTGCTTTGCTTTACTAGAGTTAAAAGGAGAATTTTGTTTTTGGTATGAGAAGAGTAAAGATGAGAATATGTTTGGATAGGAATTACTAAATGATTGAATTGTAGAGTCTGAAATGTCATTCTGGGATGGTTGGAGCTGACTGTGCTCATTCATTCCTGGGGGGGATAGGAAGTATTATGGATACTGTATTTGGCTTAAAACTTTAATGGTTCTATATGTTGATGTATCTTTCTTACTGAAGCATAAATTTATGAGAAAATTTTTTCCTGAATACTAATGCAACTGCTGTTTTTGAAAAGGGCTGTAGTGTAGCACAAACTACATCTTCATAGGTTTGATAAGTTCTTAGCTTGAAGGAACAGTGTCACAATTAACTGAGCCACTTGATTCCCTGCTTCTGTCCCTGCCCCCGCCCCTGGCAGGGATCCTAGGAGCCACAACTTGTGTGCAATATGCAATTTTGTTCCTACTATATGTAACCACATCCTGTTCACTAATATGAATGCCTGTTTTTAGTAGAAGTAGATACATGAACTCCACTACCCAAACTGGTAACTAAAATAATCATAACCATCCCCTCAGGTCAACTAAACTGCTAAACGTTAGACAGGTTTCTTCCTGACTTTAGGCCCCTGCCTACTCATTATTTCAGAAAACTTGCAATTGCAAATTTTTTCTCTTCCCCTTTGAGGTGAAAATCTTTTCCCAGACTCTTGCCAGTTTTGCTTCTACTCATCTGTGAATTTCAAATTGTCACTTAGAAGTATTCAGTATTTGAGACTACAAATGTGTCACAGGAGTTTTGAGGAAATATTACACTTAAAATAAAAATCTTACAACCTCTTTTAAGGCACACATTTATTACCATCAGTGTTAGTTAGGTTTTAATCTCTGTGACCAAAATACCTGTCAAGAGCAACTTTGAGAAGGAAAAATTTAGTTTGGTAACTGCTTTGGAAGTTGAGTCCAGGTTCCAACCACTTTGCTCTGGACCCCAGGTGAGGCAGAACATCATGGCAGGAGGGGCAGGGTGGAGGACTACCTTGCTGTTGTTCATAGCTGTCAGCAAGGAGGGTGGGGAGAGAGGGGAGGGGTTGCAGAAGATGAAATTTCAGAGCACAGTCATGATTCTGTGTGCAGCATCAGTACTGTGTGCCCACAGTACCCCCAGTGGCAACCTCTTCTAGCCATGCCCCACCTCTCTCATTCAAACAATGATCGACTAATTAGGGTACAGCTTTCATGATCTAATCATCATTTTACCACTGAATATTCCTGCATTAACACCAGAAGATTTTGGGAGACTCCTCATATCCAAATCATATCACCATCCAACAAAAGCTGTAATGATTTATTTGAAGTCTTTAGATCTAACAGTCTGTATTCTGGTAAGCATTTATCCCTTCCTGGTTTTCCTAAAAGCCAACTGAAGCTGGACTGACAGTTTAAACATTGCATTAAAATTTCCTTTTTAAAAATCATAGCTCTGCAAATTTATCATTGTTCTCATAAAAAAAATCTTTACTTGTAGAAATGAAAAATGTTTCTTCCAGTGAGTCCTCTAGTTCATTTTTCTCTGCATGGATTTTCAGGGTGGTTTCAGACTTGAAAAGCATTTGAATATCTACAAAGACCTTGTGGAGGAATTATTTTAAAGCTATTCGTAACCTTAAAGAGTTTTTCATGAGATTGGATAAAGAATACGCCTTCAGTAAGAAGTCTAAGAGAATTTCACCATCTCAGAATTGCTAGGGAAAGCACTGTGCTTTTCAAGGCAGCTGTTGAAATAATGACATTGCTGTTTTGAAAAAAAATAAAAATAAAAAAGAAGAAAGCTCTGATTCAGGAGGCAGAAGCTCATGGTCATTATCAGGGAAGAAGCAAGGTGATACTGTTTCCACAGTATAACCACCTCGCAGCAGGAGTTCCAAAGTGGGTGTCACAGGAGAGACCCATATTAATGGGTTTGGGTTGAGCAATTGATCTCAGAGTTTCCTGTTTATCTCTAAGCTGGTTGCTACCATGAAAGATTCTCAACTTACTGTATACTCAGGAAGAGGGAGCACACACTGATATTTATACTTATCCAGCCCTGTCACTCAGAAAGGTCTATGCCTTGTATAAAGAAAAGGTCATCATTTCCACCCAAATTCTGTGATCTTTGTTCTAATTGGCATGCTCTTAGGAACAAAGGGCTGAAAGAAACCAGTGACTGCATCTCCACTCCTTCAAGGGTAGTGCAAAAGCATGCTTTCACCATAGTCAGTTTTCTCTGGATGGTGCGAAGAGCATTTCTAGGAGACCCCCTTTCTTTTTGTTAATCCTTCTTGTTACTATGAAACATCTTGATGAAATCTTATTCCTCCTTTGGAATCCCATTTGTCGCTTCCACCTTCCCCAGAAGGAACAAATACACACACACACACACACACACACACACACACACACACGCTTGTGACTGTGGACACTACTAAACTTTCAGAAATGCCTAATCTTTTTTTCCTGAGTAGGACCTTCTACTCTCTCTGTATTACCTATGTTAAACTAACCTAGAAGGTACTGGAACATCAGTCTTCCAATACTTTCTTAATGTAATTTTTCCTTCTTACCTTTCATCAACGCACCTGAAGTTGGTAGAGAAAGAAGAAGAAAAAGGTTATCTTCCCTCTTTTCCATTCCAGGGAAGAATTATCATCTCCCCCCTCCATTTTTCCCTCACTTTATACCACACTTTATTCAGTTTACTTTAGTTTTCTCTCTATGGTAAAATATGTTGTGTATATTCATGTTCAGTCCAGAGACTTCCCACCACAACATGTTCTTACAATTATATCTTGACTTTCTTCAGGTCACTTTTGTGAGAAACTTGGGATAAAAATGGGTGAACCTTGGACTCATCATGGGAGAGTGCAGTTCATGAAGAACATGAAGTCAGAAGCAGACACTAGAAATTGAATTGATACCTCTGCTACCCACTGGCTGTGTGACTTGGGACAAGTGGTTCATTTTCATTAGACTTTTCACAAATGATGGTACCAAAGAGTTTACACTATTGCTATGAGAATAATATATGCACAGGTAAAATCTATAAAATATACAAAAATTACGTACGCAGGTATATTATCTATGACAAGTACATTAACATGTGAGGTTGGAAATTTCCTAAATTTATGTAGTGCTCAAAAGTTGTTCATTTATTGATCCATTTTTATGTATTTACTTGTTTATTCATTTGCTCTTTTTGTTCTCCTGCCTCCCTCAGAATGTCATTTCATCACAATAGGGAAGTTTGTCTTTTTGTTCCTGAATGTATGTCCAGATCCCAATAATAATTCTTGGTATACTGGATGCTATTCACTAAATGTATAAATGAGTGGATGACAACTTTTTATGTAAACAATATTTTATTATCTATGAAAAATTGCTCAATTTAAAAGAGCTTTTTCCTGTTTCATTCCAGATATTGTTCACCTACCTCTCTCTTTAGTGTTAGGATTTGGAATCTGAGCATGCAAAAGGTTGTCTTTGTAAGAAGTCTTACTACAAAAAAGAATAAAGAGACTCTTTCCCTATTGCTCCTTTTCACCACAATTTTAACTCCAATCTTTAAAATATATTATCTCATTTGTGTACCTAGAATTATTGGTGTATGTGCCTGGTGTGTGTGTGTGTGTGTGTGTGTGTGTGTGTGTGTGCGCGTGTGGAGTAACCCATATAATATTGAAGATCTGAATCTGGAAAATGTTATGGAGTTATTTGGATGAAGATATTATAATATTGTGTGGCACCTGTGATAATAAATGCCTACTTTCACATTCCCTGTATCTCATCAGTATTATGCAAAGAAAGCTCAAAGGAGAGAATATATATAGACATCCTCATGCTTGATATCCACAAAGAAAGTTGTTTGTGTCTTGCTAGAAGTGGCACTGTTGAATATTCATGAAAGAGATCCATTTTAACCCCCTGCAGGCACAAAATATTTGTATAAATATGAAGTCTGTGCATAATTATATGAAAGCAGACATTCCCCAGAGGTTAAATATGCTAACATAATAAGAAAGGTCTTGCCCTCCTGTAGATTTCATTAAATGAATTAAAATCATCAAAAGCATGTAAATATCAAAGAAGAATATAATACTTTATGGTGGTCTAAATTAATATAACTAGAAATAATGCTAAGTAAAGACAAGTTACTTGGGAACATTTTTAATGATGTTTTATTCCAAAGCAATGCATTTAGAAATGATTTCAACCTACAATTCACAGTCTAATGAAATCTATTAGGCTGAAATTACCTTTCTGGGGACCTGATGAAAGTCTTATTCCTTGAAATACTGAATGTGACTTGACTCAAAAATTTCAATCCATCTTAAATTTGTACTGAATGCAGAAAGGCTAAAAAAAATCCATATATTTGGTTGTCTTTGCTTTATCAGGGACTAGTGTGCGACCTTGGACCGCCAATTCAATGGCTAACATTCTTTTATTATTTTTTTCTTTAAGAAAAGTCATCTCTCACCCTCTATCATGGCTTTAAATATTAAGTTTATTCTGGCTATCAGAGGAACTGTTTTTTCTCATTTGGAGAGGGAAGAAAATTCTTTTTTCCATTGAAAGACTCTAGTTAGAGGAATGTATAATGCCTTCTAGACTCCCTAAATCACACATATACAATAAAAAGCCCACTTCGAGTTTGGAACATTTATACCATTGATTGGTAAATGTCACCATGCTTCTTGAAGGTGTAAGACTGACCAAATGCATTCCTCTTGTGTGATCAGGGTGTGTATGAAGTTTATGGGGCTCTTGAATTGTGGTATGTAGCTTGCAAACCCAAGGGAGAAAGCACACACATGGTAGGGGACAATGGATGTGTCCCCTTGCCACCTACCTTGTCAAGGGTTGGGATGTACTAGAAAGGCTTTAAATATACAGTAGAATAAAATCACAGCATTTTCAAAGTAGGAATGATTAATTGACTTGGGTTTTCAGGTGCTTGTTCAGTAAGAAGGGTTAACTATCAACTGGATAAATCCTTCCTGCTAACTTTCTTAGTGTCACCAGTTTCATCAGCAAGACTTCCTTATTACTCTCTCTTCAAGGCCATATTTATCTTTCCTACAGAAGGGGTCACTAGAGATCCTCCAGTCCTAACCTCGAACAAATCATTTTGTAGCAGGACCTTCCCACAATGAACTTACTTTTTTCAATTGAATGTGATTCAATTTTCTCGAATTTTTTAATGTGAAAACTTAATTATTTGCATAGCTTTCATCTTTGATATCATCACTTAAAGCTATTGATTTTTCTCTAAACACCACATCCCACACCTTTGATATGTTCTGCTTTTATTGTGGTTACTTTTAATTCATCATAGTTTATCTTGTGATTTTTGAATCATTAATAATTTAGTTCACAAGCATTTGGGGGATGTATATGCACATGTGTTATGCTCATTATTTTCAATTCCATCTAGGTTAGATAATATACTTAATATTCAAGGCAGTTTCTTTCTTTTGAAATGAATTAAAACTTTTTGGCCCATCATCTGGTTTGTCTAGTTGACATAATTGCAATTGAAAAGTAGTAAATGTTCGTTATAATGTAGTGTTCCATGATTTCAATAAGTTGATGAGGTTAATAGTATAGTACCAATTTTCTTCAGTCAATATAATATTCAACTATGATTATGGACTTGCATATTACATTTTGTTTCACAAATCTAAAAGTCAATATTACTCTCTTCTCCTGATTAATTATCCAATTTATCATTATGAGATGACCCTTTTAATACTTACTAATGGTTTTTGTTCTGTAGTCTGCTGAATTTTTAATTGATATAGCCACAACAGCTTTATTATTTCTACCATTAATACAATGTATTTTTTCATGTTTTTTACTTTTGAACTATTTGTGTATTCAATTTTAAAGTGCATCTCTTGTAATGGAGTCTTGGTTATTGGTTCAGTCTGCCATATTTTCTTAAAATATTCAGCCATTTAATGTTTAGTTTATGGTTGATGTTTGGACTTAAGTATGCTCTTTGCTATTGTTTTTTCCCCCCACTGGTCCCTTTTGTTTTGTTTGCTCCTCTGTTGCTCCATCCTTACTTGCTTTTCAGTTAAATCTGTTTGTTTTTATTCATTTATTTTCTTTCTTGGGTGTTTAACTATACTTTTTATACTATTGCTCAGTAGTTTTTCTAGGATCAGCAATATGTATCCTTAACTATCAAGTCCTTTTAGAATCAAACAACCTATACAATGAGTAAGAATTTGATGAGGTTATTGGACTCTGGATAGAAATGGTCAGACTGTGTATGTTTATACTTTTTAATTTTTAAACTTTCGTTGTATCTTCAATTAGAATTTAGCCAAAATAGATGATTTAAATGGGGCAAGGGACATTACTAAACCTTATATTCCTATTGACATTTATTTGGCAGTCTCAAATAGTCTTAATGATAAGGGGCAAAGGTGTAAGGTTAAAATTGTATCAATATAAAACAATATTAAGAGGCAACAGATGTAGAAAAACATATTTCTTATTTTGACTTAATTTTAACAAGTTTGAATTATTTTCAAAGCAACATTTTATCACACTTTTGAAACAGCAATTGTATTTTAGTAGAAAATATACATTTTTATTATCATATTGTAATGGTATACTTGGCTTAGCTATTCTTCCCCAAAATGTCTAGTTTTTATTGTATGGACTTGTTAAAGAGTTTAGAGATAATTCATCATAATCAAGAAAGAATACATGAAATTTCTGAATGAAAATATATTATTTACAATATCATCCTTTATAACTTCTTATAGTTATGAAGTGCACTATTGCCTAATTATCTGAAAACACAAACTACAGTTTAAAAACTTTAAAATGAATCAATGTTTGAGTTGTATGCATGGATCTTTTCTGGAATAGTAACTGATATTTTTTTCCTCTGGCTCAATAAACATGCATTAGTATTTAAATTTTGAATGTGTTAGTAACATTGGAGACCACAGAATACTTGTCCTTGAGATATTCAGTGTAAGGATAGTGGAGAGGAGAAACTGACAATTCTGCTACCTATTCTGTTAAATTGTGTTAGAGAAACATATGAATCTGACAGTGGAAGATAGTAGACATCTAAAGATAGAGATCTCCTTGATGAGGTTAAGCCTCTACTAAACCATGTGCAGAAGACTTGCTGGAAAAGGAACATAACATACACAGGAAACTGGCAAAGAGGAGAAGACAAAAACAAATCCTGATTTATTTAAGAAACTATAGATGCTATATAGAGTATATTTTCAAGAAATTATGAAAGTTGAGAATAAAGAGGATCCAAATCAGAAGGATGCATATTGAGAGAATTTACTGGGTTTTAGTCAATTTTCTCATAGTTGTGACTGAAAGACCTGACAAGAACAATTGTGAAGGAGGGAAAATTTATCTGTGGTCTCACAGTTTCCTAGGTCTCAGTTCATGGACAGCAGGCTCATTTCTCAGGGCTTGAGGTGAGGCAGAATATCATGGCAGAGTTGGGCAGAAGGAAATGGCTCACATGATGATCAGAAAGCAGAGAGAGAGAGAGAGAGACTAAGCTCAGCTCACAAAATATATACCCCAATGACTCACCTCTTCCATCCACTCCCTACCCACCTTCAATCACCACCTAGTTAATCCCATCAGGGGAGTAAAGTACTGAGTGGATTAAGACTCTCATAATTCAATCATTTCAGCTCTGAATGTTCTTGCATTGTCTCACACATGAGATTTTTTGGGGGAATCTCACATCCAAACCATAACAAACTGCATGTTGATGATGTTGCAGAAGTGGATGAGAGTAAGCAGGGGAGTGGTCATATTTACTGTTGGAAATGACCCTCTGGTAAAAGTAAGAAAGACATATTAAAGAACAGTGATACTGGTAGACCATTTGTTAGGTTTCTGCAGTAATTGAGGAGATAAATGACAAGCACTTAAACTAAAGCAGATTCCAAGTGTGGAGGATGGAAAATGCATGGGGAGGAGGTAGAGGAAAGAGAAGGAAAGGGCATGAACTGAGTAAAATCACTGTGATGAGTGACTTAGATTTTTCCAGTATAATATGAAGAAAAATTTTGACTGCAAGTATATTAGCTGAGTTGACTTGCCCTTTGTTTTTTTGAAAAGGTTCTTTAAAATTAGGATTTTCAAATCTAAAAATAAGAATGGGCCACTAAAATATTGTCGCATATGTATAAAACTATAATTGGAAAATTTATGTAAATCCATTCTGTTAATGATACTGTTAATAGTACCATAGTTCTATGGGCAGGAATAGAATTTTTCTTTAATCTTCTGATATTTTTCTGTTGATCTATGCTATTTCAAAATTTTCATGTTTTTTTTTTTTTAAATCAGGGACTGTATAAAAATTAGAGGGAATTATCTGTCTTTTTCTGCAACTGTTCAAGTTTCAGACTTTAATGAAAGGATCCTCAACCATATTTTTTTAAATATAGCTCTAACAACTATGCAAATGTATTTTATAATGCACATAGACATACCCAAACATGCTATGCTCTTTTGTACATAAAGTCTTTGACCAAGAGTTTGTGTATGAGTTTGCGTGTAGAAAATCTGAGTTTACTGGGGATCTTACTAGATCACTTTGAATTAGGGTGAAAAGAAAAAAGAAAGAGAAGGAGGAGAAGGAGAAGGGCAAGAAAAGACGCTGTAGGCTGAATGTCATTTCAAATGGTCTCCATTACATTTAATTTGTTTTTTTCAGTACCCCTTTGGGTTTTTAATTTTGGTGAGTTTCATGTCTATATATGCCTGATACATAACAGAATTTTGAATTGGTAGAATACCATCATATTTATTCATAAATTTATTTTCTCACATTGTACCATAGACCTTGAGATATTTACAGTTTACTTTCCTCACATGGAAATCATTATACCCATTCAAGACAATGCCACTCTTGGTCTTCATCAAATGAAATTTTTTCATTAAAGTTTCATATCTTGCCAACCATTAAGAACATGGTGAAGTAAAATGCATAGAATAAGAAACCGTGTCCCAATGATATCCTGGCTATGTATTAGAGATACTCAGCCATGTATTGGAGAAGTATTATTTTCCTACCTGAGAGTGGTATTCTGCACCTGGTATTGATACAATTATTGATAAGATAGTCTTACCTGTTTTGCAGGATTATTGGAAAAATGAAACATAAAAAAATTAAATGAAGGTTATAGCATACTAACTAGCAGTTGTCAGTACTCAATTAACTTTTCTGGTTTCTTTTTATATTACCTCCTCCAAGAAATTCTGCTGTTAATCCTCTTCTCCAAGGTTGGGATTGTAGTTCTCAAGTGGGAAATTAACTCTTCCTATGAGAAATTTGAACATCTATTTGTGGGGCATTGTGGTTGTTACAAGGTTTGGAGGTCACTACTGGCTTTAATGATTGAGCGTCAGATACTTGACATACTGAAAGTGAATATTCTGCTGGACCTATTTATAATTATCTCAAACTATTACTTAATTATAGTTTAGAAACGAACAAAATATTTTTTTTGCCTGGCTTTAGGTCTTTAATTTTCCAGTCATGCAACCCATACAGAATTGAGGAAATTTCACTTATATGGGTAGAAATTTCCTAAGATTTTTCTACAATATGGCAAAATAATATTACTAATGACAATACTGACTTTATGCTGGAAAAATATATACCTGTGTTGGGTCTGATTTTTTAGATTTCATTTTCAAAATTTTTGTATAGAAGTTTGACTATTTCATTATTTTTTCTAGAGAAATTGTACAGATAAAAACAATATAGTGAAAATACTTTTATTATGCATTATTTTTTATGACTTTGAGGTCACGGAATAGATTTAGCAACGTCTTTGTAGGTAGGTTAAATTATCTGTGAATTGTACTTCAGGAGTTTGAATGTATGATTATGGCATTTTTTTTTTTAAATTTGGCCTGATGGTTTGAGAACTGGTCCAGTTCACTTATCTTATTCTCTCTAGACATTAGTGAGGTGGGGACCAAAAGCTCCTCATGACATAATCACAAGCTGTGTGTCAGTGGTGTCCTGGTGAATTTGGCCTGCTCTCACAGTTGGCTTCTTTGTTCTTGACCTCAGGGAGGGTGGTTCATCATGTCTGCCCTCTGATTGCTGTGAACTAGTGCTACTAACCCTGATATCTGTGAATTTGAAAAGACCTAATGAAAAAAGTGTTAAAAAAAAATTGCTTTTCAAGCCCTCAAGTTATCTCATTACTGCATTATTTCCTGTTAGCTACCTCCATTTCTGTTCTGACTTCCTCTGAAAGTGGAATTTAATCTGCTCACTTTTATACAACTGCCTTGTAAGTTAAAATAACTTGCATTAAGTCATTTCAAGTCTCCTTAATTTCCTGTGAGAATAAGTATGACTTTTTCAATTTTGATGAGTAATATGAGACACAGCTTACAGCCAGTAAATTCCACAGCAATATTTGTTCCTTTTCTGATTTATATTTTAGCTTTTTTAATAATACACTCTAGCAACCTATGTGACACTTTCATTACAGTCGACATGCTTTGGGGTTAAAGATGAAGCTTGAATGCTCTAAAATACTTTTGAAAAAAAGTGGTAGTGCGTGTTCTTTGATTCTCAGTTTTACATTTGTTTTAAAAAAATATCATAGGTAGATTTCAAAAGGTTTAAACAACAGGCTTTTTTCTCTCCTGACAAGAATATATTTGTAGATTAAACAGCCATATTTGTTGCAAGATACCTATTAATGACACCTAGAAAAACTGAATTATTTAGATATTTTTGCAACAATTTTATCTACTCAGAGTTCTTCTGAGTATAATTATTTTCACAAGATATGTCTGTTGAGGTGTGTGTGTGTGTGTGTGTGTGTGTGTGAAGATATGAAGTTTTCCTTTAAAGAACGTATCATCTATTTGAGGAGATTCCTCATTGTGCTATGGGAACATTTTCTCTTTTGCAAAGTAGTTAATATAGGGCTTTCTTTGTTTCCTAGACACCTTGTGAGAGGGTGTGTGCTTTAATTCTGGCCCCGAATTTTAACTCTGATCCCTAGTCCATAGGAATATGAGTTCCTAGGAGGAAAACAAACCCTTTGCAGTCAATAACTGGAAGGCATTACCCATCATCTTCACAGGATGGCACTACATTTGGAGAGAAAAAACTTAGTGCAGAATATAATTAGCTAGGAGTGTATGTTGTTAAATAGTAGATTATGTATTGCATAGTTAAGGTACTAGTTACAGAAACTTAAATGAAAGAGAGGAAATGCCATAAGGAATGGTTGGAACAGCTCCCTGGGGAATTTTTAACATTGCAATGTGACTGATCCTATTTTCAGTTTTTACACATGATTTTGCAGCTATTGGCATAATTCTTCAATTTTTGATATATTTTAAAACTCATTGATATAATTTAGCATCATCACTCTCCAGGGTCACTTTTTTGTGCCAAGGGGGAACTGCTTTATATGATGTGATTGTGGTTGCTGATTGGCAGTAAAGCATCTGAGATTACCATGTTTCTGCCACGAAGCGTCGTCTATTAATTTGTGCCTGATGCTGAGGTGCTTGGGATGTGTACAGGCATAAGGGAGATTTCCTACTTACTGCTACTTAGATAGCAAAGTTTCTAATAATCAGAAAAGAAGAGCTAGGGGCTTCAGCATAAGTCAGAAGGAGGTTTAACCTAGATGGGAATTTAACATGTGCCTGAAAATCTTGCTTCTGCTCTCTCTCATGGCCTGAAAACTTACAATTTTGTGTATGTGTATGTATGTGTCTAGTTGATTTAAAACAAAAAATAGATTTTATTAATCTAGTTAGTTTATATTGGTTTATCCCTTAGAACACCAAAAAAATAGAAGACTAGCCCATATATTTTGCTTTAGGAATTAGACTTCAGAAATTTCAGTTCTCCCTGCCTCCATAACAATTGTCTCATTACTTTCGTGTTATCAGCATAATTGTCACAATCAAAAGACACTTTATGGGGTTATATTTCTGTATTATTACTATTCTTTTGCTATGAAAAATAGTCTTTCCTCACGTTTAATAAATTTTTTGGAAGTTCAACTATAAAAACAGTGCTAAAATATTCCCTTGTGTGACTAAAGAGCTTCCAAGATAAGATCCTAAATGAAATGTGGGATCTTTAACTCCATATATTAATATTATAGTGAACTCCCTGATAATCAAATATGGGACAGTAGAAAGAGAGAGAACATCTTGCAGATCCTAGTGGCTCCTTGTGATAATGAATTTTATGTGTCAACCTCAGCCTGACTTGGTCATTACCTAAGTATGTCTAGGTATGCCTGTAGTGATAGATGAGGTGAACATTTGAATCAGGAAACTGAAGAAAGCAGATTGCCTTTGCCAGAGTGAGTGGGCATCATCTAATTGGACCCACTGAGGGTCAAATGTCTAAAGAAGGAAGAATATACCCATTCTTCCTGATTGTTTGAACTGGGTGTTTGTCTTCCCCTGCCCTTAGAATTAAACTTACACCATTGGCTCCACTGCTTCTCAGATTTTCAGTCCTAAACCTAATATTCCGCAGGATTACCTAGGTCTTCAGCTTTGAGATGCCACATTGTGGGAACTCTCAACCTCCCTAAATATGTGAGCTAATTCCTCCTAACAAATTTCTTTTTATATATTATACACATAAAATTTATATAATGTGCATATATATTATATAAGTACGTATTATGTATGTATATACTACTATATAATATGTACAGTAAATATAATGGATCAACTACTCTATAATATATAACATATATACTATATGATATATAGTACACATATATTTGTACATTATATATTTATTATGTTATATATTACACATACAACTATATGCATTATAGATATTATATGTGTATATCTACATATGAGTGTGTTTTTAATTGTGTGGAGTCTCAGTTTATTCATTTGAGCTAAATTTGCAATAATAGTGTCCTAGCAATGTTGTTTATGTTGAGAAGTAGAGTATATAAAATACCCTCTTAAGTGCTTTGGGTACCACTGAAATTTACTAAGAAGTATATCATAATATCAAATCAGAAAAATGCTACAACTAGTTTCATGACTCTGAGATCCTCAAAGGTCAACATGAGGATTGCAGGTAATTAAAATAACAGTAATTATAACTGGGAAAAGAGATAAGACTTTGGGTGGTTGGCAAAGTAAGAATAGATTTGCTTTGTTTTTAATGCAGCTATGAGAAGTGTCCACGCATTTGATCCTGGGTATGCTAGTGCCTTGGGCATAATTTCTTTGTGTCCTTTAGAAATGGGGAGAGGAGGCCAGGTCACTCCTGGTGTTTTTCTGTTCCCTGACGTATATTAACAGACTTCAGGGGTTTGAGGACCATATCTGTATCCATCCTTTTCAGCAGGACTCTGTCATGCTTGGCATTTTGGAGGTACTTTCAGGAGTTTGGAATTCTTGGAGATTATCAGTATTTTCAAATTAGAAGGTACCCCCACCCCCGAATGAAGGGTTTACATTACAGAGTGAATGTTCAGTTGTTCAATACTTATAAACTTATGAGTATTGACTTATAAACACCCATAGGATTTTCATTCTGTCCATGAGCACTTGGCAGTCCTTCCATTCCCCAGTCATTAGCCAAAAGTATCTTGCTAGACATTCCTTGCATGGCTTCCAGGAAATTTTTCCAATTTTTCTTCCTTTACTTCAAAATTATTCCCTTCATTTTGACTTTCCAGGGCACTTACTGAACTTAGACTCTTCAGAGCAAGAGACTTTAATAACTTCTGCTTCCTGCCTTGCAAAATCCCAGAGTCAAGATGTTGCAAAGGGCCTGCTTATTTGCTAGTGTGTTTTGAGTCATGGTTGAAAAGAAGTAAAAGAAACATAGGCATAATAGATAGTATCCCAATAAATTATCATGCTATAGCTGGAAAAAATAGCTTTTTATTTTTATTCATTTTATCACTATGTGCTAAATGCTATGTGCTATTTTTTAACTGGGTTAAAAATTTAGTCATGTCAGCATCATAATATCTGATGGAAGTAATTCATTTTATCCTCATTAATACAGATATCAGTTGAACCTCTGGTCCTTAGACAGAAATTACAATCTTTAGTGAAAAAGGACTAACATCATTTGCACTTTTAGTATAAAGGGAGAAAATAAGGTTGGATTCTAGTGCCATTAAGCAAAAAAAGGACACCATTTTAAAAAATCATATGAAGGTGATATTTTTTAAAATACCACATGGCAAGTATAAAGAATCTTCCTTACAACAACAATCAAATTTTATCCAAAAGGAAAAGCACTTAGAGACAGCAGGTACAAGTTATACAAGTGACCTTGGTTTTGCACATTAGCTAAAAGTTTGTGTTGCTATGACTTCAGAAGCCAAACAAAAGAAAACAGCATCAACAGAAGTTCTTCTTAATGTCTAGACCATTCTATTGCAGCTATAGCCCTTACTTACCAAAGTCCTTTTTTATTTCATTTTATTTATTTATTTATTTAAAAAATACCCCAATTTTGTTTATGGTGATTCAACAGGTTGATTTCTGAAAAAAGCAGACTTAGGGACTGTGCTTCTAAAATAATGCTACATAGCAGGATGGACCTGGGTTGCATTACAAGAGAAAGAAGAGAGCTATTTGGCAATAGTAAAAGCAATTCTTTTAAAAAATTTTTTACTTTACAGACTGCATTTGATTCATTGTACAGAAATGGGGAGCAATTCTTGAGTTGTATTAGAGTGTTATAAATAGAATGTTTTCCCAAGTACTGTTGAAAGAGTAAAATTTTTAAAAAGTAGATTATTTCTAACAGAAGGAAGCCAGACTTGAGCAGATTGGAATAAGCATTTGGCTTCCAAGGTACCTGGATTTTGACAGAGCATGTTTTTATCTATAGCATGGTCCTGTTTCAAAAGTTACAAGCTAGACATTTCTAATCTGCCACCTGGATCAGGTAAGGTTTCCCCATACAATGTCTTGCACATTACCAATACCTTACAGGACATCCCTGTAATCAGATAAGGGTAAGCATATCCACAAGATCACACAGATGGAGCTGTGTTGGGTGATCAGTTGAGCGCAGCAGGCTGAAAACGGTATTCAGGATGTGATCAGTTGCAGACATTGTGTTCTTGGATCATTTATCCAGCTCTGCTCTGTCTTCACATGATTTGCAAGCAACATGGACCAAGTATTCCACATGCTCCATCTTGCATGCGGGCTGATACTACTTTAACAGCAAGAACTGTTTTCTCCAGAGCATCTGCCTCTACTGTGTCTCTGTCACCAGCCTTGGAAATACAGGCCATCCTAACCTCAGGGTTCTCCCTATTCAGTTTGCGAATGAACCAAAAATCAAAATATGAGAACTTCCCAGAAGTTAAGAGGTTTTACATTAATGTCGAAAAGTGTTAGGGTCTAATTAACAGAAACAATATGAAAACTAGACTATGACTAGTGTCACTCTGTGTGTGAAATTTATTCATGTTTTGTTGCATTTTGTTTTCACTGAGTCAGTATGCCAGTGTAAGGCTCTTTCAATTTGTATATTTATTTTTGTCCATTAATATCTAAATAGTTGTCAGTTTGAAATTTTTATTAGTCAGAGTTCTTTAGAAAAAAAAATGGAACCAGTGGAATTTATATAAATATAGATATGATAATGGGGAGAGAAAGAGTAAGAGAAATTTAATTTGTTGGCTCATGTGATTTGCAGGCTGGTGAGTCCAACATCTGCAAGGCAGGCCTGCAGGTTGGAGAGCCAGGGTAAGGTGCACTGCAGTCTTGAGTCTGAGGATGATCTGCAGGCAGGATTCCTTCTGTCTTGTGGATCTGTCTTTCCTCCGACTCACATTGTAGAGACAAGTCAGTCTAGTAGTAACTGTCATGTTAATCAGATTTTAGAAATACATCCATCAGCAACATCTACACTCAGATTTAACCAAAAACTTTTAAATGCCCAGGCTTAGCTGACATAAAATTAAGCATAACAGGGCCATTGGGGGAAATTTTGCTATGCACATTATTGTACATTTGATTTCATGAATGTAGTTATGCTTCCTCCTGAAAGAAGCATAGACAAGAAACAAAATAATGTCTAATTATTTTCTAAAGTTATAGTACTAATTACTCTCCACCCAACAGTACATGAGAGGAATTGTTGCTCTATATTCTCTTTTGTTAAGTGGCTGCTAATTTTCCTTGACTCTTAAAAAAACCTATTGTTTTTTATTTATTTTTGTCCTTAACCTTCTTGGATATGAGTCCCATAAGATTTATATGTGTTGCAAATAAACCTCTTCTTCCACAAGTTCATTTGCTTTGTAAGTTTTTTTTTTTAAGAATGGACATCAGCTTTTATTACTCTTGAGTAGTATTTAAGAGAGGAATGGATGAACCACGTGTAATTGTATGGTAGGCCCGTGTTTTACTTTTTTTTTTATTTTTAAAAGTTTTTTACAGACTTCATTTTGATTCATTGTACACAAATGGGGTACAACTTTTCATTTCTATGGTTGTGCATGATGTAGATTCATACCATTCATGGTTTTCAATGGTATGTTTTATTTTTTTTTTTGTAACCAGGGATTGAACTTGGGGATACTCGGCCACTGAGCCACATCCCCAGCCCTATTTTGTATTTTATTTAGAGACAGGATCTCACTGAGTTGCTAAGGGCCTCGCTAAGTTGCTGAGGCTGGCTTTGAACTCGCGATCCTCCTGACTCAGCCTCCCAAGTCACTTGGATTACAGGCGTGCGCCACCACACCCGGCTCAATGGTATGGTTTGATGTATAGAATTTCTTAATTTTAATGTATCCAAACTTATCAATTGGTTCTTTAATGGCTAGTGCTTAAAGATAAAATAAAAAAACCCTACTTCATTATTTTGAAACTTTTATGTCCACAGCAAAAAGGAAAGGACAGTACTCAATTTTTCCTGCCCCAACACGTTTATAGCCTTTTCCATAATCAGTATTCCCCACCACAGTGGTACATTTGCTACAACCAATGAAACTGTATTGACACATAATTTGACATTATTAAGACCATCAGTGAAACTTAAAATACAGGCTGCAGATTAGATGATAATCACCCAAATCTATAGTTTACAGTGAGATTCACTCTTGGTTCTACACATTCTATGAGTTATGGCAAATATATAATGATATGCAGTCATTGCTGTATAATGCAGACTATTTTCACTTCCTTCAAAATCCTTGGCACTCCCCCCTTTCAAGCCTCACCTCCTTCTTAACTCTGGCAACTACTGATCTTTTTACTGTCTCCATAGTTTTGATTTTCCAGAATATCATGGAGTTAGAATCATACTGCATGTAGCCTTTGCAGACTGGCTTCTTCAACTTAGTAGTGTGCTTCAAAGTTTCCTCCATGTCTTCCCACGGCTTAATGACTCATTTCTTTTAAAGCCTGAATAATATTCCATTATCTGGATGTACCATAGTTCATCCTTTAACTGACTGAAGGACATCTTGATTACTTCCAAATTTTGGCAATTATGATTAAATCTGCTATAAATATGTGCAGGTTTCTCTGTGAATTTAAGTTTTCAACTCCTGTGGGTAAATACCAAGGAATTTAATCCTGGATCTTATAAGAGTATGTTTAGTTTTTTAAGAAACTCCTGAATTGTCTTCACAACGGATGTGGCATTTTGCATTGCCATGAACATTGAGAATTCCTGTTGCTCCACCTACTTCCCAGCCTTTAGTGTCTGTTCTCAGCATCTGGATTTGAGAACTTTTAGTAGGTGTGTAGTAGTTTTACATGTTTAATTTGCATTTCTCTGGCAACATACATGAGGTGCATATTATTGCTTATTTGACATCTGCTTTTCTTTATTGATGGTTTCTAAGGTCTTTGTCCCTTTGAAGATATGTTTATGTTCTTCATGTTGAGTTTTAAAGGTTGAGTCTGTCAGTTTTTCATCACTGTGAACAAAATACCTGACAAGAACAACCTGAGGAGAAAATGTTTATTTTGGGCTCAAAATTGCAGAGGTTCAGTCCATGGTTGACCAGGTCTGGGACTGAGGTGAAGTAGAACATCGAGGTGGAGAGGCATGGTGGAAAACTGCTTAGCTCAGGGCAACTAGGAAGAAGAGGGAGGTAGAGTAGAGTCAGGATAGGTACATTCCTCAAGGACATGCCTCTGGTGACCTACTTCCTCCAGCCATGCCTCACCAGCCTACAGTTACCACCTAGTAGTCTATTCCAATTATTCATCCATCAAATGGATTGATCCAGTGGTTAGGTTACAGCTTTCATGAAATGATCGTTTCACTTCTGAACATTCCTGCATTACCTAATACATGAACTTCAATGTGGGACATTAAAGATATAAAACAAGGGTTTTGTGTATTTTGATGAAAACTTTATCAGATAAAGTCTTTTGCAAATATTTTCTCTTGGATTTTTATTCTCTGAGAGTGTCCTTTGTAGAGCAGATATTTGGATCTCAATGAAGTCTAACATTAATTCTTTTATGAATTCTTCCGTTGATGCAAGATCTAAAAAGTCACCACCATACTCAAGGTTACCTAGCTTTTCTCCTGTTATATTCTACAAGTTTTACAGCTCATGTCTTACACTTAGGATTGTGATCCATTTTGAGCTAACTTTTCATGAAGGGTCTGAGGTCTATACCTAGATTAATTCCACACCTTGTAGTTCGAGTGCCATTTGTTGAAAAGACTGTTCCACTTTGTTGCCTTTACTCCTTTGTCAAAGATCAGTTGACTATTTATGTGGGTGCCTTTCTGGCCTCTCTGATCTATTCCATTGATTTATTTATCTGTTCTTTTGCCAATAACACAATGCCTTGATTACTGTACCTTTACTGTAAGAAATCAGATAGTGTCAGCCCTCCCAGGACAATATTGAAGAAGAATACAATGCTGTGTTTCCTACTCAGATTCCTTTACTTCTCTTGATAAAGCTTTGAATTAATTTATCAATATTCATAAAAAATGGCTGAAATTTTGTTTTTGATTGTGTTGAATCACATAGATTGGAGCAAGTTGAGAAGAAATGACATATTGACCATATTGTTTTTCTATTTATGAATACAGAAATCTCTCCATTTGTTTAGTTCATCTCCTTCATTAGACTTCAGTAGTTTTTTTGTATTAAACTTGTGCATATTTTCTTATACATATCAAGATATTTCATTTTTAGGGTGTGCTTGTGTAAATATTATTATTTTTTTTCCACTCTTTTTTTTTTATTTGCTTATTGATTCATTGAGCACAAATGGAGTACAGCTATTGTTTCTCTGGTTGTACACAAAGTAGAATCACACCATATGTGCATTCATACATGTACACAAGGCAATGATGTCTGTCACACATTCTGTTAATATTCTTACCCTCC
>JAJEJO010005711.1:943867-963425 GCA_020662805.1 Glaucomys volans
GCAATGATGTCTGTCACACATTCTGTTAATATTCTTACCCCCCACCTCCGACCCCACCCCTCCCTTCCCTCTATGCTATCTATCCTTCCTCCATTCTTGCTATTATGTTTTTAAGTTCAACTTTTATTTGTTATTGCTGGTATATAGGAAAAAATACTGAGTTTTTAACATTAACCATGTACCTTTCAAATTTTCTATAAATTATTATTAGTTTCAGGAGATATTTTGTTGATTTTTTTAGATTTTTATATATTTTCATGTCTTTTAAAAATTTTTTTAATTTTTAAAAAATTTTTACAGACTTCATTTTGATTCATTGTACACAAATTGGGTACAGCTTTTCATTTCTATGGTTGTGCATGATGTAGATTCATACCATTTATGTAATCATACATGTACATAGAGCAATGATGTCTGTCTCATTCCACTGTTTTTCATACCCCTGCTCCCTCCCCCTCTCATTTCCCTCTATGTAATCTAAAGTTGGATTTTGTATACAGACAAGCATGTTGTATATAAGAAAAGAGTTTTATTTCTTCCTTCCTAATCAATGCATCTTTTATCCCCTTTTCTTGTCTTATTATGCTAAGTAGGGCTTCCATTTGATGATGAAGAGCAATGATGAGAGAAGTCATCTTTGCCTTATTCCTGATTTTAGTGGGGAAAGTTTAGAGATTCTTACCATTAAGTATGATTTTAGCCATCATATTTTTGGAGCCATTCATTATCATATTGAAGACTTTTCCCTTGTTACTCTTAATTACTGACCATTTTTATTTATAAATGTACACAAGGCTTTGCTACATACTTTTTCTGTAGCTATTGATATGATAATGTGATTTTCTTTATTCTGTTACTTGAACTGTTTTTATTGGTGCTTTATAATTATACATAATAGTGGATTTATTATGCCATTTTTGTACATACACATAAGTGATTTTTTTCAATATTCAACAGATCTTCCTTATGTGGAATAATTCATACTTGGTCATGGCATATAATTATTTTTATATACTTTTATTTGCTTTGCTAACATTTTGTTATGGAATTTTGCATCTATGTTCCTGAAAAATATCTGTAGTTTCTTGTAATGTCTTTATCTAGTTGTATTATTAGGACAATGCTGGCCTAATTAGAGGAGTTAGGAAATACTATCTCTTCTTTCTTAAAGAAATTTAGAGAATCTGCATTATTATTTTTTCTTTAAATGTTACATAGAATTCTCATTAAACGCGTCTTGACTTGCTGCTTTCTGTTTTGGAAGGTTATTAATTATTGATAAATTTTTTAAATGTATGTATAGACCTCTACATATTGTCTATTTATTTTTGTGATGATATTATAAAATTTTTTCTTTCAAAAAACTGCTCACTTTTATCTAAGTTATCAAAGTTGTGGGCATAAAGTTATTTATAGTATTCCTTTATTACCTTTTTAATGTCCATGGAATCTGTAGTGATGTTGCCTCTTTAATTTGTGATATTGGTAATTTATACATGTCCTCTCTCCTTTTTTTTTTTTTCTTAGTCTGGCTTGTCTATTTTATCTTTTTATTATTTGATTTTTTTGTATTGATTTCTGCTTTGATTTTTATTTGCTTCTGTTTACTTTGAATTAAATCTGTTATTTTTTTCTGGTTCACTAAGGTTGGTTAGTACTTTCTTATGATCAAGAATTGGGACAATGGTTATTGTACATTATATACTATGTATCACATTTTATATGTTAACTATCATATATAATTGTCTAGGGAACATATTGTTTTGACTTTCACATTTACATCAGCATCAACTAGGTACTGATTTTGTGTATGATGTGAAATTGTGGTCAATTTTCAGTTTTCTCACATAGATATCAGATAATTCCAGATCTCTTTTTTCATAAGTCCATTCTTTCATTGACTCTTCTGCAGGGCCATCTTTTTTCCTAAATACCCATACATACATGAAAATGTACTGAGTTTAATTCATTAGTCTCTATCTGCATACTTGAATCTGTACCACACTATCACAATTATGGTTTATGAGACATTCATAATTGGGTTTTATTTAACATGCAAAATGCAGATTCAGTTTCAATTTTTTTCATGAGAATAACCAACATATAAGGACTATCTTATGAGAAGTAAAAATTTCAATAGTTATCTGATATATCAACTTAACATGAGAGTTTATATGTGTAAAAGTGTCTGTGTACTTTCTATTTCATTTCAATCATAATTTTATTATTTGTAGGGTGGAAATCATGTTAGAAACTCTGACTATAGTCTTATTCCATAGTATAGCTTCTTGGTCTTTTAGATCCACATAAATTTTAGTACTATTTTTAGGCTATCCCTTCAAAAAAATCTGCTATGATTTCAATTACAATTGCATCATATCTATAAATAACTTGGAAAGACTTGACTTCTTTGCAATATTTTATATTTATATTAATGGATGTGGTATGCTGCTCATATATTTAGAATTTTTAATAACAGTAGCATATCACTCCTATTTAGGCATTATTTTATATTCTTTCAAACATCTTATTTCTTATTATCATATATATTATTATATTTCTTCTTAGGCACCTTATGACTTTCTTTTTCTGCCTTGATGATGATATTTTCTGTTATTTACTATGAGAATACAATGGATTTTTGGTATTAATGCCATGTAGGATTATCTCATGAATCTCTTATTCTCTTGTTACCTTCTCAATCTGTCTGTAGCTCTTAGAGATTGAGATTAAATCACCTTCATTAATTTTGTTTCTTTTTCCATCATTTAAAAACTTTCTTTGTTGACTTTCAATTTTTTCCAATTCCATATTATAGTTTTTGTAACCATTTAAAGTTGGATGTTTTTCCCCATCCAATGAGAAATCTGTTGTCATCTATTTCCTGTTTATATTTATTAGCATAAGTCTTTTGAATTTCAAAGAGCATTTTTTTCTTTTTCTGTTTTTTCTTATCCTTCTGTTTTGTTTTTGGTATCTTCCATGGTTTGAATGTCTCCACCAAAACTCATATAAATATTTAATACCCACTGTATGCCTTAAGAGGGTAAAAATATGATTACGATACTTAAAGGTGGGACCTAGGAAGGTAATTAACTAATATCACATGAGGCCATGAGCATGGGGACCTAACCCAAGGGATTATTGATAATGAGAAGAGGTGAGGCCTGAGCAAGGATATTCTGTCTTACCAGGTGATGCCCTGATCTACCTTGGGACTCCATAGGGAATCCCCACCAGCAAGGAGGACTTCAACAGATGTGGCCACCCACTTTGAGCTCCCAGTCTTCAGAACCATGAGCAAAATAAACCTTTATTCATTATAGTCTGGCCTATTTAGTTATGGCAACCCAAAATGGACAAATATATCTTGTTTTAATGCAATGTTTCTATTCTTTGAATCAAATGTAGAAATAAAGGGCTCAGGGTGAAAGGGAAATATGAGGAAATAAACTTAGGGTATATATAAAAGTTCTGTTATGTGTTTTACCATTAGGCGAAGGTTGTAAAGATATAAAAAAAACTAATGTCAGTGCCTCTACACCTCCTTTCACCATTTACACATGCTCATGACTAATAAATATCAACTGAATTTAATTATATGTGAATCTTTAATCTTGTTTCCTTATAGCTATCTTTCTTTCAAAATCACGTAGATTTACTATTCTTTTCCTTTTTCTTGTGCTAAAATCTGCATAGTTATAGTAACATTTAAAAATCATGTTTCTGTTACCAGTTCCCTAAAATAATTACATTCAGTTTTAAGACTCTCCTTCTGGTGATATTAGGTTTCTAGCCATCTTGCAATATATTTGTTCATCTCTCAAGGTTTTCATTGTTTTTTTCTTACTTTGGTTCTTTTAATTCTTTCTCTTCCAATCTATTTGCCTTCTCCTTGACTATTCAAATCATTTTGATTAAAAAATAGCATATACTTGCTCTAGAAAGCATACAAAATAAAGAAAAACTGAAATAAAGGAATTATCTCAAATTATTGTTTGGGAAAGGTGATGAATTATTCTTTAAAAGGTTTTGGATCACCTAACTCTCTCTAGTAGTTTCGCCTTAAAGGGTTCTGTCTTTTTAAGATTTATTTTTTTATTTCTTCCTGCTTCTTATGGAAGCTTCTACTTTCAGGTCAGCATATTCATATGTGGATTTTGGACTCAGAGGAAGTAAGGTGATAGAGAAGTAAGTTAATGAATAGTAAATGAGCAAATATCATTTTCCACTTGACTTGAGTTCACTTGGGATCTTGGGTGCATTCTTCTAAATAGACTTGCAGACTGAGACCTGTGCTCTCTGTTTCAGGGGTATTCTTAGATTCCTTCTCTCTTGCATTCTGAGTGAATTGCAGGTCTTTGTGTCTGTTCTCTAATGATGACTCACCTATGAATAATCCAGAGGGAGATTGATAAGAGTCACACAATTAGTGAACTCAAAATCAAAATGAGTTGATCAGGGCATAAAATAACAATGTCAATACCAACACCTTTAACACGTGCTATGTGCCAGATGGTGTTCTAAGTAGTTTGTGTATAGTAATGTATTTAAATTTTAATAACACACTACAAGATAGGCATTTTGTATTTTGAAGGAGGTTAATTAATTTTCCTGAGGTCATGAAACTAGTTATTTTGAATCCATATAATTCTGGCTTCAGAATCTAATCTCTTAGCCTTGACAGTCTACTTCCTCCAAGAAGGTAATAGCAGAGGTCCTGAAATGTCAATTACGGTCATATTTCTATTCCAAAGAATGGTCTCTGTTTGTCAAAGAATAGAAAGATTGGTAGGTATTTACTGTTAGCTGCAGTGCATATATATGTATTGTTTTATGAGATATAAGATTGGCCTCAGTAATCAATGATTAGAATATTCAATTAGTATCACCCTCTCTTTGCCAGGTACAGTGATGTAGAAGAGGATTTTGACCTGGATTAATTCTTTTTAACCTAAGACTTGTTGAAGTCCTAAACAATGCATGTTTAGCACTTGCCAATGTTATTTTATGGGATTAGAAGAGTTGGTTTTGGCCTCAGTTTCACTGAGATAAAAGTATCTAAATATCCTTTACTCTAACCATGTGGAACTTTCTTTTAATTTTGCTGTTTTTGATGTACTCATGATCAGACATATTTTGAGACACACGATGTAACACAAATGGTAAAACAACTTGCCGGTCATGGGTGTTTACTAGGTGGACCAGGATGTTGGATAAGAGCAGACTCTTAAACCACAGTTACCTGAGTCAGGTCCATCTATAGGTGCAAGATATTAAGCAATTTACAAAAGTGTCATTTTGTGTCTCTTCTTTTCCCTTGATAAAATGTGATCATGATAATCTTATGGGTGGCAGAGTGGGAGCAAGAGAAGAATGGAGAAACTTTGGATTGTCTAGAGGGAAATAGGGTAGGACATGGTGGGGAAAGGAAAGATAGTGGACTGAGACAGACTTTATTGCCCTATGTGCATGTATGATTACATGAATGGTGTGAATCTACATTGTGTACAACCATAGAAATGAAAAGTTGTACTCCGTTTGTGTATAATGAATCAAAATGCAGTCTGTAAAAATAAAAAAATGAACACTTAAAAACCATAATTAGAAGGTTTGAAAAAATTCTCTGAGTATGTGAAAAAAATTTATATGTACTAAAAATATTAGAATTAAGTAAATAGCATGAATAAAACTATGTATGCCACCTTACATAGGGTAGGTGCCACATAATTGCTAATACATAAATAGTCTATCATATACTGTTAGAAAAATTTAGTTTTCATTTATATATATATATATATACACACACACACACACACATATGTGTATAGATACATGTATACAAATATATGCATAGTTATAAAGTTATAAACCATAACAGTTGCTATAAGTGAAAAGTCTTTTTGTCATAGAGATGTAGCAAGAAAACCTAAACTAGGCCAGGGACACAGGTGAGAGATTTTCAAGGCATGACACTCAAAGTGATGGGATTGGGTATGTAGCTGAAGACCAGAGTACTTGCCTAGCATGCATGAGGCCCTTGGTTCAATCTATAGCATGGTAAAAAAAAAAAAGAAAAAGAAAAAAAAAATCTCCAGCATGCTAAAAAAAAAGAAGAAGAAGAAGAAAAAGTAAAGAAAAATGGCAATATGTCCATATACTAAGAATGACACTGGCAGAGATCCCACGAGGAAGAATGAATGACTTGCTCAGAGAATGTAAGAGGTCCAGTGTGTTCGAATTTAAAGAAGAAAGAGGCACGAATGCGAGCTAATCAAAGATAATGCAGGGCCATGTAGACCACATTACAAATGTGATTTTTATTCCAATAACAAGGAGTGAGTATCCATTAAGTAGTTGGTTAAATTAATCAGATATGTTGCTAACATGTTTCTATCCAATAGTTTCTGTTACATCAGATTGCTATATTT
This sequence comes from Glaucomys volans, assembly GCA_020662805.1. Taxonomy (NCBI): domain Eukaryota; kingdom Metazoa; phylum Chordata; class Mammalia; order Rodentia; family Sciuridae; genus Glaucomys; species Glaucomys volans. The sequence continues at coordinate 950,299 of JAJEJO010005711.1, forward strand.
TCTCAAATGGCTTTGGGATTCTTCTTTTTGTTTGTTCTTCATCTTAATGGACCAAATTGTGCCACCATCTTCTATTACACCCCCCAGTCACATGTTGATGCCCTACCTAGCATCCAATACCATGGAGGGTGACCATAATGGAGTTATAGCCTTTAAAGATGTAATTAAGTTAAAATGAAGCCATTAGGGTATGCCCTAGTCCAATCTGATAGGTATCTTTATTAAAACAGAATATTAGGACATAAGAGAGACATAGAGGATAGGCACACACAAAGAAAAGTTCCTATGAGGATCCAATGAGAAGGTGACCATCAACAAGTCAAAGAAAAAGGTCTTCAGGAGAAACCAATAAGTCAGTGTCTGGATCTGGGACTTTCTGAATCATGACAAATAAATATGTGTGTTTTAAGCCACCCATCTGTGGTGTGTTTTTGGTTTGGCATCCCTACCCAAACTTATACGCCCCATCTCCATCTTCCTTTTGTAGTTTTCAATTTTAAGTCTACAATTCTGCAACTGAGGATTGTCATGACAAGCCATTTGATTTTGGAAAATAATGAGTTATTATTTTTTTAGGAGCACTCTAACATGCCATTTCCTGGAGGGTGTTGGTTGCTGCTAAAATAAATTCATTTGGGGGAATGAACATTAATGTGGGATTGAGTTTTGTGACTGATTCTGGCAAAGCCTCTAGTGACTTCTTGGAAGTCAGGCAGGCCTGACTAATAGTTGCACCATCCGCAGCTCTGCAGTTGGTGCACTGGGATGGTTTTAATAATTCCTAGCATGACTCTTTCAATAATTAATGCTTCAGTTGTTTTAAATGTTTCAATAAAAAAAAAATCCCTCACACGCGGTGTCAGATCTCCAAGTTATAACACAAAATAGATGTTTTGTAGTAATTTACATGGAATTAATTCCATCCCAGGGTTCTGGTAAAAATTAGAAACCATTTAAAGGCAGAGCTCTGATAGTTTATGTGTCACTAGAATCCCTCTATGGAACCATTTCCCTGTAAATCTTTGTAGTCCATTTGCATTCTGTACATGCTCAGTCTCTTGATGGCTCCGATGGTTCTTAATTGCATTTCTCAAAGGCAGTCCCGGTGGTAGGTTTGTTTCAACTAACAACTAGTAGTGATACGCCATCTCGACTAATGCAACTAGTCTCAATTTAATTATTTATAACAAATGTTTTTCTAGCTCCTTTTTCTAACAGAATGCGAAAGTACATTACTTGATTAATTAACAGACCTTTTCAGTAAATGAAGCACACTTTTATTTGAACAAGTTTTTTAAAATTTCTTATTTATGTATTTATTTTTTAATCTCACACTTCTCTACTTCCTGGAACAAGGACCTCTGCATTTATTTGTGTGTTTATTCTTTATTTTTCTTTGTCATTCTCATTTTTCTTCCCTCTTGGGTAATTTTCCAAATATGATTTTTAAAAATATTCTTGTATCTGTTTTGGTTCTCATGAAATAATACACATATTTTTGGTTTGCACTATTATTATGTAATCTATGAGCTCTATTTTCTTTTTTCAGCATGGAGTTTCTTTGGACTGTTGTTCTTTTTTTTAAAAAAAATGGATGAAATAGTTTACAAGCTCTCATTTGGAGAAAAAGAATTGCAAAAAACAAAATCTCTATGTCATGTGAAGCTCACTTTTCTTCACCTCTTTCTTCTAATTAATCATATTATGCTACATATGTATAAACAGGTGTGCAAATTTAACAGGAAAGCAACTCAGGCACACTTCATATGGCACACTGAATCCCTGGAACTTACTGGAAGAGTCACTGGGAAAGAGAAATATACTGATTGAGACTGAAAATGTGATTGAGATAAAGGATGGTTCTTGCCAACCTACATAATTATGGTTCCTCACTTCTAAAATGACTGAATGAGTTTGGCTTGCATGTGCTTCTATTGGAGAGTAGATTAACTAAGCAGCACCTGAGATTTAGTCTCTGGCTTCATAGAAGGATGTAAGTAGTAACAGACCGGACAAAATAACTCAGCTATAGGGCTCACTGTCTGCAGAATGGGGATACATGGGTATTAGACTAAGGAGTAACAGTAGATGGTTTCTGCTAACACTCAGGAGATGCAGGGAACTGGAACCTACACACAAGCAGCATATCTTGAGCCTTTTCTATCTTCCTATAAAAAGAAATAAATGGTCAATGGTGTGGGTGAGATGTTTTGGCTCTGATGATTGAAACAGTCCATAAATTCTTTTCTATTTTATGAAATCTGCCAACTAATATTATAAACATTCTCTATTTATGTAATTTTCTGTTACTTAAAACTAGTAATACAATTTAATGATTAGAATACCTGTCCTGATTTCAGATATTCTAAGAGGAGTTAGAAGAGAAAGTAAAGAGAGGCAGACAAATCCCAAGCAATATCTCATTAAATTTATTTTCCAGGGAAATTAATGCATGAGTGTCCAAATGATTATGTATTTATAGATAAGTAGATGAATTCTTTGTGTGCATGGTATGGTGTGTTTGACTGGAGCAGGGATAGGGAAATGATACTGTATGAGTTAAAGTTGGTCTGCTCCCTGTGTTGTAAATGGATTTTATCTGAACAGGGCAGGACTCACTTTTTTACCCATCATCTAGGCTGCTTTTGTGTTAAAATTTCCAAGTTGAGTAGCTGTAATAGAGTCCAATTGGCTTGCAACACCTAAGATATTTACTCTATTGCTTTTTGTAAGCTTGTACTAGATAATGCCAAATCAAGTTTCAGAGGTGAGCATAAACTAATACGAAGATGCCTGGACAGAAGACAAAATTTGGAAAGAGGCTATGCTTATCTCTTAATATCATGTTGAGGGTATGTACTTGAGGCTAGAGAAAATAAAAAATAGACAATGAAGGATGAATAGCAAAAGAAACCAGATGTATGCATGTAGACTAGAAATATTCTGTAAAGATGAGGGGCAAAGTTGATTGTGTAGCTTTCACGTAAGGTTAGGTAGGTTTTTCTAGTTTTTATGTTTTGGTTTTTGAAGAGATGAAAATGTAAATCAGTGTGTAAGCATGTATGGATGAGTCCATCCTCAGGATGCAGGGGCCTAGAACAAAGACACACAGTTAATGTAAGATCAGTTTATTGGCCAGAAGAACATTGCAGATGAGTAAGGTTATCTTTCATACTCACTTTGTATTTATTATTTATACATGTCACACACTCTTGTGATTACATAGAGAGGGAGACATGACCATTTTTTTTTTTTCTAGTGACAGAGAGCACAATCAGCTTAGAATAAGAGTTTGGCTTGAGAAATATTCTTTTATAAATTATATTTTCATCTGAAAATGTTTTCTTCTTCTTAAAAGTTATATGGAAACTTTTAGCAAATACTCCTGAGATTGTGATGCCATTCTGACCAAATCCTTCTGGTCAATGAAATAAATCAAACCAAAAAACCAAAGGCCAAATATTTTTTCTGATATGTGGATGCTAATTCATAATAAGGAGGGGGACAAGGGAAGAATAGAGTTACTTTAGAGGGGAGTGAAGGGAGGGGAAGAGGTATGGGGGTAGGAAGGATAATAGAGTGAAACAGACATTATTACCTCATGTACATGTATGACTGCATGATCCTGCAATATGAGAAATCATAAAAATGAGATATACTCCTTTTATTTATGATTTATCAAAATGTATAAATGCATTCTGTCACGTATAACTAATTAGAACAAATAAGAAAATTAAAAATAAAAACCTTAGCTTAATGCTGGGCACAGTGGTACACATCTGTAATCCCAGTGGCTTGGGAGTTTGAGGAGGAGGAGGATGTCAAGTTCAAAGCCAGCAACTTAGTGAGGCTCTAGGTAATTTAGTGAGACTCTGTCTCAAAATAAATTATAGAAAAGGGTGGAGATGTGGCTCAGTGGTTCAGCGCCCTTGAGTTCAATCCCCAGTGCAAACAACAACAATAACAACAAAACCTTAGCTGATTGCAAACACTGGTGTTGAGCTGGATGGAATTCAGGTAATGGAAATTTGCACAACACCAGATACATAAATCCTAATTATAAACCTGAATGTAAATGTGCCTGTTACAGGTATTAACTGCTCTCATATGGTGGAGACTGGGAGTATAACAAAGGAGGATACTAATTGATGCCAAATTAGTTTCCATTAAAGATAAAAATTCTAAAATACTCTTCTCTACAGTAAAATTGACATGCCTTTAATTAGACGTCAAATGTAAAATCTGAAGTTTTATATTGACATATAATTTTAGAAATATTTCACAATGATACTTTTTAAAGTAAAGGAATATAAAAGAATGAAGTATAATATTTTGAGAAGTAATCTAACTGAACATTATATAAGTTCAAATGCTTACATGGACTATCATTGGAAAGTAGCCCCAATATTAAAAGCAGAGAAACTGAATGTATTTCCTGGGAAATGCCTAATTCTTATTAGAAACATCACTGACAGATTCTAATTGGAAACTTTGCAGTTAAATGAACTCCTCTAACCCCTGTGGAACTCTTGTTGAAAGGTTTTCAATCATAAGACATTTTGTAATCATCTAGAGAAATTTCTAGTCAATCATGGATAATCATGGACATCTGACAGTTTGGAAACATGGGTGAGTTTTTTCAGCACATTAGTATATATTTAATAATTACATATTTCTAATTAGAAATGTGTATGTTTTTATTACTTTGAATAAAAATGTAATAAATTATTGAAAATGTTTCAAAATATTCCTTAGTTTTATTTAACAGAATAATCTTAAGTATTTTAAAAAGTTATTTGTTGATAGTAAAAGTGGGAGAGAAAAATTATACAGATTTGGAGGGATAGTGGTGCTGGGTATAAAAAATGCTCAATGCGTGTATGCTCAGACCAATATCATGGAATGAGGAGGTTCTTTTTAGCCATTATTGCTGAAATTCACTGAAGACAATGGGCTTGACAATCAAAGCTGAACTGATTAAATGAAAAAGGCTCTAGTACCTTGATAATTAGACTGATCATATCCACGGGGAGATTATTCATAGTGTTTTATAACCATGGGGTGGAACAGTAAGTAGAATTAAGTCCTAATGACCCTTTGGCAAAACCCAGAACACATTAATTATGATTAATATTACTCCTCATTGTTTCATCTTGAAATTCAGAGATGGTATTTTTTAACAGGCAATTTCTAATCTTCAAATAAAAACCACTTTTCATCTAGAACTATCAATACTATTATTTTTGTGTCTAAGGATCTCCTTTATTTTTCTTTACTATCCTGTGATTGCCAGGAATAGGCAATGGTTTTCAGCAATAGATTTGAATGACATTGTTCACTTTGAAATATTAACTTTTGAGTGTCTTTACCACATTCAATTCTAGGTATTAGCAAACAGATCTTTTATGTGGACTAACATGGTGCTATGATTTGATTGTATCCTCACAATCATATGCTGAAACCTAATCACAGGGTCATTGTATTAGAAGATGTAAACTTGGGGATGTGATTAGATCAAGAGGGTTCTGCCATATGAATGCAATTAATGTCCTTATAAAGCAGTCTTCAGAGGGCTGCTTCACCTTTCACCACATGAAGATGCTTCTAGAAGATGCAATCTTTGAATCACAAATCAAATCCTCACCAGACATAAAAGCTGCCAGCATTTTGGTCTTGGATTTTCCATCCTCCCAAACTGTGTGCAATAAATTCTATTATTTATAATAAACCCAGACTCTCATATTTCATTATGGCAGCCCAGATTGACTAGGACATGTGGAGAATCTACTTTGTGTTCTTGGGCTTTCTTGCAAGGCAGTTTCAGAAACAATGCCATGCCACTAAACTCATTTTTTTCTCCTTAAGCAAGTCATCAATGTGGAATAAATTTTCCACATTTTTGTCTGCCCATAAGCTATTATTTTTATCTTTCATGTTTTATATTCTACCTACATTAAAGAAAATCATACATTAAAGCTTCTTTCTGACAAAAGTTTTTTTTTTTAAGTTCAGAGCTCAATTTTTGATGCATTTGGATTTATTATCCCTACATATATGTACACATGAACCACAATGACTTATAAAGACAAAGTCTTGACTTCAAGGAAGAGCTAAAATTGTGCTTTCCTGGGCAATATTCTTAACTAAATAAATTGTCCCTAAATGAACTGCTCTTCTAATATCATTTATTCTATATTCGATTAGATTATATTTTGAGAGAAAGTTTGTGAGTGGAGACATATTTTCTAATTGGGTCTACTTTCTCTGTATGCATGAGTAACGGTTTGTATTAATTTGGGAATTAACAACATGAGATTATAGTGATATATCCTGACTCTCAGTTGCATGTGCATGGGGAGCATCTTCTCCTGGCAGTAATGCATGTGACATGCAAGTCACAAGAAAGGCTTGGGTAGAGCATAAATTCAAACCTGCCTCCTCTTTACTCCTGTGACCTTGCTGGGATGCTACACCTGCAGACACTCTGCAACCTGGTTTTGTTGCTGTTATTAAGTCAGAAATAAAAGCAAAAGAAAACCTTGTCACTGGTTCAGTGAATCTAATCATTGGAAGAGATTCTCAGGACCAGCTAGTTCAATGTTTCAGCCAACAAACACATTAGTTTTCTTGCATCCTTCAGAAATTGGAAGAGGTTGCCCTCCCACTCCTGCATAGCTTGAAGCTATGTTATTCTTTCAGACTTGAAAATATCGAATTGTTAGATGTTTCTGTTATGTAATATAAAGGTTCAAGTCTGTTTTTCTGCAGCTACCATCTTGGTCCTCACTCTGTTCTGAGAAGTCACACAGAATAAGATGAATCTGTCTTTTCTTTGAAGATTTTTAATCATTTTAGGAAATCTGCCTTTGATTCTATATCAAAAATCTATTTTCCTAGTTAAATATATGTGATTCCTCCAACTTTCCTCATGTTCTTAGTGCTTGTTTTTTAAATGAACAAATACACATTAATTTAGCTCCTCCATCATTGACTTTCCTTTCTTCTGGATTTCATGCAATATTTCAGTTTCATGTTTCTCTTCAAATATCATGTACAGAATGAAGTGCTATGTTACAGATTTTTTTTTCTGACTAACCTACAATAGAAGTAAAGCATTTGCTTTATTGTTAGGAAATATATACTTCTATCTTTGTGTCTTAAAATTCATTGTTTTGGCCAGTCCTTCACATTATTGTTGCATATTGAAATATAATTCATCAATTATCATCTTTCTCTTATAAGTTCTATTTCATCACCACCCAGTCATTGTATCCATGAGTAATCAGAAAGTATAGATAGTAGTTTGTTATAATTTAATATTTGGGAAACCCTCCAACATTTATTAAATTCTTATGTTCAGTATTGATTTATAAAGTCGTGATATGATGATATGATTAATTCCATTATCACCTTCCAAGGTAGTGTACAAAAATATCACTTGGAAAATGATTACTTATTCCCACTGAAAGGCACAGGTGTGCCTTTCTTTAGAGAGGATTAATGTCACATCTGAACCCGAAGGGCTACTTAGCTAGAAATACCACCCTTGAGTTAGGAACATTTAACTTAATTTGTTTTTCCTTTCTTTTCTTTTTGTTTTATTTCTTTTATTTGTTAATCAGAAATTCATAGTCAGTGGAGCTTAATAGTGCATTTTGCAATTTATTCTACTCAATTCTTACCTGGTCTAATGTCACCCACTGTGCTACCCCTTGGAGATGGAGAGAAAGGTACTCCATTAAGCAATCCTGCTGTGATGTTTCTAATGCTTAGAAGTTTAATGGATTTCAACAATATATATCCACAGGTGTCTGGTGAATATTTATTGATCTGTAGTAAGCTGGTCACTGAGAAATAGATTTTTACCAGTGTACTATAAACTTGAATTATTTTTTTAATCACATCTTCTATCATTAAAACTGTAACCTGGCCCAGTGGTGCTCCTTAGTTAATGACCTAATTCTTATGGGATTTTTAAAATAACTTTTTCCACCATGTGTTTGTTTATTGCTTCACATAAAACTATATGAACTAAAGATAAGTTTAAAGGATGGTGAATAGAACTATGAAAAACCCACCAACCTCAGGCTTTTGACTAGTGAATAAATTGGATGTGGAACTTGGCAAATAAGTGGGGGGGGTGTAAAAATTGGACATTTGAGGGGGTGAAATTTTATATTAAATTTCTATACCATGATACACAGGCACACACACATACACACATATTATTCAAAGAATGACATTTAGCACTCCCTTAGCTCTTGTAATATAGTATAGCAAGTCTGTCCTGACTTAGATATTTGGGCCAAAATTTTATCAGTGATGATGAATTAAGGCCCCCTCCCCAAAAAAAAACCCCATGTAATCAGAATTACTTGAGGCAATATCAGTGTCTGCAATTCACCCCTGATATGACAAAGATCAGAGAGGTATATATGTTTTATTGAATTCTTATTTCCAAAATATGTGTGCAGGGTGTCCCTGCCCCACCCCTGCTCTGGTGAGATATTAAGTCAGTCATATTGCTTAAGAGAATGTAAGCAGAAGTGATGTGTGTGATGTGTGCTACATTCAAGTAGTATCTTTTAGAGGTATCTTGTGTGTCTGCCTCTTTTTCCTTCTACCATAAGATCAATATATTTCCATTAGAGGTTGTTCCTCCATCTCTAATCCTAGACTAAACTGGATGTGGCAGGAACCATGGCTGACTCATGTTGGATAGGAATGTAAGAAAGGAAGTAACCATTATCATAAAATACAACATAAAGTGATTTTTGCCACTTACAAAAGAATCAACTTTAGTTTTCAGGGCTAAGAACCAGAACAAAAGTACATTGGTGTGTACTCAGTAATAATTGCATAGCTGTCAACTACATGTCAGATGTACCATGAACATTTCTCAGATAAGTACTTGGAACTATATTACTTAAAAATAATGATTGTTTATGAGATCTAACACATGCCTTAAATATAATAGTGAGCATAGAGCATATCCTTGGAAAATTAATAATGGTAATGTGATCAAATTATCATTTAAATAGTAAAACAACAATAGACTTAAAATCGTTAAATGATTGTATTTCTCATTTATAAGAAAATATATGCAGTGAAATATGTAGTAGTCTGAATGGTATTCCAAAGATTACCTTCTAATGCCTGAAACCTGTGAAGAGTAAAAATTAACATAAGTTTTACTCAACTTTCAATTTTCTGGCTTCTGTGACAACAAAACAAAACAAAACAAAACAAAAAAACCCAAATATGACAACAATTTTAAGGAGGAAAAGTTTTGGGGGGGCTCAAGATCTCAGAGTTGTCAGTCCACAGACAGCTGGGTCTATCGTTCAGGACTAGAGGTGAGGCAGAACATCATGGCAGAGGAGTGTGGTGGAGGGAAGAGACATCAAGACATCACACACACCAGGAAACAGAGAATCTAAGCTCAGTTCACAAAATACATAACCACAAAGGACTCCCCTCCTCCAGCCACACTCTACCTGCCTACGGTTACTACCCAGTTAATCCCTATCAGGGAATTAATGTACCACTGATCAGGTTAAGATTCTCATAACCGAATCATTTCACCTCTGAAATTTCTTGCATTGTTTCACACATGAGCTTTTGAGGGATACCCCTATTTAAACCATAAGCCATAACAAATTATATGCCAAAATTAAGGATCTTGAACAGAGAGTTCTCTATACAGGGTTATCTATGTTGGTCCTAAACATACTATGCTTTTGTTTTGTTACCCTTTATATGAATTAAGGAGTGAGAGTTTTGAGATAGTCATAAAGGGAAGATTATGTGAAGACAGAGCAAAGACAAATGTAGTCAGAATCCCAGGAATGTTGACAGCCGCCAGAATTTGAGTCAAGAAAACGAATCTCCCTTTAAACCTTAAGGCAGAATAGCTCTAATAAGTTGATATTTGTAGTTTTGATTTCCAGAATTGACAGTAGATTTCTGTTGCTTTAAGCCATCAAATTTATGATAATATTTAAAATTGTCCTGTGAGATTAATATAATGCTTGTAATAAACTAACAATTGTGAAATGATCTCAGAAATTCTGGGGAGCTTTTTAAATGTTCAAGAGTACTGTGGAGATTCTGGTGCAAATAAAGAAGTCATCAGTGGGACCCATATTTGTTTATTTTTCAGTTTTTCCAAGTGGTTTTAATGATGTAAATCTGAAAACATGTTTTGGGGAACATTTGAAATAGGTAATGCAAAGAGAAGCTCATGGTTGTGCACAGATCTTTTGGTATCTTGCAGCTATATCAAAAGTTCATATGATTCAGCATACAACTTGCTGGCATATGTTACCATGTCTTAAATCCATAATCTCATATTTTTGAAAAGACAAACTAAAATGTACTTAATTCCTTAAAATTAATTAAAAAAAATAAAACCATACTCAGTAAAAGATGACAAACTCTTCTTGAACACTAGGGTTCTACAGTGCATAGTAAAAAGCTTTCAAAATTGCGTCCATTCATTAATAAAATGACTTAACCCTGAGAAACATCAAACATCACACACTATTATAAATTTTGCTGTTTCAAATCATACTGGGTAGAAGGGAATGCCCTGTGTTTGTCTGGAAGATCTAAACTAGTTAGGATTCCTTTGATACAGAGAAACAGCTTTGATTTTCAACCTAGCTTCAGAGTTTCAGAAAAATGTTTTTTGGATACTATATTCTGCATCTTCCTAACTGAAAGTTTATAAGGAAATGGAATCCTAAGTCCTACTTTTCAAGCTAAGCCTGATGCTAATCTTATACAAATAGGACTAATTTACTTTGTGCCCAACAAAACACTGCTTCATGTACACTTTGCTTCAATATCAGTCTTCTTCATAACTCTAAAATAAGTCTGTGTCTGCCTTTGTAAGTGAGATACTTTGTGGTTCACAGTGATGTTTTTTCTTTTTGCATTGAGTTAATAATCATATGTCTTGTAAAACCTTGGTTCTACCTGGATTTTTGTTTTTGGATCTTATTAATGGTTTAGAAATGCTGGCTAAGAAAAAGAAAAGGTATGAATTCAGAAGAAAAGTTAATTAACGAATGGAGCCATCTGATGAGGAATTATTGAGAGGTAATTTAAGCTGTACACCAATGGATGTTTTGGATTTATGTAGGCAGAAATTTAGAAATGGCATCATACCAACAGTGTAAGTAAAGACAAATGATGGACTATTCCATTATTTAGGACATCTTTACAAACTCCTCCTCTGTGTATCTAACTCTAGCCCTGTGGGACCAAAGCAGGAGTTTTCTACCCTGGCTTCATCCTTCAACATCTGTTTACCTACAGTGCATGAAACACTCAGCAACCAGGATTACCATGCAAAATGCAAACTCTGTCATATTTTCCTCCTTTGTAAAAGCCCCCTGTGACTTCTGCCACACCTAAAACCCAGAACCCTTCCATAGCTACTAGCCTGCTGTATAATCTCATCTCTGATGACTTCCTAGGAATTTTCCCTACCACTCACTATGTTCCAAGCATGTTAACTTGCTTTCTTTTCCTCCATCTGTAAACATGCCTTTCTGTGTACTGCTTTTTTCTGCCTGGGGCAGAGAATTGAAAGTAGAATTGGAAGTGAATAAAGGTACATATCTGATCACATTTATGCTTATGTATATCACAAAGATATATGTAATATATATGATGATATATATGTGGATACCAAAACATATATGTTAATAAAGACATCAAGTATAAAATTGAAGATTTGAGTGTCACAACATTTTCTATTTTGCATATGGACACCAAAAATATCCCATAAATTTATATAAGATGTTTATTTCACTTTTAGGAAGAAAAATCCATTTAAACAAGGAAACTCTTGAAGTTAGACTGTTTAACTCCTGATGGTGCTTAAGGTATTGATATCTTATTATCCTAGTTCCCTTTACATTCTTTTCCTCCTCCCACCTTCACTTATGTTGCCTCAAAAGGACAAGGATGTATTAGACTTTTACTGCCAAAGCTCATTGAAAGCCCATAAATTTGCATATACTTTCACTGATTTGACCTAATTAGGAAGTGAGATGAATTTTGTTAAAATCTATGTTCCACAGCTTTATTCTAATAAAATACTTTTAGCTAACCAGTGTTATGTCTCACTGGAAGGATTTGTCTCCACAAACTGATGTATTGTACCTTGGGACTTCATTATTCTGACTGCCTTCAATTTCATCTATAAATTTTCCTTCCCTGCTATTTAGTAGCATTTCTTACCATGATTGTTAACGATATTCCACCTAAACCTCCACAAACTAGGCTTCCACATATATCACTATATGTTTAGATGAGTGATCCATAAATAATGGTTGTGTTATTACCACACAGGTAAATAAATGCACAGTACAGAAGTTCAAACATTATCTAACTTTTTATTAGTATTTTAATCCTAGATTTAGAACATTCTAGAACATTCTCTTTCACAGGTTTTCCACTCTGCTACACTTAAATTTAGAAATTTCTGGTCTATTAATCGTTATAATTCAATTTCTAATCCCTAGGGTTTATTATTCTACAAAAAGATGTTTGGTAACTACTCTATTTTAATGTTTTGTTCTAATCAGCACACAGTTCATAAATGATTCTAATTAAAATCTAGATAAACTGCAAGTCTACCTCTTTGTATTTGCTTTTACATGGATATAGAAAGTGACACATTATTAACTTGCCATAATGCTGATAATAAATCATAGAAAAACGTCATCCGAACACAATAGAATACCAACTACTCCCCTCTGTACACATAAAGCCAATAAATACTTGTGGATTTTAGCTACATTTTATAGTATAGAAAGCTGATTATGTTGTTTTAAAATTATAGGTTAGACATAATGAATTTAATATTTTCTAATTTAATTTTAATTATATTTAGTATTTCAAATTAATATTTACTAAATACCTACCAGGAATAAGAATAGCATTGGTGCAGTTCTTTTTTTTTTATTTGCTTATTGATTCATTGAGCACAAATGGAGTACAGCTATTTTTTCTCTGGTTCTACACAAAGTAGAGTCACACCATCTGTGCATTCATGCATGTACACAGGGCAATGATGTCTGTCACACATTCTGTTATTATTCTCACCCCCCCAC
>JAJEJO010005711.1:968425-1128342 GCA_020662805.1 Glaucomys volans
TCCCTTTCTGTCATTCCTTCTACCATGCTGTCTTTGGGTTCTCTTGATATATCATCTAGGTTTGTTTTGGACACTTTCTTCCCGTGTTTTCTCATGTTGCTCGTGTATCTTCCCCTCTAGAATTGTGAATCAAAGGGATTGCAATTTTCCTGTAAAGACTTAAAAGTGTCCCTGCAGATTTCCAGTAACTTAGCTGATGTTTGAGAGGTGCTTGATCAAGCAGTGACCCAAGAAAGCCACTGTCCCACTTCCTCAGGTTGGGAATGATCAATGCTTCTGGGCAGAGGCAGCCTGGTGTTGACAGACAATCAGATACAGCAAGGTGCTAGACCCCGGGCCAGGGTGTGGATCTGGGACCTAGACCATGTTGGGGTGGGGGCACAAAAGTGTGCTCAGTGATGGAGACACTGGGCTTGAGAGCCCAGGCAGGCCTGAGCTCCTCGCTGGGGGCTTAGTTGGTGGCAGGTGGTCTCTGGCAGGTGGTCACTCTCTGCCAGGGGAGCTGTAAAATAGTGCCGAAGGGCCCAAACTTCCCTCTGGAGCCGGCGATTCCCTCTGCTCCAGGCCAGACCTCCCCAGGAGACCCCTCGCAGTGGTGGGGAAAACTGGAGCTCAGCTCTGAGGACTCTGGCAGTCCCAGATGGTCACTCTCTGCCAGGGAAGCTGCAAAATGGCACCAAGGGTCCAAACTCACCTCTGGAGCCTGGTGCAGTTCTTAAGAGAACAATATTTTCTAATATATCATCAACACATGTATATTTTATTTTGTGATCTTTCTAAACTAATTGCAATTATGGAGATATACTGTCCTGTAGGGAAATAGGGAAAGGGAGGAGAGGAAGGGAGGAAAGGGAGAAGAGGGAAGGAGAGGGAAGGGAAGAGTGGGATGGAGATCTCCGACACAGGTCAGCATGTAATGATCTTTTATTCTCCATCATGCTTCATCCTTCTCCATCATTATTATTCTTCTCCATCCTTCTATATTCTTCTATCATTCTCCTATATCCTTCTCTCATCCCCCTATTATATATGATTTTAGCCTTTTATACCCCTACAGACAAAGAAGGCAAAAAGCCAACAGCAATGAATTCCCAGGCAAAGCAGAAAAATCACCAACAGCAACAGCTAGGGCCAATGCGCAACAGCCAGATAACCACTCCTTGAACTGTTTCTTAATCTAACCTAGACTCAAACATTTTGAACTCTTTCCTTTCTCAGGGCTATAGAAACATTCTTGTTTGCAAGCAATGTTCTCTCTGTCTCTAACCTCTTGGCAGAAAATCCTGTTTGCAGGCAATTCCCACCAAGGACTACAAAGTCCCTGGTTTGTAAGAGCACCGGTAGTTAAAACTCCTGATTTCTCTCTTGGTAGAAAATCCCGTTTGTAGGCAGATTCCACCAAGGACTACAAGGTGTCTTGTTTGCAAGAACATCTGTAGCTATTAAGTTTTGATTCCCTACACTGTCCAACATTAAAAAAATTTAAAAAGCATATTTTCTGAATTTGCTCATATTTTTATCTCTGATAGACTAACACAAAACATGTTCATGATCAGAGTAGAAAGTCAATTCCATTCACTAAAATTCAATTGATCCATGGCAGACTCAATGATAGAGGCTTACTTCAAATGTGTGCTTAAAAAAAAAAAAAATGGGCATCCTAACCCTGAATTCCTGCTGTTTTCTGAAGTAAAGATTTTACTCTGTGAGAACCCATTCTTTACCATACCTAATTGAAAAGTATAGCCAAATGATTATCCAGAATATTTTAAATGGCTACTTAATAAAATATCTTTTGTAGCAATTTCTAAAAGAAATGAAGGAGTATAAGCCCTTTTTAATGATAGGTTTTTGCATTTTTCCAGTTTGCATTCAATAAGGATTCACTGTGGAGTACAGTTCTATAGGTTTGATGAAGTCACAGGATTGTGTCTCCACCACCACCGTCAAGATAGGGAATGGTTCTGGCACACATAAAATTCCCCTGCTGTGCCTTTGTAATCACTGGGTTTTACACGCTCAGCTCCTAGATGCCACTCAGCTCTTCTGTCTCTGTAAACTTACCTTTTTTAGAACATCATATAATTGAAACCATAGAACATGCAGTTTTTCAATTTGCAAAAATATTTTAGAATCATCTTTGCATCTGAATCAATAGCTTGTTCCTTTGGTTTACTTGTTTCTTTTCTAAATAGCATTTCACCATATAGGTATATTGCAGTTCCTTATCCTTTCACCAATTTAAATACTTTGTAAGTGTTCAGTTTTGGGTGGTTATGACTAAATCTTCTTTAAATATTCATGTACTTCTCTAGGTAAAAGCCCATGAGTAAGTTTCCTGGATTGGATGGTAAATATATGTTTGACTTTACAGGAAACTTCCAAACTGCAATCTGATGTGTTATACCATTCTACATTCCTTGTCAAGGGAAAATATTATTCTAGTTGCTCTGCTTCAATCAGCATTTAATTATTTTTTTTACCTTGTTTGTTGTTTGGTTTTGGTGTTGTCTTTTGGTAATTCTGATTTTTGTGCTGTGGTTTCTCATTTTGGATTTAACCTCTATTTTCTTAGTGAAAAATAATGCTTAGTGTATCTTTTACATAATTACTCACCACCTTCTATGATAAAGTATCTGTTCAGACTTCTAGATTTCAGTATCTATTAAGATTCCTAGTTTTTCCCTTCAATAAAATATTAATCAAATTTAATAAAACGTCAAAGAATTATGCTCCAGGCCAAGACCCATTTTTTTCTAGGTATATGAGTTCTACATATCAATTTGAAAATTAATTAGTATAATCATCATATCAACAGACTAAAGAAGAAAAATCACATGATTCTATGAATAGATAGAGAAAGCATTTAATAGATTTCAGTGTCTGTTCATGATAAAAACTCCTAGTAAATTAAGAATAGCGGAGGCTTCCTTAACTTGATGAGTATCTGTAAAATACCTACAGCTAACATCATACTTAATGGTGAAAATCTAATTCAAAACAAGGCAAGGATGTCTCTTCTCACCACTATTTGTTGGCAATGGAACAGAAAGTCCTAGTTGTTGCAAATAAAACAAGGGGAAAAAAGTATTCTGAATTCGAAGGAAGAAACAAAACTATATACATCTGCAGATGATGTAATTGTCTAGGCAGAAAATCAAAAAGAATTGGATAAACCCTCCTGGAACATAACTCTCAAAGTTGCAGGACACAAAATTAATATACAAAGTTTCATTGCTTCTCTAGATACTGTCAATGAACAGATAGAATTTGAAATTAAAGATAATATATATTTATATTAGCTCACTCAAAAATGAATATGTTAAGAATCTAACAAATATGTGTGAGATATCCATAAGGAAAACTCTGATGAAAGAAGTCAAAGAATAAGTAAATGGAGACACACTTCATGTTCATGAAAGGAAGATGAAATGTTATGAAGATTCTGGTTACTTCGAAACTGGATCTGTAGATTCAGTGTGGATCATGGCAAGTGTATTTATATAGAGAGATCAAAGACTGAAATAGCAACACAATGTTGAAGGAGAGGAAGAAAGCTGGAGAACTGACATTACCTAACTTTGAGAGTTAATGTAAAGTTATAATAATCAAAACAATGTGGTACCGATAAAAAAAAAAAAAAAACCAGATCACTGGAATAGCTCAGAAAAAGATTCACATAAACATAGTCAACTCCTCTCTCACAAAGGAGCAAAGGTGTTTTTTCCAAAAAAGAGTGCAGGAACAACTGGATATCCAAGGGCAAAATAACAAGTCTGTATTCAGGCATTATAACCATCACAGAAATTAACTAAAAATAGATCACACGTCTAAATGCAAAAGATAAAGCTCTAAAACTCCTATAAGCTAACACAGGAGAAAATATAAATGATCTCAGTTTTGGCAATGATATATTAATTATGATAACAAAAGGACAATTAAAAAAAGAAAGAATTGATAAACTGCAATTCATTAAAATTACTGGTATCTATTGCACAAAAGACACTATCTTGAAAATGAAAAGGTAAGTCAGAGCTTGAGAGAAAATATTTGCTAAAATTTATCTGATAAAGGACTAATACTAATAAATATATTCAATGTTATGTATAATGCAGTTTATATGCAAAATTATATACTTTAGAATTCATAATATAAAATTGTTAAAATATAGAATATTATAATATCTTAGTATTATATATTAGTTGAGGCATTAAATTGTTGTATTAATATACTAATCTTAATATTGTAGGATGACACCATAATTATTATATAATTAATATTATATTGTTATATATAATGTGACATTAAAATTGTTATATTGATTAAATATCAATATACTATATAATATGACATATAAGTATAATAGTAATGCATAGTAATACCTAACAAGACCTAATAATACCTAATAAAAAGACCTAATTATACCTAATACTAATATATCATATTATATTATTAAAACATAATATAATGCTGATATTATAATAATCGATTAATATAATAATGATAATATAATTTAATGTTCCAATAACTCAACAAGTTACAATTAAAATATATAAACTAAAATATTAATATACTATATAATATAAAGTATTATGTGTGTGTATATGCATATGTATATATCTCTTTAAAGCTGTACAACGAGAAAACAACCCAATTTAAAAATGATGTGGAGGATACCTCACCCAAGATGATACATGGCAACGAGCATATGAGAATGTGCCCCACATGACATGTTATCAGGGAAATGTAAATTAAAACAATAGTGAGATACCACGACTATTGGAATGTTCCAAGTCCAAAATATCAAAAGCTGCCAAAGATATGGAGCAACAGGGACTCTCATTCATTGCTGGTGAGAATAAAACATGGGACAGAGACATTGGAAGATAATTTGTTAGGTTCTTCTAAACCTCAACATTCTTACCATAAGATCCAGCAATTGTACACATTGGAGTTTTTCCACAGCAGTTGAAAATTTATGTCCACAGATTCTGCTCACAGATGTTTATATCAGCTTTATTCATAATTGCCCAAATTTGGAATCAACCAAAATGTCTTCAGTAGGAAAATGGATAAATAAACTGTGGTACAAAGGGGAAATGGAATATTCTTTAGTGCTAAAAATAAATGAGCTATTAAGCTATGAAAACACATGGATATTACCAAGTGAGGGAAGGTAATCTAAAAAGGCTGTGTACTCTATAATTCCAACCATATGACATTGTACAAAAGGCAAAACCGTGCAGACCACAAGAAGAGCAATGGCCATCAGGAGTTAGGGGAGAGACAAACGGGCAGAGCAAAGATGATTTTTAAAGCAATTGAAATACTCTACATGATACAACAATGGTAGTTGTGTATCCTTGTACACTTGCCCAAACCTGTATAACATACAACACCAAGAGTGAACCCTAACAGAAAATAGAAACAAGTGATGATCCTGTATTAATGGACGTTCATGGGTGGTAGCAAATGTACCACTCGAGGAGAATTTTGATAAGGTAGATAGCTAAGTTGTTGTGAGGGAAGGAGGTCTATGGTATATGGTACCTCTCTCTCAAATTTTTTGTGAATATAAAATTGAACTAAAAACAAAGTTTTAAAAAATGTTTTTGTTATGGTAGAATAATCCGCAGTCTGTCTTGTTCCAGTGTGGTTGTAAAATGCTCCCTGAAGGTTCATGGGGAGAAGGGTTGGTTTCTAATGCATCAGTGTTCAGAGGTGGAGAATCTGAAGTGATGTGATCATGAGGGATTCATAATTTGATGGTGCGATTGTGGGGTGGTGGAAAGTGTAAGAGGCCAGACCTAATTGATGGAAGTGGGTCACCAGGCGCATGCCATGAAAGGTACAATTTGTCCCTGACTCCTTCCTTCATCTTTCACCGTCTCTACTTTCTGGCTGTCGTGAAGTGAGCAGCTTGCTCTGCCACTTACTTCCACCATGATGTTCTGCCTCTCCACAAATCAGAATGATGGGAACCAGCCAACCATGGACTCTAACCTCTGAAACTGTGAGAAAACTAAATCTTTCTTCCTCCAAGTTTTTTTTTAAAGGTATTTTGTCACAGTGACAAACTGACTAACATAGACCATGTATTCTGAACGCAAGTCCTTTGACAGAAATATCCTCTGTAAGTATCCTTCCCAACTTACCCAACTTGCAACTTATTTTCATTCTCTTAGCCATATCTTTTAAAGGACAAGTTTTTAAAATTGAATGACACAAAATCATTAATATTTTTATTTTCTAGATCCTGCTCATATATTGGATCATAATATAGATATTTTCTTACTCCATGTCATAAATACTTTTGCTATCTTAATCAACTTTTTGTTTTTAGTAGTTTTATATTTAAGAAATATTATGACAATAGTATAGTGAGATTTCATGTACTCAATACCCAGTTTTCTCACAATTAATAAACTAGGACAGATACATTGTTATTAACCAATGCATGTACTTAATGCTGATTTCCTTTAGATCTTACCTAATGTCCCTTTTTAAATTCCAGGATCCCATCCAAGATACCACATTAGATACCACATTTAGTGGTCTTATCTCCTTAGGTTCGTCTTGGCTTTGTCAGTTTCAAAGACTCCTCTTATTTCTGATGATCGTGTCAAGTGAAGGGGTATTGACCAGGAAGTTCTTTGCATTCAACTCTGTGTTTTATCACAATTAGACTGAGGTTACAAGGTTATTGAGAAGAAGCACAGAGGTGAAATACAATCCTTATCATATCATATCATATCATATCATATCATATCATATCATATTGATGTAAATCTGGAACATGTGGATCCAGTATTTATCAAGCGTGTGTGGTGTGTGTGTGTGTGTGTGTGTGTGTGTGTGTGTTATGAAAGACTTACTTGCCTTCTTGCACTCTAAGATGTTTCAGCTTATTCTGCTCTAGTCTTAGAGTCAGCCATTTTTTCAAGAAGCCCTGCCTGTTTTCACTGAAATGAGAATGGTATTATAAACATGGTCTGGGCTGTATGTGTTAGTTTGCACATTGATATTGTGCAGTTAGGGTGGTGAGGCCCTCTCAGCTGGGCAAGAAAGTATGTGTGTGTATGTGTGTGTGTGTATGTGTGTGTGTGTGTATGTGTGTGTGTATGTGTGTGTGTATGAGAAAAAGAGAGAGACCTCAGCACATACCATGTCTATAAATATTTTATAGGTAGTCATATTTATGTTAAAATAAATATGTCTACACTGAAATCCCCAACTAATTGATTCATAAATGGATTGTTCTTGCTTCTTTCTCTTTCTTAATTTTGAATTCCCACTTTTCAAATGAGAATATTGGCTTCCCACTATCTTCCATCCATTTATGAAATTGTTTAATTCAAGTATATAAATAAAGGATTTCAGAATTATTTGCATTTACCCCTTTAGAAACAACTTTATCAACTAAAGTACCTATGTGTAATTGTCTTGCCTTCTGTCTCAGACTCCACTTGTGTCTTGAGCTATTCAAGCCAACACTTTTTCACTCTGCTCCCTTCAGAGAGTCTTTTTTAGGGATTTTTGTACAGTTAGGTTATTCTGCAATGTATGTAATGGGTGCCTACTGGATGAATATCTCTACTTTCTAAATGATAACTTTGTTTTTTAAAGTTTCAGGCATTAAGAGTTACTCTTTTTCTACTGCAAAGTTCGATGGGTTTTAACAGATGCATAATCACTGATTCTTTCAATGTTGAATCAGCTTTGAACCTTTGGAATAAATTGCACTTGATTATGCGGCATTGTCCTTATATATTGCTGGATTTGACATTCTGACACAGAATTTTTGTACCCGCTTTCCTGAAGTAGAATATTAGTCAGGAAAAACGTTTTATGTAATATCTCTGTTTAGTCCATTTCTATAGCTGTTAATGTTTTTTCATACATCCAAGTTTCTGCCTGGTATTATATTCCTTTTGCTTGTAAAACTTCTGCTAAACCTTTAACATTTCTTGTAGTGTCACTTGCAGGTCATGAATTCTATTTCTGTTTGTCTGAAAAAAAGTTATGCTTTTCTTTCATTTAAAAGTACATTTTGAAAGTTACAGACTTCTGGAGTATCTATTTTACTTTTATTTCTTTCAGTACAATAAAGACATTACTTTATTACCTCAGACTTGCATGATTCTGAGTAAGAGTCTATAGGAATCCTTAGCTGGTATGTGTGGTATGTGTATTCTTTTCCTTTTTGTTTTTCCTTAATCTTTTCTGTTAGTCTTTATTTTCAATTTTTTGAGTGTAAGATGAATAGATGTTGTTTGATAGTTTGCTTAGTTGTGTTCTTTTCTTGGGGGTGTCATTAAGCATACTCAAAGTTTCTTGGTTCTATATATTCGTTATTAATTTTAGAAATGTCTCAGCCCTAATAATAAACATTTCTTGGTTCTTCTTTTTCTTTTCTGTCTTTGGGATTCAAACTACACATATGCTGTGTCCAACCATGTAATTTGTCCCACATCTCTGGAATGCCTTGTCTTCTTCCTGACTTGAGTTTCTTTTTGTGTTTTAGATTGGAAAGTTTCTATTTACCTATTTTCCAGGTCATTGATCCTGTTCTCAGCTGTTTCAAGGATTTTGTTGAAGCCTTAAAATACATTCTTTATTACTGCTTTTCTTCTGCTCAGAATTTTCAATTGTTCCTTTCTTGAATCTTCTATATCTTTATTGATAGTACTCCTACATCTTGCACATTTTATGCTTTTCTCTTTAATCTTAATTTACGCTGCATTCATTTTCAATTCTTTGTCATATACATCCAACATTTCTGCCATATCTGAACATGGGTCTGTTGACTTACTTACCTGTTTGTAATATGTTGCTGTATGCCTCTTTTTTTCATTTTGTCCATTCTGTTGTTGCTGATATCTGTAATAATGCATCAATCAATAGAACAGGGCAAATAATTTTTTATTCTTAAAAACTGGCCTAACTTTTTTAAAATTTGGCCTTTAATATCAAGATTTGGGCCAATCTTGTCTAGACTTATGCTGGACTTGAGGTTGATTGGTAATATTTTAACCTGAGTATACCTTAGGGTTCCATTCCTCTAAGACGGCTTGCATTTGGGGTATTCCATGGGGGAGAGGCTTGTTTGTCAGAGGGTTTTCCTAAATGTTCACTCCACCCTCTGCTTTAGGTCTGATCTTTGTGCCATGCCTCAGAGAAGGTGTATCCAGGTGTTCTTGCAATTCTCCCAACAGCTTTCCAATTTTTCTTCCACTTGACATTTGTTAGGCTGATGATGCAGACTTGGAGTGGGTACTCTCTATTATTAAGCATCCATTTTAGGTTGGCATTGAGAATCTAGTATTTGGGATGTACAATTTAGGCCTTCTAATCTGTTCCAACTTTTTGGACCTGCCTGTATTCCTTCCCTTCCACTAAGTTTTCATTGTTTCCCTTTCGTAGCTTCACAGTGTTTTTACCAGTGCCTTCAGGTTACAGCACTGTTAATGCTCCTCCACTCAAACTTAAGTATTTGTTCTCCAGATGATACAAGGAGAAGGGTGAAGTTGAACTTCTTGTCTTTCTTGCAATGACTGTTGTTTTCTTTACTCTAGATGTGCAGGAAACATTTTCTCAGTATTCTTGCCAAAGGTTCTGTGAGCACCTAACAGTATCTAAAGAGAAGCTTGGAGAGCATGCACACTCCTGTAGAGCTGTGTCTGCACCTATTTGTCAACTCTTCTATCTGAATCCTTTTTTCCAGTGTTCTGCTTTGTTTACTTTTGGAAAGCAAATATTGCATTCTTCCTGTCCTATGTTAAATTTATAGTACATAAATGTTTGTTCTTAATATATGAGTACCTCTCTTCCCAGCCCTCTACATCTCAAGTCGAAACTGGAAATCTTGGTTCATACATTTTCATTAGTGAAATTAACTTATTATACCTTTACATATGTAAGTTTCAACATTATATTTTTGTGCCACGTTTAACAGGACACATATATCAATGCCATGTCTTCTCTAGGCTACACTAGAGACAGAATTATGGACCAAGGGACCATAATAACGACAAAATCATATTCTGACCTTAGATCAGAGTTAGAAACCTACACCTTTTATTGCCTGGTGAAGCATCATACCTTGGCCTGAAACTATTGATTTTCTCTAATATTCCTCCAAATAAAACTTTTGGGGAAAATAGGTGACTACATCCTCCTTTCATTGTGTTAAACTCCATTATGAGTTCACACAACAGGAAAATTATGTTTTTATTTTCATTCACTGTCTTGAGATATAGCTTGCTATTTTTATTATTATTATTATTATTATTAATTCCCTATAATCCTATACAAGAAGCTAGAGAGAAACAGAAAAGACCGGGACAAGATTATGATGGAGTGTGGAAAGGATGGTGGCGGTGGGATGACTATGGTTTTCATCACCTCCTAGTAATCCATTCAAATCATGTCTTTATCAATGGATTTATCAGAGTCCTCAGGTTCCAGTCACCTCCCTAAAGCCCCACCTCTGAACATTGCCACATCAGGGACCAAGCCCTCAACATATGATCCTATGACAGACACTCCAGATCCAAGCCATAACAGCCATCATTTTCATTTAATCATTCTAAAATAGTTAATAAATTCTTTCTGTTTGCCAGATACTTTGCAAGACACTCAGAATAAAGTACTGAATAGTCACAGTTCCCAGACCTGAAAGTGTTCACAGTAGTGACTCAGTAAACCACCTGGAAACAAAATTCTGACCATTCCTCCCCATCTACAAAGTCTGAATCTTATTGAAAAATGTCATTTGTTGAGTTTGTATAAATGTAGGTCTCTTATGATCCTTTTCATTATTTTCTCAGGATAATCCTAGGAGGTAGATTAAGACCTCTCCCTTACAGATGAGGAAACTGAAGATGTGAATGTTTAAATGAAACTATCTTTTAGCTACTGGAGATACAGGATAGAATACAATATTAAATCAGGGTGGTTTGATTATATTAGCTCTATTCTCAATTATACAATAATTCTGTCTCTACTGAGTCTGAATTATGTAAAAGTGGGTATCTCTCTGTATATTTCTCTGTTGGAAGAAGTGAATTTTCCATCTACATAATGTATCTTGATAACTGCAGCTTTTTGTGCATTTATATGCTTATGCGCTTGTATATTAATATACTTATTAATTAAATTTAAGACTGACCTCATTCATTTGCAACAGTGCTTAGACTGATAAAATGAATATCAAGAAAATAACCAATGAAAACTTAATCAAATATGAAAAAGTAGTAAAGATATAACTGACTGAAAGATCAATATACTTTACAAAAACTCTGTTGCCAAAGCAAACTTGAAATTATCTATTCTTTTTTTTTTTTTTTTTTTTTTTGGTACTGGGAATTGAACCCAGGGACACTCCACCACTGAGCCACATCCCCAGCCCTATTTTGTATTTTATTTAGAGACAGGGTCTCACTGAGTTGCTTAGGGCCTCACTAAGTTGCCGAGGCTGGCTTTGAAGTCGTGATCCTCCTGCCTCAGCCTCCCAAGTGCTGGAATTACAGGCGTGCGCCACTGGGCCTGGCAAAATGATCTATTCTTGAAATAAGTGTTAAAAAAAAACCAAGAAAATGGAAGAATATGTATTTGGGTACTTTTGTGTGCTTGACATTAAGGTGTCAAAAAGATTTTAAAAAAACAAACCCTGTGCATTGCTTTCCAGTTTGACACGTTTGTTTATAATGCTTATTAATAACCAATGCCAACATTGTTAATGGTTGTAAATATCCATGTATGTTTTTCTATCTACAGATAGGCCAGTTCCCAAACTTGGGTCATAAATGCATAATGCTCATATCCTTGTTCTTTTCATTGGTGTGGCTCTCTCTCAGGGCAAGGAATGTGTTTTAGTAACTTCTATATATTCACTCAGAGCTCTGTGAAGTTGTAACTGTGAATATCCTGATGGCCTTACAAGCTCTTGCTTGTCAGTACTAGGAATTCAATAGGGTAAGATAAGTTGAGGAAGCATGCAGTGGTGGGAAAGGTATCAATCTGGGAACCAGAGTTGGTGTCCTTTTCAACAGTGTTGTGTGATTAAAGGTTGGATGACCCTTTAATCTTTAATGAATCAAAAATGGTTTCGGTGGGACTGAGAAATTTTTACATACTAAAGAAACAGGTTAGAACTGGAAACAAATATGCATCCAAGGCAATAGAATCAAATTTGCAAAACCAAAATTAGCAGAAACAAATAAAAGTCCTCACTTATAAAATGGGAATGATAGTCTATTTTGTAGGATGATGCTCATGACATGAATAATTATATTTATAGCACAAAGATCAGGATCTGGTCCTAAACAAATATTCATATGTGGATAAAATTTTTTTAATTTTAATTATTTAAAAAATTGGTCCTATTCTTCTATATACTTATAGTATAGAATGGTTATTTTCAATTTTTTTTAAAGCGTGACCCTGATTAGAAATACTTTATGTATCACTTCCTGGTATGTAGCAAGTCTCCCTCCTTTGTTTCCTTTTCATACTGAGAGAAGAATTTGGTGAAGCAGTTTTATCTTCACTATGAGTAATGAACTCTACTTTCCATCATCTTCTATCCTGTGCTTTTGTAAGCATTCTTACCCTAGTTCATGATTCACTAATGAGTTGCAACTCATGGTTTCAAAAATGTTGGCTTAACAGAAGTTGATATGTAAATATCTATGGCAAATTTGGAATCAACAGTGTTAGATTCACACACAATACATATAAGTAGTACAGTAGAAGTAACTGACTCTGTCTTGGAATATAAGGGATGGATTTATAGGAAAAATCAGTGACATATTTCAGAAGGAAATGAGAGTTTGCAAGGTAAATAAAACCCAGGTACGGGAATTGCTGTTATACCTGCGGTATAAAAATTATGGAACTTTGGACATTTAAAAACTCTTTAGCGTATCTGGAACATTAAGCCCAAGCACACACAATAACTAATAGAAACATAAAAGACTAGAAAATAGAGATAGGAAGCAGAACCATGAATTGTAATAGTATTGAGCTTTGTATTTACTCTATAGGTGCTTGGGTGGCATTGAACACTTTTAAGTAGGGGAAGGAGGTAGCTATAGTTATGTCTTATAATAATTCTATATTGGTAGCATGGGCTGTGATTATGAGTATGTTGAGAAGAAGCATTAAGAAGACAATCTGATGGAACAGTAAAGAGATAATGAAAGACTTCAGCAAGACCATAATGCAAGGATAGAGAAATGGATTGAATATAAATATATGAGGTAATTGAAATGGTTTAAGATGTTTTCATTATCTGGGTAATGGAAAGAGAGAGATTAAAGTGCCCCCCCCCCCCATTTTTAGTTGATGAAGAACAAGAAGGGATGGCATCCTTTACTGGGAATGAGGACAGAAGCCTAAGTGGCTACCCAGGATAAGCAACCAGATGGTTAGGGAGAAGAGAGAAAAAAATATTAATTTATTTTTTTAAAAATTTATTTATTTTTATTATTCTTTTTAATTTTAAATTTGTTTTAATTAGTTATACACGACAGTAGAATGTACCTTGACACATCATACATAATGGAATACAACTTCTCATCCCTCTGGCTATACATGATGCAGAATCCCACCATATAGCCACACATGCACATAGGACAATAATGTCCCATTCATTCTACTATCCTTTCCCATCCCGTACTTCCTCCCCTCCCTTCACTCACTTCTGCCTAATCAAAAGTAACTCTATTTTTTATTTTTATTCAGAGTATGTGCATGTGTGGTTGAAGAAAATCTTGATTCTAAATTTAATTGACTTGCAAAGAAAATTTCAAGCTTTCTATTTCTAGGAGTGGGTAATTTAAATACAGACATGAAACCAGAAATTTTGTTGTACTTATTATTTAATAACTATAGGTACTAAATTGTCCTTTACCCAGAGGATAAAAGAGAGATAGGGAAATGAAAATGAATCCATGTGACTGTAGCTGTCTGCATGAAAATGCTAATATAAGAATAGAATAAATTTGGGGCTGGAGTTGTAGCTCAGTGATAGAGCACTTGTCTAGCATGTGTGAAGCCCTGGGTTCAATCCTCAGCACCATATAAAGAAAAATAAAAAAATAAAATTATGAAAAAAAACCAGAATAAAATTAAATTTAAATCTCTTCCACTTTCTAGCTTTTTCCATGTCCCAGTGACTTTCATATTTGTTTATAGATGGGGTGGGATGGGCTTGCAAGGAAGGAAGTCCTTTCATGACCTGTAGAAGGAATAGGGATTGGTAGCACATGCATCTTTGCTGAACTTGGCCTTGAATAATCTTAGATTAGAGGATATGGAGGTATTGAGTAACACACACTAGGTCAAAACCAAAGGGGTCTGGGGATATGGCTCAGTTGGTAGAGTGCCTGCCTCAGAGGCATAAGGCCCTGGATTCAATCCCCAGCACCACAAACAAACAAACAAACAAAAGCACACACAAAAAAACAAAGGGCAAAAGTTAGACTGACGACACATATCTGCAGAAGTTATAAGATGAAGTGGTGAGGTGATGGGATAGAAAACCCATGTGACCTAAGAGTTGAGTCCTTTCCCTTTCAGCTGAAAGGGAAGCTAGAGGCATAGGAGTCGCTGTGGAGTGGGAAATGTAGCAGGAGATGCTTGATGGTTGGTGGAGGGAGAGGCTTTAATAAGCTTCTCTCTAAGCTCTGTATTTCAACCACACCCCTCCCCTTTTCATAGTGAGAGTCACCAGGAAAAACTCGGTTTGGACTGTTTTCTTCACTCTCTGACTTCCCTTAAGGCAGTTTCATTGTTCCCATCATCCAGTCTGGCTCACTAAATGATTAGCAGAGGTATTCTAAAATCAGACATTTTTTGTGTTCTTCTTTTGAGACATAGCAGGGAAAGAAGGGACTGGGGAAACAGTGGTCTCCCTGAACCAGAATTGCTGAGCAGTGGGTGGAGGAGAGGTAATAAACTCCAGGTAAACACGGGAATGATGACAGATGGAAAGAGGGAAGGAAATAAAGAGGAATCCCAGGAGGACTCTCAGAAGAGGGAAGTGTGCTTGGGGATGGAAGATTTATGATGAGAATATAAGGAAAAGGAAAGCTCTAGGTTCAACCATGAGGCTTACAATAGAGTTATGAGAGGGATATTGCTCCTGTTAGACAAGGATTAGGCGCCCTTATTTCCTTTCTTCATTTGTTAGTGAGAGTTTTTAGGAGGAAGTGTGTCAGTACAGCTGGGAGCAACTGTTGGATTGCTGTGTGTTTGATGAAATGTGATGAAACTGAGAATCTCCCAAGGAGGAGGGTGGCAATCAGCATCTACTTTGTAACAAGGGCTGGATTCACTTGAATCTTGTGGTTCGATGAAATAAGTACAAAAATACTGCTTTTTTGCCTCCACTGTTGCACTACTTGTTTATGTTAACATGATCTGATTCTGTGTCTGTTTCTAGCACTAACATGAGCTCTTTTAGGGTAGGAGCAGTTAAACTCCTTTGCATTCTCTATGCCTAGCATGGTATCAGTCTCAGAATATGACCATAAAAAGTATTTGTGGAATTGAAAACCTGTATGACCTCCTGACCGATACCAAAATACAAAAATATCATTCATGGGTTTGTTTTCATTGTATTTATTTAAGTGCTGGGGATAAGGTCCCAGGACCATGCACATTCTAAGCAGGTGCTCTGTCACTGAGCTATATCCCTAACCCTGCTTTAAATTTGCATAAACTTTAAGTATCCCATGGAGAAGGAAAAAAAAAATCATCTTCTGTTGGCTTTTACCTTGTTTGGGTTGGAAGAACACTAAATAGATAAATCTTCCCCTATAAACTCATCTCTACCTGGATCCTGTAGCATCTTGAAGAAAGAGGCATTGGCAATTGTACCTGTGTCAATTAGAAGAGTCCAGAATGACACATTGGTCTTGAATTGCTGCCTTGAGTGAGCTTGACTCCTGTATTTATCAAGAATGAAGGGAAGGTCACGGGTATAACTCAGAGTGGGGACCACTTGGCTAGCATGCAGAGGTCCTGGATTCCATACCCAGCACCAATGGGGGGCAGGAATGAAGGGGAAAGGGATTCTTTTTTAAAACCTATTCTTGGAATTCACTGGCATGAAAGTTTTGGGCTTTTCAGTTCACACAGGCATTTAGATTTCCTGTTACTAGTTTTAAACTACAGTTTGAGGGTATTTTTCTACTCTGTTGCCTTATGCATAGCCGTCTTTGTTTTGAAACATGAACCATGTGGGGGAAGCTGTATGTTGGGGTGCGGCGAGGGACTTAAACACACAGTACTTATAACCCTTGGAAACAACATGGTACGTGGCACCCAATGTCTGTATCGTCCATTTGGTAACCAAACATCAAGTAGATTCTGTTAAAAAGAAACAATATCCTTTAATAATGGCATAGAGAACTAAATTTCACATCAGTCATTAGCAATTCATTATACTGTCATTTGCTTGTAACATATTTTATTAATCTGTGGGTGGTAAAGTTGAACATGGTTTGGGGCAGGATTCGAGTTAAGAGGTGGAGCAGCTGCTACCTTGTTCTTTTAGTGACACTTGCAAATGCTTTTATATAGTGACCTCTAGTTTGAATTTATGTGACTCACTTAAATGTCAAACAAGCTAAGTGGTGCATTTCATTAATGAAAAATTAATGAAAACCTTGGGTTGGCACGTACTACTTGTTTACAATACATATAATTCATTAGGAAGACATCCGTCAAGCAAGGGCCTTGGCATGGGTCTGGTGGCATTGTAAATGGGCTTTATTTTCTTCCTTCCAGTTAATGAAAGTGCAAGGCTGGGAAAAATACACATAAAACAGATTTAATGAGTCTTTGGGGAAGTTGTACAGAATAGGGTACATGAGTCATAAATATCACATACAAAATCTATTTGGCCCAATTTATTTAAGATTGGAAATGGCTATAATTTCATTTTATAATTAAAAAATGCCCAAGTGTTTACATCAATAATTTAATTCCACATTTTTAAGACTCACATTTTTTGGGGGGGCTTTGTAATTAATTGTGTTTGATGTTGAACAAATCATTTCAGGGTATTAGAACACCAATTTCTCCCTAAATAGAGGCAAAACAG
This sequence comes from Glaucomys volans, assembly GCA_020662805.1. Taxonomy (NCBI): domain Eukaryota; kingdom Metazoa; phylum Chordata; class Mammalia; order Rodentia; family Sciuridae; genus Glaucomys; species Glaucomys volans. The sequence goes on from JAJEJO010005711.1 coordinate 985,539, forward strand.
GGGACTTCATTCCTAAATATAGCGCATAACCTTTTATTTTCTTTAAGTCTTCAAAAGTGAATATTGTTCATATGTATACATTTTTGTAAAAGATGACTTCAAAGGAATGCTTTATTTCTCTATAAGTTAGTCACTGAATATGCAAGTAACCAGGGGTCACTGGTTTTCTGTTTCTGTCCCTTTTACTTTCTTACTTCAATCTTTCACTGTTATTTCCTGGTGTGTACAGATCTATTATGTGCAAGTTGGATGATGTGTACTGGTGGGAAAATGAACTATTGGTCATGTAGGCCGCATGAGGAATGCACTTTTGGTTGTCTTACCATATACAGAAGGACTTGATACCTAAACAGGGTTCCAGACTGTGTTTAGTAAATAGAAAGAAAAAGAAAAGAATGAAATAACCATTCCTCAGAGACTGTCCTGAGGGGTTTATCTAGCAGAGTGATGGAATCTCACCTGCAAACATTGCTTAAGGTTAGTTACCAGACGACTGTGGCAACTCTTTTGGCCTGGGTCATCAAGAAAGTAACTGGAAAGAGCAGGGTTTGGCTTGTTCCTTGGAGAATGAGATTGTCATATAATGCATATAATGGCTCTTCATTGCCTGTGGCCTGTTTGTGGCAGAAACCTTCCCCAGTGCCTGACACAGATAAGCACATTCATGGATAGCTCAGGCAGAAGATGTGGAGGGAGAGAAGGCAGTGGAGGCAGGACAGGGGAAATTCAGAGCACCCAAACAAGGATTTGTATTTGTGGTATTAATTGAGAAAAGTACAAATGAGAAATTTTTGGTCATAGTAGAAGAAAAGGGGAGAGGCTGGAAGGCCCGTGGTCTATCTCTGGAGCCCGCCTTCCTTTGTTTAATGTCAGCTACTCTCACTGACCACCTTCGTAACTCTGGGCAAAGTGCTTGATTTCACTCTGGCTCTGTTTCCTCAGTTCAAAAATGAATATCATGAAGAAAACTCCCTTATAGTGTTACTGAGAACATTAAATTAATTAGCATTCTTTTAATTAATTAACATTATAAAGTGCTAAGAACAATATTTTCCAAAGCAAGTGCAGTGTTCATATTTCCTAAAAAACCAATAAAGGGATGGGTTTTAGAGGGATCCTCAGATATTATTCTTTAAACAGAAATACTTCTAGAATTTGATTTAAAATAGCATTTTGAGTCTCATTTTCCCCTCCATAATTGATGAACTTGAAAGGAACAGAACAATGTTTGGATTATTTTGACTGTAGGAGGAGACTAGATTTTGCAAGAGGGGACCATGACAGGGTGAAATGTGCAGATCAAGCCCTGCACTAGAGGACAAAGCTGGGAGCCAGAATGCTGCATCCAACACATAGATATGTTCTGTTCCCCACATGATGGAATTGCAGTGTTATCTATTTGAATTACTCAAAATCATTGATGGAATGGGATGCTCCTTTGTATCAACTCTCAAATCTACATTGCTATTTAAATTGAGATTATTTGGTCATTCCTATAAGACACTAATAAATCAGAGCTGAGTAGAAGGGGGATCTTCAGAAGTGCACATATGTACACCTTTTTGCCAATCAATTACAAGAACAATGAGGGCAAATCTTTGTCGTTTTATTCCTTCTGATATCCCGGGGTGTGCTTGGATGAGGACGATGATGATATTCTTTTTTTTAAGATGGAACGAGGTGTTATGGGTTAGATCAAAGCACTGTCTTTTAGCCTATTTGGATTTCACAATGGATCAAGTATTATATCCTGCATTGCCTCCTGTCTGTCTCATTTTCTTAGCAGGATGCCAAGGCTAATGTGATCTCAATGGAGTAGATGAAGAATTTCAAAGTTATCTCCTGGCTGAGCTGAAATCAACTCTCACCACTGCTTAAGAAAAGGTCGTGGCTGTCAAAACAGTATCACTGCAAGCTAAGGACATCAGAATGGCAGCTGCCAACCTACACACTGTCTGTCATCATCAGGAAGCCGATAGTCATCCACAAACCCAGTGAAACAGCAGGATCCAAGGATATCACCAGATGGGGCAATCTGTCATGGTCAAGCTGTGGAGGACAGGATGAAGTTTCTTTATATGAGCTGAGGGTGCCAAGTGCCACACACTTTCAAAAGAGAGGCCAAGGCCTGCCAATCATGACAATCGTTGTAATGCAAAAAGGTCAGATAGTCTTGTCTTTGTGTATCAGAAATGCCAACTTTCTGTCAATGATGAGGTCAAAAATCTGTACTAGATTAAAAGCATTTGTGCCAGGAGCCTCAAACTTCCAAAAGGTCAGTGTTAGTGCCAATCAAAAGTCATGTACAGAATGGAAGTTAACTTCTGCCTAAACTTAAATGAAATAGTTTCTCTGTTTTATTTCCTAACCAAACAACTGAGCCCATGGTCGCAATGGAACTGTGCTGTCTCCTGGTTCTCTGTGCAAGCGAGGTTCAGAGCTGGTCACGGATCTTCTAAACGATTGATTCCCAAAATTGCTGGCAGATCAGATTGACTTGGAAGGCTTGGTAGAATGCAGACAGCTGTGTACAACCCCTAGATTTCTGATTCAATGGGTCTGGGATGGGGCTCAAGGATTTTCATTTCAAATAAATACCAAAGTGATGCCGACAATGTCTAGGGACCATACTTTGGGAACCACTGCTCTCAGTGGTCTAGAAAGAACAACTGAAGTTAAAGGACTGTGCTTCCCACGCGTGACTAATAGAAATGTTCACAATTGTTGGCTTTTATTTTCATTTCAACTGTTTTTTCTTAAAGTTTTGACTGTTTTGTTAGCATTCTTTCAGTAAATGTTTTATACCCAGATGTTTTCCAGCATTAAGCTAAGGGACTTCTAGATGGTTAAACACAGGAACAAGCACAAACACTCATGTAAGCACAGGAAAGAAAATGTTACTTTTCTTGGCACAGTGATATTAATGATGAATTAGTATTAGTGGTAAAATCCTTGGCCAAAAAACCCAAACTATGGTAAAACAATAAGCTGAGTGGTTTATGGTTTTCAAAATCCAGTATCCAATCAGTATTGAGCAGACCTTTCTGTTGACCTCTCAGTTGCATACTTGATGTTCTCCCTGGGGTAAGTAGATAGATATCTCAGTACATATGCAAGTGAATACATGTGATTTTTTTCTTCCCCGTATGTTCTGCTCATGTCTTCATGATTTCATGGAATTTTCAATAACATTCTTGTAATTCCTGAAAAATAGGGATCCTTCTTGTCATTTCTCTGTGTTATTTCTGACCTAAAACCAAGTTCTGTTAGTTGATCTATTTCCAAACTCTATTTCTTGAAATGTGTCCATTTTCTTGGCCTCCTCCAGTATCAAGCAACTTTTGCTGCAATCAACAAATACCTTTACTCATGCTTATTACATTAACCATCTAAATGTACCAACGTTTTTGTTACTGTTTTATTTTTAATCATTTTCTGTTTCTTTATTATTAATGTGGTGGTATATTAATGTATTTTTATCATAAATGCTTTAAGCAAGTCTATGTTATGAAATATGAAAAATCTTCCCTTACTACCTTCACTTTCTCCTTTGCCCCCAACGGTACTTCTGATAAAAATATGGTATATGTCCCTGGGCCCAGTGACTCACACCTATAATCTCAGCAGCTTGGGAGGCTGAGGCAGGAGAATCACAAGTTCAAAGGCAGCCTCAGCAATTTAGCAAGGCACTAACAATTTAGTGAGAACCTGTCTAAAAATAAAAAATAAGAAAGGGCTAGGGATGTGGCTCAATGGTTAAGCACCACCAGGTTCAATCTCTAGAAGTGAAAATGCCTCATGTATATATGCAGCTATGTCATTTGGATGAGTGTCTCCCAATAGCCCATGTGTTAAAGCCAGCGTCCCCATGGTGGCACTAATGAGAATTGGTAGGACCTTGAGGAGACAGGGCCTAGTGAGAGCTCCTTAGATCATTAGAGGTGTGTCCTTGAAGGGGGTCATGGGAAATCAGTCTCTCACTTTTTCTCTGCTTCCTGGCTTGCAGGATAAGTGGTGTGTTTTTGCCATGTGCTCCTGTGATGTTCTGCTCTTATCAGAGGCACAAAACAACAGAACATCCTTTAGACTGGAACATTGACAATAAGAGCTAAACAAACCTTTTTTCTTATAAGTTACTTGCCTCAGGTATTTCAATATAGTAACACAAAGCTAACTAAATATATGTTTTTCATCTGTATTATATTGGGTGCTTAGAGGTTCTTCAACATGTACATTTGTTCATGTCCATTGTTTTGATTTGTTTTCACCTATTCATTCATTTTAAAGCTTGAAATAAGTGTGCTATAATACAAATGCACCATTCTTTACATGACTACTACTTCATTGATAGATTTTACTTTTAATTTTCTACTTTTTCACAAGCCCTGCAATGTACCATATTTTTATATACATCTCCAGGAACATGGAAGCATTTTTCTTTTTTGAACTTTAGAATAAACATAAAAGAGGATCATAGAATAGTTTTTGACAATAAATATAATCAGAGAAAGATTTTTTGAGAATAAATTGAAGTTCTTTAACAACTATGACAAAATCCAAACACCTAGTGGCTGTCTTCTCTTTTATCCTAAAGCAATCTTCCTTCTGCACATTCTGTTCCAACTATATTGGCTGTCCTTTAGTGCCTTAAATATTTCTTTCTTTTTGTTTTTATTCATGTGATTCCAACCCTCTGGAATATTCTTTCCTGATTTTTTTTCCTGGTAATTTTGTTTTTACCACAAGGTTTCCTTTACATGCTAAATCCTCAGAAATGTGAATCAGATTCCAAAGACCACTGTTTCCTCTAATTAAATCATGGGGATAATTACCTGTTATAAATCAAGTTTATCTTTTATAAACTTTTCCTTAAGCTCATATCCTAATTTGCATAATTATTTGTTTGATATTTGCCCCTCCACCTCAACCCTTAACCTATAAAATTCTATGAGGACAAGAACCATATTTTACACATCTTACATGGGTTAGTGAACTCAGTGAATATTTTCTTTGATGTTAAATGTTAAACCTGCAATGACCTGGAGCTTTTCAGCATTTATAATTCTCAGACAGTTTGCTTGTTTGCTTTTTATGATGCCTCCTGTGTACAGTTGTATGTGGGTCAGGTTGATTTAGTTTGGGCTGTTTTGTGTTGAAAAGAGCTCAGATGAACAGAACAGAATTGATGACATTTTGAAATGCCTGGCACATTGACATCGGCAGTCTGTGTACACCCTGTCTTTTGTTTCATGATTTTTAAGACCTGTGTTATTCCTCAGTCTTAAGGTCATCTCTCATAGTTACCCACATGCATATTTCCACATGTACTCTTTCTCTTCAGCTTCCACAATATATTCATGTTTTGTGATAGATAGTAGTTTTATGTTTTTTTTAAAATGACACAAAAATTATCGTTAGCAATTTTGTTCAATTTCTGTTTATTTTTTTCACATCTACATGCATATTTTTATGTAAACAAGGTCATTTTTTCTGATTACAACATAGTATCTTATAAAATCCATACGGCCCACGTAACTCATCTGTCCTCCATTGATGAACACCCAAGTCTCCCTTCACTGTTTTGTGACCACAGAGGACACGTCAGTGGACATTTTCATATATGTATCCTACCACATCTTGTCCTTTTTCTAGGATGTATAACTCACAGTGGGATTAATGAGTTACAGATAGATGCTTATATCAGAGATTGTTTGGTGTTGCTCAAATTGCTTCCTTTTCTTCCTAGGCTCACATCCTGACTGTAGTTCCCAGCTTGCTTTGCAGTTGAGAGTGGTCGTGTGACAGTGCAAACTAATGTGAGATGGTGAGAATAAGGTGCTGCTACCAAGCCTGGTCCATGAAGTCCATCCCTGTGACTTCCTTCCTCATCCATTCTGGCTGGAATGGTGTGAATTCTGGAGGAACTTAGGAGTCACATGATAGACAACAAAGCAGCCATTGAGTTTTGGAAACAGTTTATAGGAAAACTAACTGATGGGACTGTTATATGAGGAAGAAAGTATTATAACTGAATGTTGACTTGTTTCTTTTTTGCATTTATTTCTAGCATTATTTCAACTAATATTGTGATTATACTCAGTGTTCTCTAAATAATTTCAAATTGGTCTCAAAAATTATCTTTCCAATTATAAGAAGATTCTCATTTCCCCTCATTCTATGCAATGTTTGATAACTTTTATCTGACTTGTAATTTTTATTCAAACTGGTAGTTTTAAAGTGGAATCTCCATTCAGCATTTTTTAAATTGTATCTTTTGAGAAATGGCGAAGTAATTTACCTTTGTATATATAAATAGTGACCTTATGATTTTCTCTTTATGGATTATAATTTGCATCAGTATTCCCTTAATCCATTTTGTTTTCTCCCTTTCTCTATAGATGTCATACATTAAACTTTAATTGATTGTGAATGCAGTAAATGTATTCTCAGCCTAAAACCTGCTTTGTAATTATATGCTGTAATTATAATGTGGATTTTTTTATTGGACCTATATTTTAAATTTACATGAAGCTTAATCTATAAATTGTTCTTTATGACTTGTGTTTTAAGGATAGGTTTAAGAAATTTTTCCAGGACACAAATATTTTCTCCTATATTTGCTTCTAGTGGGTTTTAAGAGTTTTCCTTTCACATTTATGGCTCAGGTATAACAGTCTTAACTTTTGAGTATATGTGGTTGGAATCTAGTTTGGTGTTCTCTACATTGAGTTAATTTTCCCAAATGCTATTCACTAAATAATTAATTGTTCCCAAATTGACATGTACTCAGTTCCCAGATAAATGCTTCTATCTCTGTTTTCTCTATTATGTGCTGTTGTTCTGTTTATCTATTATTTTTCTGTAACTATGCAGTTTATATTCTTCAAATTTGTTAATGGCTTAATATGTGATAAGGGAAAGTCTTCCCTTTGTGCTGTTGTTTGAAAATTATCACTATGGTAAACTTTGTTCTTTTATTAAAAACTTAGCAACTTTTCATTTCTCTCCTAGCCCATAAATGAAATTTTAGTTGAAATTGTATTTAATTTTATTAAATAATTTGCACACAATTGATATCTTTGCAATAATTCACTCCCACTATGGCTAGGGCTCACCATGTATTTAGTTCTATTGTTTCTAATGCACTTCATCAGTTTTAAATTTTTCTCCATTTAAGTTCAACACAATCTTTATTTGATTAATTACTAGAAACCCGAGATAACTAAAAAGAAAAAAAGAGACAGTGATAGTGTAAGTGGTATTTAAGGGCTGGGGATATAGTTGAGTTGGTAGAATGCTTGCGTTGCAAGCAAAAGGCCCTAGGTTCAATCCTTAGCACCATTAAAAGAAAAAAAAAAGTTGTGTTTAGTACTTTATTCTGTTTCAACTTTGAACAGTAATTACTGGGATGCAAAAAACTTAATAAGCTTATATTTTGAGATGTTATCCTGTGGTCATGCTAAGTTCTTTTATTGTTTTAGTATTTTGCCTCTTGACTCTCTTTTCCTTGCATGGTATGTGATACCCATTGCTTATGCCTCTTTTGTGTTCTCAGCTCATGTCGCTTGTCTATAACCATGCATTCTAGGATGAGCAATGGCAAGAACAGGAAGCACCCATTTCTTTTTCACCACTATAAAAGGGATGATTTTAAAGCTCCTCTCTTTAGAGTTGATTCACTCTCTAGGTTAAGTCAGATTGCTTTCGTAAGGAAAAGAGAATTTCTCTTTCTTGTATTTGGGTGTTCATGTTTATCAAGGAAATTTCTTTATCTGTTGAGATAATTAATGAATTTAGTAATGCTGGAGAGATGAAGGATAAAAAGTGTAATCATACTTCCTTGTGAGTTATATGTTTTCACCAACACAAAGTGTACAATGTATTCAGTTAGCAATCCATATACAAAATAAAGTGTTCCAGGAATGAGTAGTTTAGAGGAATGGCTTATATTATATGTAAAAGCACTACTTGAATACTTTTCCCTACACAAATCTTTCCGGGCAGTTGAAGTTAGTTTTGAAAACGTCATCTTTTGAAGAGAGTGAGTTTCAGGATTCTTATACAATCAGTTAGAGACTTATGATCCTAAAGCTTTTTAATAAATTTTGGTGTCTCTATTTCCCCTTTCCCATTTTGATCTCTATTTCATTCTTTCCTATATTTAGAATGACTTTTCAAACTGTCTTCATCGTTTGAATTCCTGCTTGTCACTTCAGCCTCAGGTGAATTGTGCTCTCCTTTGAGAACTTTTCTGTAATATCCACAAAAACAATAAAAACATGCTGTGATCTTAGAATAGCTCTTTCTCCTATACCCCTACAGTTTTCCATGTTTTATTAGCTTCAATGAACATATATTGTGTTATCATATGAGTTAGGTGCAGGAAATAAAAAGATGAAAAGAAAATATTGTCTCTGCCCCTAAAAAGGTCAGTGGCTAGGAAGAGAAATAGACATACTTGCAGACAAAATGTCATGGAATAAGCTCAACAATTCCAGAAACCAATGAATTAGAAACATGTAGGTATACCTTCACAGAGGAAATAATATTTAAAAGAGAAAAAGGTGAAGTTATTTCAGACAGGCACCACTGTATCAAACAGAGCATTGAGATGAATAAAGGTATTTTTGCAAAACTATGAAGAACTCAATATGTTGGTTGTATACTGAGCACATATGAGAGTGGAGGATGGGTAGAGGGAATGAGGTGAGATATGAGACTGAAGAAGTAGGCAGCACCCCGTTTCTAATAAACTGTATATCCAGTGCTTTGAAATCATCTCTTCAGTAATGGGGGCCTATTGAAAATTACTATGGATAGAATAACATAGTTGGATCTGTGTTTGGACAGGATTAGACCAACAGAACTGTTCATGACCTATTATGGATGGAAGAAGGTGATGGCAGAAGTCATCATTGCATAGACGCCAGAAGAATGGTGGATGGTGGTGCAGTTGATTGAGGCTGTGCCATCTGAGGGGAAGAACAGGATGCAGAAGATATTTAGGAGGTAGATATAGGAAGAGTTTCTGACTCATCAGAAGAGAACTATGAACAATTCATCTCCTTGCTTAGGTGCTGTTCCAGGTGAGACTTATAAAAGGAAGGATTTGTTTTGCTGGAGTTGCTCCAGTTTGGATATGTGGAAATGCAACGTGAGAGAAGGGGACTGTATGAGACTGCGACTCAGAGGGTTACTACAATAAGAGTTGCAGATCTTAAAGAATATTATGCAAACACTGGGGATATAGCTCAGTCGGTAGAGTGCTTACCTTGCATGTTCAAGGCCTTGGGTTCAATCCCCAGCACCACCAAAAAAAAAAAAAAAAAAAAAAAAAGTAAAATATAAAATAAAAAAAAATATGTATATATATTATATAAAAAATCACTTTCTGGATTATAGTTGGAGTCATGGGTATGCTTGAGGCTACTCAGAATGGATAACATCTCTAACAACAAAGTCTTAAATGATATCAAATTTAATTCGTGGACTGTGGATGTAACTTACTTAGTAGTAGAATACTTGCTTAGCATGTTGAGGCCCAGGGCTCCATTCTCAGAAATGAAAGGAGAGAAGGGGAGAAAGAGAGTGGGAGAGAGCGAGACATAGAAAGAAAACAGTATGGAAACTGAGAAAGTAAATTGATAAGTATAGATTGAAAAGAATAGTCAAAGATACAGGTGGGAAACAAAGTGTTTATTGTTGACATTAAAATAACATCCAATTTCTAGACTATTTCAGCACTATGTTCCTATTCAAAAAGATGCTGTCACAGTTCTTATTGTGTTAATTCGCCTCAGACAGTCGTTACATTTTCTGGTTGCTCAGTTCTTCAAGTCCAGTCAGTCTGCTGTGCTTATGTCTTCCAACGCAATCTCAGCCACTTACTACAATGGCCATACCACGCTGATAGTTTGCAAACGTGACCTGCTCTCAGAGAGTTGCTTAATGAATTCAGTGTGTTATAATCAACATTTAACAAATAAAAAAGGTAAGAAAGGAAAGGATACAGAGGATTGGACAAAAGATATCAGCAGGGAGCAGATTATTTCATGAAAATCCTATCACAGTGACACTCATTTTCATCCCTACACCGAGCAGATATAATCTCACCCTTTTCCGAACTCCTGAAGCACTTTTCCTTGAAATACTTCCCATGGAGTGTTTATGAGTTCTGTAGTCCTCCCACTAGAAGAGAAAATCCTTGAATGTACGAATTCTCTGATTCTCCCCAGAAACTACAGCACTTGGTGGTTAGATTAAAAAGTAAGCTACATAATGAAGAAGCACATTCTTCCCCATACGTAATTGTATTGTGAGCAGAGCCCACCTGTTACCCATAGATACAAGCTAGAAATTTGATTGACATGAATTCATTTATCGTTTAGGTGTTTAGTAAAGTTTTCTACTGAAAAGATATCCTGTTTTGACCCTGCAGTTTTTATTGATATTCATAAAAATTGTATAATTTTTCAGAAATGAACTGGGATCATGCTTATTAAAATCAGAATTTAGAAAGCATAAAGAATATTTTTTGCTCAATTATTTCTAAGATAACATTCCTGCCATTCTTCTTTTGTGTCCTAATAATTTTGCTGTTTCTGTATTTCTCTTCTTTTTCATTTTATAGTGTACTTTTTTTAGTGTAATGTGCCCACTATTCTTGATTCTGATTTTTTTTTTAAATTTGAGAGCAGATGGCTTTGCTACAAGAGGAATAACCTATAAAAAATGGTGCATACATGAATAAATGAACAGATTTTTTATATAATCAAATAAAACGTAAACCGAATGGGCACATGTATAATTATACATCCAATTATTTTACTGCATGAGAATTCTACAAAAATGTATAACATTGCACTTATTCAAGCAAATCAAATTTTTTAAAAAATTTTTACTTCCTGAGTGTTTATAATCAATCTCATCTTTAAGAACATCTCTACCTTATCAGATTCAGACATGATTTGCACACACACAGAAGTACACATGACAGCTTCTGTGGAACAATAGGTCTAGGTAGAAATCCACTAAGAAGAGATGATAATTGTAAGCTTGATTTCCAATTGAAGGGTTCATATGGATTCTATGGCCAAGAGAAGAATGAAATAAAATCATAACTCCCTGTGCCTCACTCTGTTGTACCTGAAGTAATTTTGATTTAGCCTTCTTAAAAACAAACAAACAAACAAACAAACAAAAACCCTTGGCCAGAACAGTCTCATGAGAATTGCAGAGAGGAAACAACTCCATTGTGAATATATGCTGTTTGCAACTCTGGGCCTGCCCTTACGGTATTCAGAGCAGGAAAATCAAAACAAGATTGGTGAATATTTATATTTAAATCCATGCAAAGTCTTAAAAAAGTTCAATTAAAATCCCTTGTTTAGTGTTAATTGAAAATAAAAGGAAAAATTCCCTGAAATGTTAAACTGTGAAAATATTTTTACTTAATCTCCCAGAAATGCCACCTTTAGTTCTGAAACAGGTCATGAGCACAAATAATAAAGCTTGTATTACAGAAAATTGAATTTTCAGGTAATTTATAAGAATGAGTTTTTTTTTTTTTAAATAGGAAATTAAAATTGTTTTTGTTGCTTGTAAATGAAGTCATGGTTCTAAAGGAAGTCATTACTCTGGAAATTAATGGATGTCCTACAGTTCTTCTCCTGTAGTGGTGTGTGGGAGCACATAGTTTTCACCCATAATGAGGGTATTATTGCACAGGAAGTACCAAATTCCTTGATTTTTTTTGAAAATGTTAAAGCACCCTTTATTTCAAGTACTTGAGCAAAGTCAAAGCTGGATCCAAGCACAAAGTAGAACATACAATTTCACAGAAGAAAAATTGGCAGTGTATACCTAAGCCTTTATTTGGCCTATTAATTTTAAGCCTGGGGCTATCTCTCTTATTTCTTTTCCAATTAATATCAGGACTAAAGATAAAGATACAAGCATCAACATAACTATTTTTAATATTAAATATCTCCAGTTTCTGCTCATGTATTTAATTCTCCCGATTTCTTCCCCCCTTTTTAATTTTACTTTTCCTACTGTTTTCCTCTGGGTCAAAAAAAATGTGATTTATTAGTGATATCTTTTTTTTTTTTGCTCTAAAATGGATTATAATTTGCATATTTTTAACTTGAGTCCAAAATCCTGGTTCTACCTTCTCTTGGAGGAGGCTACAGTTGAGTTGAATTTTCTGTCCTTATAGTTGTAGATTGTGAAACATTGAGAGTTAAGAGAGGTGCCATCTATTCAGGTCAGTGGCTGACCACACAGGAAATCTTGCATATTCCAGGATCTGGTTCTGAGCTTCACCATCTCTGGAACCCTTTTGCATCAGAGCATTTAAAGTTTAATCATATGTCTGGAATTGATTGCAAAATTCACAAATGTTGATACATAAACTAAAATACCAACTTTTTAATTGGAACTCAAACCATGAAAGGAAGTCAAGTATTCCTTTCTAAAACGAAATGGTCATTGACTGCCAAACTTTGGAGGAGCATGACATTGAGGCAAGGGGAGATGGAGCTGCTTAGTCTGACAATTTGACACATCCTTTTTCTGGATAACCATATATGAGCCAAGTTGCCCATATGTCATGCCCATACCTCCTTTTAATCAATGCAAAAGAGATAATAATTATTTCTCACTTAAATTTTCTTTTATCTAGACTATAAAAACTACACTGATCCCACTAAAGCAATTTTTCTTAAAGCCAAAAACATACAATTACTTGGGATTTGGTTCAACTGTAACCATATCACAATCCAGTTTCTGGAATCCATAATCTTAAGCTAATTGGACTTCGACATTGCCGGCATTCCATAACTTTCTTTTACTCCCCACATCTATACTTATAATGACTTGTATAGTTTTTCCAGGTCCATCTGCATGGATTTGACTTCAACTGCTTAGGATGTTACCACTAATCCCTTTGAAATTCCCAGAACTACTGTTTCTTCCAGATAAGGATTACTGAGTATAAACCAAGTATCAAGTCTAATTTAATCTTTACAACATGTTTAGGGTGAAGGTAAAGTTATTGTTATAATGCTCATTTTACAAGTGAGGAAACTAAGATTTCTGAATGTCCAAGGTTAAATAGAAAATAGCAAAACTAAAATTTTAAGTCAGATATAACTGAGTTTAGTCTGGGTTCTAAATTAGAGTAATTTTACTCTGAATTTGTGATCGTGCTCTTTAACATGTAGAGACTTGCAAATGTCACTAAGCTATATCTGAGATAATTTTTAAGCAAGCTAGAAAAATTGAGAGGAATCGCAGAGTTTTGTTGGATCTTAGATTTTTCTAGATAAAATATTATAAAATGGGTAGCTACTCTAATTTATGTAGCTTTAAATCCACCAGGGTACAGTGACCCTGGCAAAATTGCTTGCCATGTTAGAGTTGTCATAAATATTCTGTGAGAATATTTATAGAGTACGGTAAGCATGTATGAAGTTTAGCAAAGCATAAAGCAGCAAAGACAACGTGCTTGCTCCAAAGAGGCTGTGATCTAATTTAGATGTAGACAGAATACTAGATACCTATAAAATACTAACAGAGTTGGTTGATTTGCTCGGAAACTCACTCGTGGTACCATAAATCACATGGTAACACTCTAAACATCTAATGAGCAGCTGGGCAGATCATCAAGACTGTTTTTTGGCTACTATGGCAGCAGCAGGTGGTTTCATTTTAAAATAAAATGGGAAATAGCCAAGAAGCCAGAGGAAAAAAATGTAATATAGGACTGTCCTTATTACATGCTATGCAATACAGCATCCTGGAAGGGATAGAAAGTCATACTCAAAGGAGACCAAATTTCCTTTTGTTCAGTGAAAGCAACTTCATTTCTACACCCCAGAGAGGGATATTTAAAAATAGAAAATGTTTAGAATAAGATCCTTTCATCAGTTACTTATGTTTACTTATGTGTTAACAATATGACTACTCACAGAAGTCAAGTAAAATGGAGAAATATGGGTGGCAGGCACCCAATTGCAGTGAAACACACAGCAGATAGAGATGATGGTGCTCTGAAATGGTGTGCCAAGGACTGTGTGCTCCGGAGGACAGGGTCTTAGATTTCCATTGCTCACTGTTGGTCTCCACCACCCCTGACACACATACAGGTATACAAACACAGATTTAAACCTGTGACAAGCCCAACCAATCCGCTTTTTTTTGCTGAGATTTTGAGAAAGAACAAACATATGTCTAACCACTATTTAGGCTTCCTCTTTTGGATCAGCCTGCTTGCAAACCCCAAGCATCTCCTTTCTTTTTTGTTCTTTCATGATCAAACTTATAAGTCAGGCTCCATCCTAGTTGGAAGTGGATTCTGAGTAGCCAAATAAAAATCAGTGAAAATATCAGAAACTCTGACTTTGGCCAGATATTTAATTTCTACCAACTATCCCAGCTTTATCAGTGATAAAACAGCCATTTTTCGCTCCATCTGTCTGATTTTGTTTTGATTTCAGTCATTTCAAAACTTGGAAGGAAGAAGAAAGGTTGCAATTAAATTCCAAAATATATAACAAATGTTCACTGAATAATTGATTCAGGTAAATTATACATTACAAAAATAAAAGGCTTAGTAGGTTAAATTTGGTTTGTGTGTATCTTTCTTTTAAATAACTGTGCACATCATACATGTGTCTTCATATTTCTTGTTAGATTTTCTTTTATTAGATTGTGGGTCCTTTGATACAGTGTCTTTTTTTTTATTCATCTTTGCAACAACTAGCACTTAATAGTTGCAAACATATAACAAGTGATAAATGTATTTAGTATTAAATGGTTTTGCTGCTTCTTAGTTCTAAATTATGTATCTAATCGACTAATAAGTATATATTTTACAGACATTAAAAATTAACTTTAAAAATTAACTTTATTTGTCATCTATTACAATGTATTATATAGGATCACTATTTAGCATTGTTTTACAGAAAAGAAATATACTTAAGTTGGATATTCGAGATATTAGCATATAAATCCCATTTCTAGTGGGATCTATCTAATGGATCTAAGGACAAGCATTGTATTAAAACCATAGAAATGAAAATTTGTACCCCATATGTGTACAATGAATCAAAATGAAGTCTGTAAAAATAAAAAAAAATTAAAAATAAAAAAGATAATTAAAAAAAATCTAGTCTCTAGGAGATTCAATTCTGGCAACAAACCACGTAACTGGAGAGAACTGTTTAAAATATTATTTAAAGTCTCCGGAAATTGCAGGTTGTGGTTATAGCAAAAGGAGAAATATCTACTCTGGTTTTATTTCTTGAACTTTAGGAATCATGTGCCTGAACTTGGATATGCAGATTTAATATTATCAAAAGTTAAGGAAGTCTATGCCTGCACCAATATATTGAAGGGTTTCTCCAATATTTTCTTCTGGCATTTTCACCATTTTTGTGCTAATTCCTATGTCTTTGGTGTACTTTGAGTTGAGTTTCAGAACTGTGAGAAGTAGGGATTCTTCTACATCTGAATATACAGTTTTGCGAGCACCATTTGTTCAAAAGCCTGTTTTTAGTTTTTGTTTTTTAACCCCAGTGTGTGTTTGGTGACTCCATATTGCATGTAATATCTTTTTCCATCCATTTCCTTTCAGTCTGTAAATATCCTTGCCTACAAGGTTATTCTCTTGGAAACAATAAACAGTTGGGTCTTGTTTTTTTAATCCATTCTACAAATCTATGTCATTTAATTGGAGTGTTGAGAGCATTTATATTCTGAATTAGCATGGAAAGATGTTTATTATTTCTAGTCATTTTGATTTCTTTTATAGATTTAATTCATTCTTAATTTTTATTTGTTTAATTGCTCTTCTGGAGAGCTTCATCCATTTGAGAGCTCTGGGGTTTCTCTCTGTAGTTCTTATCTGTGTGGCATTTCTGTAAGTATTTGGTAGTGTAGGTTTAGTGTTCATGAATTATTTTAGTTTATTCTGATCATGAAAAGTTTTTTTCTCCTTTGTTTCTGAATAATAGCTGTGCTAGACTTAGCAATGTTGGCTAGCAATTATTTTCATTCGGAGTTTGGATTATCTTGTTTCAAGTCCTCCTGGATTCTAGAGTCTGAATTAAGAAGTCTGAAGTGAGTCTTATGGTTTGCCTCTAAATATGCTCTGTCATTTTTCCTTTGCAATTTTTAATAGTCTATCCTTATTTTCCATAATAGGTATTTTGATTATGATTTGCCTTAGAGAGATTTTCTTTTTTTAAAATTTTGTCTATTTGGGATTCTATAGGACTCATATATGAATGCCCGTCTTTTCCTAAGGTTTGGAAATTTTTTTGCTATTATTTCACTGACAGCTTTCTTAGTGCGGTTAGTCTATATTTCTATGCCATCTTCTATTCCAATGACTCTTATGTTTGACCTCTTAATGTCCCAGAGTCCAAATGTATTTTGATCATGATCTTTTATTTTATTTTTCTCGGTTGTCTACTTAGTGTTCTAGCTCAAATATCCTGTCTTTAAGACCTGAGGTTCTGTTTTCAATGTAATCTAATCTGTTGGTTATGCTTTCATGTGATTTTTTAAATTTGATTTATTGTGTCTTTCATTTCCAGGAGTTCTTATTTTTCTTCAGAATATTTTTTCTCCTTATTGAAATGTTTTTTTTCACCTTTACAGTTGCTCTCTTAATTAATTCCTTAATTTGTCCCTTAGATCTTTTGGCCCATTAACCATTTTAATAATAAATTTTCAAAAGTCTTCCTCTGGAATTTTATTCTTTTTTATATCTGGGTGCTCCTTTGTTGGGGGACTGTAACTTTTAGGGGGAGACTTATCTGTTTATTACTTCATATTTTTAGAGGACTTGGGCTTGTCCATCTCTTGAGATGGATTCTTCTTTCTCTTTTGTGAGGATGTCCTTTGGTATAGAGTTATCTCTTTTGTAAAAATTGCTGTGCTTTGGTATCTCCTATCTTGAACATGTAGGCTAGGTATGATCCAATTATTAGTTTTAGCTTCCAATGCCTCTCAGTTTGCTGCTGCAGAACTGCTGATTTCACTCATTCTTGTAGAGTTGCTGAAACAGTAAGTTTTTTTAAGTAAACACTGAGTTATTTTAAGCCATCATTTTGGCTTATTTCTCCGATTTTGTCCTGTGGGAGGTGCTCAAGAGTGAGACCTGATGCTTCCCTCAGTTTGTTCCAACCTGAACCCTAGTCATTGGTTTGGGGTTTTTGTCTCCCCTATTCTATGTGTTAAAGTACTGTTGATGCTTGAGCAGGGTTCATGCGGGTGTGGAGGAAGGTGTGCTCTCACTTAGCTGAGTTGAAGGTATAGCTCATCTGCAGAGTCTCTACCCTGTGAAATCATAGTATTCCAGTTTTGCTTCCCAGCTCCTCTCAGAAATGGGGAAACAAGCAACAGCAACAGCAGTAGTGATCAATATACAGCATTAGAAAAAATGCCCAGGCGAAATATGACATGTATGCCATTAATTGAAAGAAACCTCATGGTTAGGGATTAAAGAATAAATACTGTTTAAAAGGTGATTTTTCTCAAATTATCCTACTAATTCAATGTGATCATTATTAAGTTTCCATCTTCTTTGAAGAAACTAGCAAATGGATTCTAAAATTTCTGTGCATGTGTTTGTGTATATAGGTATAACCAAGAGTAGTCAAAACAATCTTGAAAAATATGATAAAAATTTTTTTTTTTAAATGTTTTGCCGTGCTGGGGATTGAACCCAGGGCCTTGTGCTTGTGAGGCAAACACTCTACCAACTGAGCTATATACCCAGCCCATGATCAAATTTTGACTCATATCTTTTGATTTTATACTTACTATATACAGTTACCATAATAAAGACAGTATGGAGCAAACATTTGGATAGATGTGTATTTGGATAGAATACAACTAGGAAACACCTGAAATACATCCTATCAAATACAATTTAATTTCAATTCACTAGTTAA
This sequence comes from Glaucomys volans, assembly GCA_020662805.1. Lineage (NCBI taxonomy): Eukaryota > Metazoa > Chordata > Mammalia > Rodentia > Sciuridae > Glaucomys > Glaucomys volans. Next base: position 1,003,502 of record JAJEJO010005711.1, read on the forward strand.
TGAAGATAGAATAGACTTCAATAAATAACAAGAGAGCCAGATATCAACAAGCAAATGAATGAAGGTAGACTGCTTCTTAAACATTTATCACTTTTCACAAAATTGAAAGTATGACTTTTACACACACACACACACACACACACACACACACACACACACACAAATAGCTATAAATGTATCAGACCTAAATCTAAGGACTGAAAGTGTAACACTCTTGAGAGAAGACATTAGTAGCTCTTTGTGACCATCGACATGGACTTCTAAGATATGCTATCAAAAGCCCTATTACCTACAAGTGAAACAGTGGGTAAACAGACTACATCAGAATGAAAAGCTTCTACAACAAATGATGTCATCAGGACATACAAAAGACAACTCACGATATGGAAGAAAATTTCACAAAGCTTACATTTGATAAAGTTTTCTTGACCTACTTAAGTATAAAGAACTCTTACAACTCAATAATTAAACCAATAAATTTCACAATTACAAAATGAACCAAGATTAGCCATTATGTAAATGCAAATGAAAAGTACATGAGATACCTCTTCACTGCTCTAGGTGTTGTAATAACAAAGAGAGATAATAATATGTGCCAAGGATGATGTTGAGAAATTGAAGCTTTCACAAATTCTCCACATGAAGATAGCAATTTAAAATGTTGCAGCCACTTTGCAAAACACTTTTTCATTACCTCAAAATGTTTACATAAAGTTCCTAGATGACCCAGCCTATCTTCCCCTGGTTAGTTGTATATCCAGGAGAAATGGAAACACAAGCTTACAAAACTGCAGAACAGGAAAGTCCATAGCAGCATTATTCATTGTAGATAAAAAGCAGAAAAACCCAAATATCTCATGGCAATCTTTGTCTGTTGCTTTATTTATTTATTTATTTATTTTTGTTTTGATATGTCAACTTGGTGAGGCTGCAGTTCCCAGTATGTCATTCAGACACTATTATATGTGTGTCTGCAAAAGTTTAAAAAAACCTTCATGAAAAAATGTGATTAGCTTCCACAGCTGTTGACTTTAAGTTAGGGCCCTTATTATAGATCATCCGAGTAGGCCTGATTTAGTTACCTGGAAGGTCTTAGAGCAGAACTGAAGTTTTGCTGATGAAAAAATTCTGCTTTTGTGAGCAACTGCTTTAACCTTTTTTCTCGGATAATCTGGAATATTCTTTGCAAAATGTGGTCAAACTTTAATCATGGGGTATCTGATGTTCTATTTTATGAATATGGTAATATTTTATTTTTGAAAAAATTTTGAAACTTTATAAAATATTTTTATAAATGATTAAAAAGCATTTTAAGATTTGTGCTTGATTCTTGACTTGAATTTACAAGCCTAAAATTGAGTAGGTTCAAGGAACAAAAAAACAAAGCAGACTAAAGACTTTTTGTGATTTTTTGGCCTCATGTTAACTATTGTACTTAAAATGTCACAGTCTGGGTTCAGGGGTTTGAAAATGGGTATTGAGGAGTTTCTATTTCAAAACCCAATCTAATATGAGATTCAGGACTTCTCAAATAATATTTAAAGTGATGAACAGGATCTTTATATGAAAATTGGAATTGAAAACATATTGTGATGAAAGTTTTCCAAAGCCTAAAAAAATGATTTATAAATATTTTCCAAATTTTAGCTTAAATTTTTGCTTACATCATTTCATAGCATCAATTATTTTTTTAATTATTTAAATTTTTTGTTTTCTAATATTGATAGTTGTCAGGGTCAATATCTGGTGAGAACTCTTATTCTTGGCATCACAATTACTTGTGGTTTTCATCTTTTTTAGATTCTTTCATCACATAGGACTCCAGTTGTGGGTGAATTCAATGCTTTCATGAAGTGAGTGTTTATTTTGTAATATCAACTCAATGTTGAATTGGCACATGCCTTAACATTTAATTTGATACTGTTGTTCCTTAGCACAGAATTAGCTTCTATTGTGGCTTTGGAAGCCTTTCAGCATGAAAATCAATATGATATGAAAAGGCTAATATGGTGTAAATTATATTGTTATGACCTGGCCAGAAAAGCTGTTCCATGACTTCATTCAGTTTATGTTGTGAAAACAAGTCAGATTGACGAACTGCCAAAAGCAATGCCATGTTTATTTACAAAATCGTGAACCAAGGAAAATTGTAAATTGACTTACTAGAGCATGGTTCAATGTTTAAAAGAGAGGGAAAAGTCTTTACATATCTTTAACTCTCTCTTTTAAATAAAATTCCACTTATCTTTGGTCATACATTCAGTATGGTCTCAGAGTTCAACTGCAACATATTCTATAGTCAACGAAGTACTGTGCTAAAGGTACATGCTTTGGATTTAGACATTGACTCAAATACCATATCTGTATGTTGGCATATTTGATCACACATAAATTATGTAAACCTACTACACCTTCCACCTTACAATTTTCCCAAGGTATCATGTGGAAGAATTAAATAAGGGCACATTTATTAAAAGTCAAAAATTTCATACTCTCTTCCCTTTTAATGTATTTTTGGGTAGTTAGCCTAAAATTTCATTTTTTCTGGTTTCACATAATGATTTACATTGAAATAGAAATTAAGCTAGAATATTTTATAAAATTATGCTTTGCTTCAGTAAAGAGCTTTTTATTATTATTATTGAAATATGCTCATAGTTCCAAGTTTCTTCAGCTCCATGTGGTTGATGATGGGTCACTTTTTTTTCCCCCAGCACTGAGGATTGAACCCAAGGACACTCTACCACTAAACTACACCCCCAGCCCTTTTTACTTTTTATTTTGAGGTGGGGTCTTGCTGAATTGCCCAGGCTGGCCTCAAACTTGCCGTCTTCCTGCACCAGCCTCTCTGAGGGATTACAGGTGTGTGCCACTGTACAATGTTGCTGAGTTCCTTTATGCAAGGAAAAGGCAGATGTGACAAAACACTTAAAAATGAAAGCTGATCAGCTAAAGCTGAACCCTGTTCTAAACATACTTCATCATTAAAATGCATATTTTGGGGAATGTCAGTCAATTCTCTTCTATAGATTCATATGTGAAGAGGAGTTCATCTTGTAATAAAGCAAACCCAAAAGACAATTCTGAAGAATGATGTTCTTTGTGCTGAGTTGTCTGCAAGTCTTTAAAATGCCATTGTGAAGTCTTTGCAATAGGCTTCAGCAAATCCTGGAGTCTGAACCAAGTAAAGTCTGTTCCGTATGCTTCCTAAGTGATACCCCTATAGATACCAGCAAAAGGTATCTAGAAGGAATCAAGAGTCGTACAGAAGAGTAAATGTAAATACTGAAGTGAGTGATGTTGAGGCCAACTATTGGTAGAGGGGTATGGGGGGGTGTCTTAACCTGGCTATGCTGTTTCAGAGTTTCTGAATTTTGATTTTTGTGCTCACTGTAGGTTGAGTATGAATACTTCTCAGCAGTTTTAAAATCAAAACTAAAAACAACAGCAAATAAACTTGATTAAAATTACTAAATTAATACTTATTAATTGCTAAATTAATATCAGTTTCTTGCTCCTTTTAAGTAAGAAACTACTAAACTTTCTTTTACAGTTTGATGAAACAGATTAATTAATCCTTTCATCTTTTCTGTTATCCTCTGAATGACTCTCAGTTTAGGAGAAATCTGATTACAGTTACCATTATGTACTTTTTAATCCTTAATTCAGGAAAACAGATGATAAGGGTCCACTTTATTTGATCATTTGACATAACAATTCCATGAAGGAGGTGTTGTCCCACCTGATTCACTAAGGTGCTGATAAGTCCAGGGAGCTAACTCATGAACCTGGGATACTCATTGTGTAACTGAATGCTGTATTCCAGATGGTACCCCAAAGGCCCCTGTGTTAAAGGTTTGGTCTCCATTGTGGTACTATTGGTAGGTGATAGAATTGTAAGAAGTGGGACCTTGTGGGAGAACCTTGGGTCACATAGAGGGTAGGCATATCCTTGAAGGGAATTGTGGAACCCCCGATTCTCAGTCTTTTCTTGCTCACTCTATCTGAACAGTTTGCTCTTCTACACACTCCTGTCTTGGTATGCCACCCTTGCTAGGGACTTAAAGCAAATGGGAGTACCTGATCTTGGACTAGAACCAGAATCTTGAGCCAGAACAAATCTACTCTCTTCAGAAATTATTTGCCTCAGGTATTTAATGATAGTTACATGAGACTGACTAATACAGACGTTGCCATTTCAGCTTGGCAATCAGATCCGAAAGCACAGGAGAATTCTACTGTTGTACTCCTATCATAATTATATAACTAGCTGCCCATTTAGGTATGTATCTACTAAGCCTTTCTTCTTACAGTTTCCCTAAGCTATTGTGTGGAAGAAATAAAGAAGGACACAGTTATAAAATATCAAATAGGATAACTTAAAACTAATATCCATTTAAAAATTTTGAATCATTGCTTATTTAGGGGGTCTTTAAAATTTTAAGAGAATAGTAAACCATCAGTAATTATTGATGGCTTACTACTTGCTAGAAAAGGTACCTATTTTAAGCAAGTACAATAAGAATACAGTGTAGTGAAATATATTTCTGAAATACAAGAGATTCTAATTTGGAGAGATTTTTCGTAATTTAACACACTAGTTCTGAGTGATATAAAAATGCTATTTATGTCCCATGTTTGTAGAGAGAGACAGAAGAGATAACTCTGTCCATGTGATATGTAAGAAAGGATGCAAGGAAATGAGCAATTGCTTTCTCCACTGGACCATGGCTCTGGTTTGCCATGCACCAAGCTTTTGGTATGTGCTCAATACACATTTGTTGGATTGATGGCAAATGAATAAAAGGGTAGATCACCAGCTAGAGTTTCTTTCTTTCTTTTTTTTTTAGGACAACCAATTATTAGCCAGGCTTAGAAGAGTAGGGAGAGAATTCCAAGGAGAGAGTGGCATATGCAAAGGCACACAAGGGACATAAAATGGGCTCTGCAAAGACTGGCTGCAGTGAGCATCTCATTCATGCATTCACTCACTGCATACTTACTGCATGCCAGGAAGAGTTAAGCCACCATTAGTGAGCAGCGCACAAATTTCTATGTGTCCAAATTATAATGTTTATGGAGAAAATGAGAGAACATAATGTCTAGGTTATAGTTGATGCTGTATTTCTTGAATGACCAGCTAAAAGACTTTGATTTAAACTGAAAGCAACATAAAGCAAACTCATGTTTAAGAAAGTAACTTGTTAAGATTTCAAAGAAAAGCTTGACAATTTTATGTACTTTTCTTCGCAAAAAAAAGAAAAAAGAAAAGAAAAAAGAAAAAAATCACTAAAAATTTAGAAAGCAGAAGAGCAAAATCTTTCAAGTTTAGAAAGCCAACACTGATGTGTGGAAGGAAGGTATGTTAGGCTAGCGTGGTTCGGTGGGACTGATGAGGGCTATGAATCATTCAGCCAAGAAATGAGGAGAAACAGACATTGGGCAGTAATTAACAAGTAGCTCTAGATTTTTCTACGGTAAGATTGAGGTGATTCCCTTACTAGGTAAGCCAGGGTAATGTAGGAGTAAAGCAGGCGATGAGTCATGGGTGAATCTGAGGTTTTCTTTCTTTACACCTTGGTTATGCAGCATGGAGTTATTGACTCAGAATGTGGGGGAAAACACATATCAGTTTAAGGACATGGGAACAACATGAACCATTTTGGAAATGGTGGTTTGAGTTGTGTTCAGTAGGCAGTCAGAAATACAGGTGTGGATGGCTGCAAAGTTTTGATGCCGAAAATGTATAATTAGAATTCATTATAATAGAGATTTTAGCTCAAGCCAGGAAAGCAGATGTGCCCACCCAGGGAGAAAGCAAAACATAAGAAAGGAAATCAGAAGTGCTTTTTCTCAAAAGCGTGGAAAGCCAACAGTTCAAGGGAGAGAAAGGAGAGCTGGAAGGAGGCTGGAAATGAGCAAGCAGAGAAATAGGTGGCTTCCGCACTGGGACCTCTGCATACGATTTCTGATTACATTTGTTTACAAGCCTGGCCCAGCAATAATTAACGCTGATGAGCTGAGTTGCTTGCTGATCACAGATTTTGTTGTGCCCTTGACACTGGGAATTAGACGGCTTCTCTGAAGATTAGAAAACAAAAAGCAGCCTTTGAGGAATTTGAAAGCTGACTTTATGAATACAGCACTCAAGATTGTCTGATGGAATCTGGAGGCTTGTTTTAACTGTTCTCAAAGAGAAAACTCTCTGCTTGCTGCTAGGTGTCTATTTTCTCATCCATGATTTTGTTGTAAAAGTTAATCTTTCCTGATTAAAACAGAGTTAAGAATAAGCTTGTGGCTGCATACCAGACCCGGGTCCTAGTTGTAGGGAACCAGGAAAAACTAGGAGAAAAGAAGTAAAGAAATTCTGTTTTAAACATTTGATCAATAAATGAGGAAGGGAAAGAGCCTATGGGTCTTAGAAAGATGAGTTTAGTGCTGTTATTTCTACCTCTGATGTTTGTCTGTTTGCATGTGTTATAGTGAGCTTGGATTCATTCAGAATATTGTTCATTTCAATAATAAAAGTCAGATTCACTACTCTTCTATTAATGTATTTTTTCCTCAGTGTTCTTATGTTCCCATCAATTTATCTTTCTATTTGAGAAGATATCCTACACCTAGAGAAAAACTCCAAAGACTTAAACTCTCAGCTTGGGAGTCCATGGCCTCTCACAAACCAATCCCATGTTAGTATTGACCACTAGGGGCAGACTGGCTGCAAGCACCTTGGGCCTATGACTCGCAGGTATCAAGTTCTCCGCTAATTCAACTGCTCCTGAGTCAGTGGTTGATGATAGAGACCATCAAGAACATCTGCAATTCAGGTTGGCATGTCGAAAGATAACTCGGTTCAAAAGGCCAAAATACAACGAATTTAGTTGTAGATCTGATGGGTTTTTGTTTGTGATTCATGCAGCAGAGAATTCTTCATCCTATAAAATAGATTTCTCACTGGGCAAGGGTAGAACAGGGGATTTCACAGTGTAGGAACAGGGAAATGGGAAGATGGGGCAAAAGCCTGATAGGGTCACATGAGCTACTTCATGTTACTTTCTAATGTAAAGGTTAAAACAAAGGATTCTTCCTTGTTATACACATTAAGAAACACTAGAATCTTCTGTTTTTAGGTAAAACTTGTCTATTTGGAATCTATCTGTTCCTTAAAGTTACAGTTTGATTATGTGGCATTTAACAGGAGTGATTCCATTCTGGCTTAGTATAGTTTGTTGGGGTCACTGTAGGAGCTCAAGCCAAAATATTGACCTCCCATAATTTTTGTTTCAAAATGATTTGACTACCAAAAAAGAAAAGAAAAAAAAAAAAAAAACATTGGAAGCAGCTCAGCATGATGGTGACGTATCTTGAATCCAGAATTTGAAGGAGTAGGCTTCACCATCTAATTATTATGTAACTCTGAGCAAGTTAGCCCATCTCTGTGTTTTAGTTTTTAGTTATTGTTGTTTTCCTTTGGTTTTTAATCTGTGAAAGAGGCAAGGCAGTAAGTTTGTAATGAGGAGATAATAGGACCCAGGTGTATGAATTTTAAGTACATAAATATATTAAATGTGGCATCTGTGTCCCAGTGGCACACAGGCACATTGGCACTAGTGGCTTTGCTTATTCATTCACCAGTCCTCTTTAACTTCCTGGAGCTTATAAAATCTTTTTAGACAATTTAACCTTAAAATATTTGAAATAATTTCCTGGAAGGGTTATTGTAATGGTATTTAATACCATTGTCCTTAAATATTCCTCTGAATATTCATTTGAATATTCAAATTATGCTTGGGTACACTAGGCATTCACACTTTAGTTTTAGCATCTATAGTTTCTGATACATTTTTGAAAGTTAGTTTTTAGAGAATTTTTAAATTTTTTTCATATTTATGTCATTATATTTTTAATATTGTAAGACCAAGATATCTGGACCAAAGCGCATGGATTTTAACCCTGTCTCCTCCATTTATGCTTTCTTTGACATTAAGCAAGTTATAAAACTCTTCTTGACTCAGTTTCCTTATCTACAAGTCAGAATAAATAATAGTATGCATTTTATATACTTATGAGGGTTAAAGAGACAAAAAGCTTCAAAAATGCCTGGTATATAATTTTTTTTGTATTAAGTTATAGAATTTTACTAGTCATGGATCCACCACTTCAATGCTATGTTGGTAATGAAGATAAAGTTACTGCAATGCTACATTTAAGCTAAATAATTCAATAATTACATTTAAAAGATTTAAAGTATTTTCAAATTGCTTTCTAGTGGAAGGGAAAAACTTACTGACTAACTTTATTCTAAGCAATAACTTTGGGCTGTTTACTTGGGTCCAAAGCCCTAGGTCTTTGGGTAACCTCAAAAATTGAAAAATTGGTTCATTAGTGTTAAGAGAACTGATAATTAATAAAAGTCTATATGTATCAATTTTTTAAAAATTCCCTTATTTTCTTCTCTCAGAATATGTTCATAGGGTTCATTTGCAACGCTAATAATTTAAAGAGAGAAAACCTCAAACTTCATTTTCCTATTGGTAGTTTTAAATTGATAGACACTTTCTTCTTAATCTATATTTCTGACTTTATAGTTTTCTTAGTTGTTACCATTTTATGATAGAAAAAAATGCAGTGAATAAAGACCAAAAAGGATGAATGGATTAATGATATATTTAAGAAAGGAAATACAGGAAAGAACAGATAAGAACTTGCCTTACTTCATTCTTTTTTAATCAATCATTTTTCCTTTAATTAAATTATTCCACTAATTTATTGCTTCCTTTTCTTCATTTACTTCTTTGTCATACATCTTTTTTCTTTCTTATATGGTATGCTTCGATTTAACCAGTAATCAAAATAAGGTCTGAAAGAGTCACTCCAGTACTATGGAGTCTGAATACTGGAGTCCAGTACTAGTTTGAATTTTGTTTCGAAGCTTGGGAGACTAGCCCATTGTAGTCTGCAACTAGTTCAGGATGTGCTTGTGGTTCATTGCAGAAGAGTAGCGGAAATAGGGTTTCCGGAATCTCCAATCTCAACTATGCCTACAAGGCAGTATTTCCTCTGCTCACCCACATTCTGCTTCTCAGACTCTTTGAATCATTCTATCTTTTAAATTATGGTTTATGTTGTCTTTGGTAACAATTTATTTTTATTTTTACTATTTTTCTTTCAGTCTCTGTAAAGAGTGAAAATGACTCATGTAATTTTTTTTGTAATTAGGATTTTATTTTTTTAATTTTGTGACTTTTAAAATATTTTTTTTAATTATACATGAAAGTAGAATGTATTTTGACATATCATACATGAATATAATTTCCCATTCTTCTGGTCGTACACGATGTGGAATTACACTGGTCATGCATTCATATAAGAACAAAGGAAAGTTGTGTCTCATTCATTCTACTCTCTTTCCCATTCCCATTCCCATTCTAACTCCTTTCCTCTCTTCTCCCTGTCCAATTCGGTGAACCTCCACCTTCTCCCCTCCCCCACTTATTGTGAGTCAGCATCTGAATATCAGAAAGAAGTTCAGCCTTTGGATTTGGTTCATCTTGATAGCTTTTCTAGATTTCTAATATGCTCTTCTGCATTCACATTGCATTGATTGTTAAAGGAGTTAACTGGAATTTAAATCCTTAACATTGAAATGCTTTTGATCACAATACATACTTTCTTCATATAACACTGTGTAAGTCACAAAATAAAGATAGTATTTAGTATGTGGCACCTAAGGTCATCTTTAGAAAAATAAAGGCAAGTGTTGAAATTTTTACTCTCAGTTCTTTAAAAATCTGTCTTTTTGTATTGGCATGATATTTTAAAGACAGTGGCAGAATGTTCACTTTCATCCCTTGTCCCCAAAGATCAAGCATACACAAAATGTCTCCTGACATTCCTGCTCTAATAATAGTGATTTTATAACTGTTTCAATCAATTCCTTACCTGTTGGATGGATACTGGAGAACACTGTGTTCTCAGAAAAAACAGGAAGGAATAATTCAGTAGAATGTAACATATTAGTGATTCTTTAAAATGACCTCATAAGAACATTCTCCAAATTCTCCAGCCTCCAAGTGAATTTTAATATTTCCAACTTCAGTACATCCATTTCAGTGTACTTATATCTTATTTTGTTTTTTCATACATGCTAGGCATTTTTTCTTCAAATTGTAAGATGCTTGAAGGCAGGATCTTTGACTAACACAGTAATTCTTGTCCATCCTTAACAGTGCACACATGGCTTATGAATTTTTCAATAACTTCCCAACTGTACTGTGCTTGGGTTAAAGATGACCTTAGGTGCCATATGCTAAATATTCACAAAACTTCAAGTGCTTATTGTATTCAGCATGGCATTAAGAAGTTGAGCACTGGAATGAAAACTAATGATTCTGTCATTCTTTTCCATCGGACTTTGTATCAGTTTCTAAACATTTCTACCTCTCCCTTTCAAAAGCTCTAGAAGGGGGACAATATAATTCACCCACCAATAAGTAGGAAATTTTATTTTCTATGTAATATATACACATATTACATGTAATATGTATATATTACACAAAAATATATATTTCAAAAAACAAAGATCACTTACATGCTGGACACAATAAATGTTACCTCCTCTGTGATCCTAATGCAGAGATGCTGGCATTCATGATGACGATGATGTTAGACACTGAGGACATAGGGACCGTTGTCTTTGAAGGAAACGTACTCCTTAAGCGTGAGACTGAAATGGAGACCATGAAAAATGATACAACATTATAAACTATGACGCAGAACTTCGCATAATCAATGGGAAGTGTAGTAGTAGAATAGCTAAGCAACCTAAAGGAATTGGTAAATGCCTCTCATTACTTACTGGGATTATACTAAGGAGATTCCTAATTGTTCCTAAATAAAGTAGTACATCAAAAATTCTGCACAAAAATATCAAGTAAGTATTAGAGGTCACAATTTGTGATTGTGAATTTGAGTCTTTACTGGGTCTCCTATTGAATTGTCTCATGCAACTAGAAACCTCTGATAGGTAATAATAGCAATATAATTAATAAAAATGTGAGATTGAACATAGAAGGAAAAACACCTTATCTCATTTTTCATAGCAGGGAATCATTAGATACTAAATATAAAATGTGAATTTAAAAATATATTAAACAAAACTTGTAATTTTTTTTCTCAATTCTGTTCTTTTATAAACTTGTATTTTAATGATTACCAATTAATATGTTTTTTCCAAGAAATACTTAATCAAGAGGCTAACATTTTCTTCAATTTCTCTCTTTAGTTTTTTTCTTAGGTAAGTGAAATTACGTTTGCTAACTTAACATTATAGCTTGAGAAGTTTAATCACAGTTTTATGCAAGTTTTCTGATAGTTAATATTTCTGTCTTTTCCATATAAAAGCACATCTGGAGTGATGTTCTCTAACTATAAACATTTTAAAATATTTTCAAATTATTGCTATGGGTATCCTTTACCTTGAAAGATTTTTATGGCTTGCATTTGTGTAGGAAATATGCATGACTTATATGCAATACATTTATTTAAAAAGCTGTTTTCAAGGTGGAGACAGGATTGTAAAAAAGGGGTTCCTGTGGCCTATTTTGAGTCTCCTCTTGCTATGAGCCTGGGCTTCCCATGTGGCAGTATGTCCACCTTTCCAAGTCTCATTTTCAGACTCCAAAAGCTCAACAATCTTGGATTGACAGTAATGTCACCACCTCCCACTACTTCCTTGTGTTCTGTCTCTGACTGTGTTCACAGTTTGCCTCACTCCTCTTTGACAATTATTAACTTTCAAACTGTTCCAAGCCTTCTGATTTCTTACATCCCATTCAGAGTCTCCTTCCACAGGGATTTTCCAACCAACTGACAGTATGATATTTTCTTCTTTTATTCTTTGCAGGTGGCTTTGGAGTTCTGATAACTCCACCCAGGGGACAGTTGAGTGTTTTGGTTGGAAACAGTGAATGCAAACTTCAATGGAAAGGGTGGCTTTTGCTTTTCCGTTTCCAGTTAAATCTCCCTGTGCTGGTATTTGCCTCTATTTGGTAAAACTGATTAGGTTCCTGTTCCCTAATATGAACCTAATATTAACCCAAGAAAGAAAAAAACATTTAGAACCTTTGAGTAATTTTTTTCCCTCTTCCTATCTTAAACCCATTTCTGAGTTTCAAAATGATGTTGGGATTGTGATTACAAATGAAAACAGCTGGGCACAGTGGCACACACCTGTAATCCCAGTGACTCTGGAGGCAAAGGCAAGTTCAAAGCCAGCCTCAGCAAAAGCAAGGCACTAAGCAACTCAGTGAGACCCTGTCTCTAGATAAAATACAAAATAGGGCTGGGGATGTGGTTCAGTGGTTGCGTGCCCCTGAGTTCCACCCCCAGTACCTCACCCTGCCCCTGAAACAAAACAAAACAAAACAAAAGCAATATGGACACTGTCATTTATTTCTGTTTCTCTGACTCTGATTCGTCATAGTACCTACAAGTAGTATATTATTTACAAGGCACTAAAGTTTGGGGTTGGGATAAGAAATCCTACAATTGGGATATAGTAAAATAAACTTTCAGGTAAAATTTGTGAGGCATTATTGAGATTGTCACACTGATCCATGACATGACTTCAAAGGCTTTAGGATCAAGCTGAGGATGAACCAATCTCACTGAACTATACCCAGCTCCCTCCCAGGATCCACTGAGTGATAGAAATATGTTACGCTTCCTTTAAATAAAATGTCTGTCCTATCTCAACAGAGTTAGAGACTAGGGCTCCAGGGATATATTATCCAGGCATAGACCTTGCTCTCAAGACCTCACAGTCCAATAGGGCAGACAATCCGAAAATTAAAATGCAGGGAGATAAGAGCAACAATGAGAGAGCTCAGAAGCACTGAGAAGAGCAAACCAACAAAGACTCAGGGGTCAGGGCTCTTTCTGAGAGATGGCATCTCAGCTGAGTCTGAAGGCTTTCCTGGGAATGAGCCAGGTAAAATCTAATGAAATTCTCAGTGAGAAGATGATGGTTAAAACTTCCCAGTAGAACAGTCGCGAATGAGAGTGCTGCCTCTTTGCCTTTTGGAGCATTTCTTCTCCCCGAGGCAATTATAGAGGCAAAATTTCCTGTGTAAAAAAGAAATCAACAGGGGCTGCTTTGCAGCCAAGCCTACAGTTAGGGGAGTCCTCCACGGAGGGGCGGGTGAGATACCGGTGGGCTCTCTGAAGACGCTGTTTGTCCTTGACAGAGGGAGGAGAGAGGGAAAAAAGAGAGAGAACAGGAAACAAGACACCATATCAAAAAATCTTTGCCCTGAACAGCAGAGATGCTGAGCCAAGTTGCTGGGTTATCAGTGCTGTGAATAAGTGGTGGCAGCTTGACATTTTCCTGCTGGCAGAGACAGAACACCCCTGAGGAAAGACACTGATCTTCGTTTTGTTTATTCAATTGGGGGCAATGTCTTGCCAGGTTTTGATAAATGTGTTTAGAAACTGAAAGGGATATGCTTATTGTGTGGCTTCTGCTTATTGCAGCATTGGAGTCACCCATCTGAATTTCAGAGTGGGTCCCACGTGGTGCATATTCAAAACAGAAGCCATCGGGTCCTCCTGACGGCAGCCAGTGACTGCTAAGATAAGCCTCGGATGCCCCTCCAGCTTTCTTTGCCCATTAGCCAGGCCAGGCTGTGTTTAGATGGGATTTTAAGAAAGACACCTTATTCCCTGTAATAGCTGGTCACTGATGTATGAAATTCCTTTAAGTGAGATAAACTTCTCATTCGGTAAGCTGCAGCTGAGGCTCCAAATGCAAATAGCCCTATGGAGATAAAGCTTTTGATTTTAATACTTTCCTGTGAGTGAGATAGAGAAAGCTTATCTTTTAAGAGAGAAAAAATTTTTTTAGTCCATGTAGGGATGTGGGGTTCTTATGTATATGAGAGAGTAGAAGAAGGCAGAGAGAGAGAGGGAAAGAGAGTGAAAAAGTGACCATTGTGAAAAAGTGAAGAAGGTTTGCTCTTCATGTCTCTGCTTAGCATCTGTGAGTTTTGCATAGGTAGAGGTATCATTCTGAATTTTCTATGTACCTATGAATGAGTTGGTAATGGGGACTCTTGGAGAGAATGTTTTGTGGACAAATGAGGTCACTGCAATGTGGACACCCTTCCACTCAGTAGCACTATCCACCTGTGGGTAGGTCTGTGAGATACATTTTAGGGAGTGAAGAAAATAAATCAGAGACAACAAAATGTACCAAAACAGCAAGCTAACATGACATAATTGATGTTCTTACAATTGCAGAAAACAGGATGGGGATGAATGTCAGGAAAGGAAATCTGTCTTACTCAGAGTTTCCCTGAGGCCAGCCCTGGGAAGCTCGTTTTCTGCTCTTGTGGTAGGAGTGGGCAGCTAAAGCAGTGAAGTCCAGGCGGCCCTCGGCTCTGTGGGTTTGACCCACATGCCCATCTGTTTTTCACTTTCAGTTCAGTATTCAATAAATCACATGGAATAAGCAATGCTTTTTAAATAAAATAGGCATTGTGTTTGATGATTTTGCCTAATTCTAGGCTAATTTAAGTCTTCTGAGCACATTTAAGGTAGGCCAGGCTAAGTTGTGTTGTTGGGTAGGTCAGGAGTACTAAGTGCATTTGTTTGTTTTTTTGTATCAAGGATTGAACCTCGGGATGCATAACCACTCATCCACATCCTCAGCCATTTTTCAATATTTTATTTAGAAACAGGATCTCCCTACGTTGCTGAGGCTGACTTTGAACTCACAATCCTCCTGCCTGAGCCTGCCCAGCTACTGGGGCATTTTTTTGCTTACAATATTTTGTTTATTGGGACATAACCCCATCACAAAATAAGGAGTAAATTTATCATGAAAATTATGTTGTTCTAGACTCAGGCAAACCGAGATTTAAATATATCCATTACCACTTACCATTTGTGTGACCTTGAGCCTAACACTTAAGCTATCTAAGTACCAATTTCCTTAACATTAAGAGAGAGCTAATACTGTCTATATCATAGGAAGATTTGCTATGATGTCATGGGAAGAGCTACCACAGGAAGAAATAGATCCAACTAACTCCTACTGACTTCATCACTGGCAGCTTCCTCCTCGATATTATGAAACATCTCATCAGAAAATGTCCACAGATGCCCATCAGTGCATCTGTTATGTGCTGCCAAGTAGAAGCATAGCCCAGGTGATCACTGATTATTTTGTGTTAAGGTTTGGAGAGAAGGTGACCCCCAAAAGCTCAAGTGTGAGACAATGCAAGAAGGTTCAGAGGAGAAATGATTGGGTTGTAAGTCTTAACCCAATCCGTGAATTAATCCTGATGGGATTGATTGAAGTGGTAGGTTGTGGCTGGAGGAGGTGGGAATTGGGGCGTGGCTATGGGGTTTATATTTTGTGTCTGGAGAGTGGAGTCTCTCTCTGCTTCCCTCTGCCACCCTCTCTTGCCATGATGTTCTGCCTCACCTCAAGCCCCAAGGAATGGAGCCGGCCTTCTATGGATTAAGATCTCTGAAACTGTGGGCCCTCAAATAAACTTTTCCTCCTCTGTAATTGTGCTGGTCAGATCCTTTAAGTCGCAGCAATGAAATAGCTGACTAAAACATTTTGTTTCAAGATTAGGTTTAAAAGCACTGCTCTCCTGGAAGGTAGTCGAGTGGTTGAATGAAGAGAATAAAAGTTTGTACTTCAGAATCCAGTGGGCTTGTTCAAATGCTTCTACCCCCATCCCATGCCACTTAGCTTCTTTGTGCCTTAGTTTTTAACTTAAAGATGTTTAATAATTGTACCTTTCTCACAGGATTATTAAGAAAAAGATTAAGTGGGGCGATTCTTAAAAAATACCTGGCACAAGGTCAGCACAATAACACAATAAGGTTTTGGTTTTCACGCTGCTGGGCTCTGTGTCCTGCTGCTTCTAAAGACTTAACTTCACATAATGGTATTAAAAATGAAATGTCCAACAACACTCAGGAAGATTTGTATGCTCCTTACAAACTCTAAGCTTCCTTTCCCTGATGTGCAATGTGGACACACCAACAAACCACATAATTTTTTTTTTTTTTTTTGCAGAGCTGGGGATTGAACCCAGGGCCTTGTGCTTGCAAGGCAAGCACTCTACCAACTGAGCTACATCCCCAGCCCTAAAACCACATACTCTTAAGAATATGAGAGGTAAAGGAATCTGGGGTGAAGGTGTAATGCAAGAATGAGAGGAGAAGGAAATCAGGACCAATGATCAATTCAGTACCACAGTAGGCAGCTGAAGCTTGACTCTATTGAAGGAAATCTTGCAATATGCGTAAAATGAACTCAGTATGGGCAAAGGAGCTGGAATATGTGATCTTGACTGTTGTGAGCCTGTTTGAGGGGTATCTCTGGAATCATGAATTCACCTGCTCTCATAGCCTCTCCATTAGGTGGCAGAGTTGGCTCTAGTCATTAGAAAGCCTTCAGGCAATGAACGTCAGAGGAGAGTTGCAGGAGTTGGACCAGCACAGATACAAACAGAGGGGGCTGTGGATGGGTGTGGGTGGGAACCATCTGTCCAACAGCATTCCTTCCGCACTTCCCCTGACATGCCAAACACATATGTGATGAGTCATGCGATTTATTAATTTTCCTGTTTGCAAATTCAATACAAATATTTGTTCAACTTTAGAGAACATCTCATTTATAACATCTGCGTTTCTTATTTCTTAGTGATCCACTGTCGAAATCTTATCTATCTCCCTTGCTTTGGAGGGAAAGGACTGAAGAGAGTAACTACAGGGTGTTTAGGTAATACTGTGGGTTCCAGGTCCAGAAATCACAGCTCAAGAAAAAAGCAGCAGCGATGGAATCAAAATCCTTTCTCTACTCACTTTATAAAACAGTTAAACCCTCCTTCTATACCTTTCTTGCTGATGACTTATACTCTTGGTACTTATTTGTTTGTTTTTATGTAGGTTTTTTCCACCTGTAGAGTAGGCAATATTTATTGTTTGAATTGAGGAAAAGGACATCTTTTTTTTCAGCTTTATTTATTTTTTATTTAATTCACCTAATCTACTAAACATCATTTTTGAGCAACGCAATACGTTGTACAGTACCAATCATTTACCTTTGTTTTTCATTTGCTTAAATTTTTTATTGGTGCATTATAATTCTATATAATAGTGGGATTCATTATGCCATGTTCTTACATGCACATAATTTGATCAGTTTCATTCCCTAGTACTTTCCCCTTCCCTCCCCTCTTCCCTTCCCTTGGTGCACTTGCTTTAATTTACTAATCTTCCTTCTATTATTATTATTTCAATTAGTACATTGATTTTATTTATACTTATTTATACAAATATATATAAATATATGAATCATTGTGATAATTCATACATGGCAGCATAACTTGCCAGAATTCTTTGTCTTTCTTCTCCTACCCTCTTGATCTCCTGCCTTTATTTTTGTGAGATCTTCTTTATTTCCTCCTTCTACCTTTTTGTATATGAGAGATAATATTCAACCCTTGACTTTCTGAGTTTGGCTTACTTCACTAAGCATGTTATTCTCCAGTTCCATCCATTTGCCAGTAAATGACATAATTTCATGCTTCTTTATAGCTGAGTAAGTCTCCATTGTGTATATATACTACATTTTCTTTATCCATTCATCTGTTGATGAACAGATAGACTGGTTCCATAACTTAACTACTGTGAATTGTGCTCTTATAAATGTTGATGTGTATACATCACTGTAGTCAGGTGATCTTAGTTCTTTTGATAAATACCAAGGAATGGGATAGCTAGGTCATATAATGGGCCCATTCCTAGTCATTTTTAGGAAACTCCATACTGCTTTTCCATGGTGGGAGGCTGGCCTACAAGAAAGAAAGTCTAGTTTCCTATGTTGCCAGCTTAAAAAATATTGCTTATGATACCTTCCTCACATAACAGGCTTTACTGAAAGGGGATGTGCAATTGTGATAACTTTCTCATTTTTCACAATAAGTAGTCAATAGCCACTGACGATGATTGACGCATTCATGAAAATCCATGCACAAACATACCAAAGAAAAAAACAATGGTTCTCATGAAATGATGTGCTTTGAATTTGTTTTGTTTGTTTGTTTGCTCTTGTTTCAGACCAGTGAGTAGTACTTATATGGCCTGAAAGTCAAGTCTATTTTGTCACATATTTTTGTAAATAAAGTTGTATTGGAACATATTTCCATCTATTCCTTTAGACTTATCTATGGGACTCCAAATAGCAAGAGTTGAATGGTTGTGTTAAAGCCCATTAGCAGTTAAAGCCCTCACTGATCACTATTAGACCAATGTTTTAGGAGGTAATATCACTTATTAAGAATTACCAAATTTTCAATCATTTTAGTTTCAGTTCATTTACATTCTTCATTGAAGTCAAGTAATATTTTTTAACATAGCAAGTTATGAAATTATAAAATATACATTGAATGAAATGCATTACATCTACATGCATTTTTAAAAATGTGCAGGATTTTTAGCAAAAGCAATGATATGAATTGAACCATAGATGGGGGTCTAGATTCTCCTGGCCCAGGTCTGCCTTTTGTTTTTCTAGAAATAAAGACTTACAAGAAGCTGCTAGTCAACTCACTCTTGGCATTATTTATTTCCTGATTTGAAAACCTGATTATAAACATTTTGTCTTAGCCTGGTAAGAGACTATAATTTTCAAGATAATCATTTAATCCTGTCTTTAAAATAATGTCATGTGATCTTGTTGGGGAGTCATGTAAAACTTCTTTCACTTCATTTTTATTCAATCATACATTGAAGACCAGATATTCTGGAGTCAACATATAAATTCGTTATAGTTTTGAATGGCTGGTTTGGGCGTCTTGCAATGATCCATGTTATTGAAAGGTGGTCCAAATGTAGTGGTGTCAGGAGATGGAGGGACCTTTACAAGATGAGTAAAGGTGGGAGGTCATTGGGTCACTAGGGTCCTGAGGAGTTTCTCCTCTACTCTCTTTGTGTTAGTTAGCTTTTCATTGCTGTGACAGAGTACCAGAGAAAATCAAGTTAAAGGAGGACAAATTTATTTTGGATTAGTTTAAGAAGTTTTGGTTCATGATCACTTTGCTCCATTGATTCTGAGCTGTAGTGAGGGAGAATATCATGGCAGGGAAAATATGACAGAGCAAAGTTGCTCACCTTGTGGTGGCCAGGAATCAAGGAGAGAAAAAAGGATGAGAGACCAAATATTCCTTTTCAGGCTACGCATTCAGTGACTCACCTCTTCCAACTGGGGCGCACCTTCTAAAGTCCACTACCTCCCAACACGTGAGGCTTTGGGGGACATTCCAGATCCATACTATAATATCCTTGGTAGTTCTCATGAGAGGGTTTTATAAAAGGATCAACCATGACCCCTTCTACTCTCTCTGCTTCCTGACTATAGCTATGACCACTTGGCAAACACACTCTTGCCATGATGGCTATCCACTGTCAGACCTCACTAAAGTGAGAACCCAGGGACCTCCTGATTTTGAACTCTGAACCTCTATGATTGTGAACTAAATAAACCTTTTTTTCTTCACATCAACTTTGTCTTAGACATTTCATCATAGTGATGAAAAGTTAACTCTTACAATGCCATAGCATATATTAGAAAATTGGGAAATTTAATTCAAAAAAATTTTAAGCCAAATGAATATATTCTTTCCAAACTTTGTGCTTTGTTTTACTCATGAAGTTGTGTAAGATTTGTATAAAGATTTTCAAATAATGAAAATAATATTCATTATATAGAAGAATATGGTTGATAAGAAAAATTTTAATAAACTTTTTCAGCAAATAAGTGATTTAATTTTTAAAAGAAATAAGACATTAATATTTACAATTAAAAAAGTGTTACTTTTATGTTAGAGCACCTGTAAAATATTCTATATTCTCTATGACTGAAAAATGAAATTGTTAATCAATGCAAATAGATTAAAAACAAAAATTTGAACTCTATACAGATTCCTTTGTTTTCAAGCACACTAGAGCAACAGTACAAGCAATTTGGAGTAAATTTAATCCCTTTTTTTTTTTGGTGGTGGTGGTGGTGATGGTACTGGGATGGAACCCAAGGTCTTGTGCATGTTGGACAAGTACTCTACACTGAGCTACATGCCCAACCTAATTAAATTTACTCTTGACAAGCATTTTCATAATGATTAAGAAGACATAAAATTTAAAGGTAAACAACTCTTTTCTTAAGTGGTCATATCTTGGGTGTTTCAAAAGTATTGGAGATGAGAAACAAGAATTGGACAATGATAAGTGGTTTCCTACAATAAACACTGTAATATGTTGTATTAGTTAGACTCTTCTAGAGGAACAGAATCAACAGGAAGTATGGTGATAAAAAGGGAATTTATTAGGTTGGCTTACATGACCAGAAGTTGGATAGTCCACAATTAGTAAACTAATGGTCTGTAAAAGAATTGATATTAGAAATGTATAAAATGTTACTTGCAAATGGTCAGATGGTTTATGTATTTATTTCTTTTTTCCTATGTAAATGAGGTAAGAAAAGAGAAGAAAATGTAGGAATTTTAAGCTTTGGTTCAATGAAAAGTTAATTATGCATATATTAGTTCAACATTCTTTATAGCAATAGGATGCTGTGTAATTTACATGTAATTATTGATTCCACCTTCCTAAATCTAACAGCAAGATGAATGGTACTTCCAGTACCCAAGAGGGATCTCTTGAACTCCTTTCCTAATCAATATCTTTGTAAAGGAACCAGTATTCCAACTTTACTATGAATTTAACCATAAATTTACTATGCTTATTCTTGAAATTCATTTAGATGAAAATATGTGGTATGTAGTTGTTTTGTGTTTGATTTCACTTCTTCAACATAATGCCTGTAATATGCAAGAATTGCACCAATGTTCTTGCATGTTACAGTTGATTGTTTTTTATTATTATTGGGTCATTTAAATTTATAAACACATTGATTAATCTATTCTACTATGAGTGAATATTTGCATTGTTTGACATCTGGATTATTTAGATAAAGCATGGACATTCCGCCACATACATTTTCATAAGGAAATGCATTAAGAACACATATGTGCATATCTGGGAGGGAACCTAGTCAACTGCCAGTTTCCCACAGTTGTTTCACTACCTCACGCTGCTGCCAGCAATGCAGTGGAGTTGCATAGCTCATACTACCATACTTGGTCAGGTGGTTGTCAGGTGGTTCTTTTGTCATTCTAATAGGATTTTTTTTTTTTTTGCATTTTAGTAAGTGCTTAAATACACATTTCTTTGATGAGTAGTGATTTTGGATGCTACATTCTTATGATTATTTGCTATTTGGATATGCTCTTTTGCAAAGGGAATTTTCAGGTGTTCTGTTCATTTTTACTGGGTTTTTTGCAATTTTCTTATTGATTACTTACGTAACAGTGGTCCACTTTGTGCTGTGAGTTATAGTCTTTGCTGTTCTGCCATTGCAAATTTTTAAGAAATGGACAGGTTTCTTTCTCTTTCTCTCTCCTGGCTCCTCCCTAATCTCTTCCCCTCTTTAATTTCAGGGAAAATAGGATTAACATTTTTCCCCTATTTTAAGCAGATTTATTTGTCTCTGAGTACACACCCGTCATAGGAATGAAGTAATCCAGACTTTGGGGATGGTACCAGAAGATCTCAGAAATGACTATCTTCCAAATTAACAAGTGAATTACAACTCCAACAGAGACCATATGGAATGTAGCCTTTGAATCACCTCTTTAAAAGGCCCATGTTCTGCTGATGGACAGAATTACAACCTCTGGGACAGGAGTCCCCTGTGTTTCTCCTTTGTTAGCAAAGCAATACACCTTTTCCCTTTTTCTCAAAACAGTGTCCTTGTTACTGGATTGGCAAAGGGGTCAAGGAACTTTCTTTTGGTTACACTTAAATTCCAAATACTTGAGGTTTTCTCCATTACCTCACTTTTCTTGATTTTTCATTCCGTTTCATTGCTATTGAATCAGACTGTTTATGTTGTGAATACTTTTATATTTGTTTATATTCATCTTTGAAATTTTGTAACAGTGGTTCACTTCATACTTTGAATACATTTCTTGTTGCTCTGCCACTGTGACTTATTTTTAAAATGAATATTTTTTTCTTTTCCTCTCCCTCTTCTTTCCTAGACTTCCCCTCCCTAATCTCCCCTCCATGTAATCTTGGAGAATAGGATTACCCTTCTTCCCTATCCTAGGCTATGTTATCTGTCCTTGTAGACACCCAATACAGAAAGGAAGTAATCCATACTTCAGGGATGGTGCCAGAATACCTAAGAAATCTCCCGAATTAACAAGTGAATTATGACACTGATCAGGGCACACCTGGAATATAACCTTTGAATCATCTCTTAAAAAAACCTTGTGTTCCTCCTGATGGGAGAAGCACAGAATCTGGGTCAGGAGTCTTATATGCTTTTCCTTTGCTGGCAAAGCAATAAAACTTTTTCCTTTTTTTCTCAAAACCATGTCCTCATTATTGGATCAGTATCAGGGACAAAGACTGACCTTTTGGTAACAATTTGTTGATGTTAACACAACATATGACTCGTTTTATTAAATGTTTCGTGTGTATTTGAAAAGAATGCATATTCTGTATGCATTATGTTCTAAAATGCAATTCATTGAGGTGGTTGATACTATGGTTCAAATCTTCTATATTGGTATAATTTGTGTCTGCTCCTATCGTTTATTAAGAAAGGTATATATTAAAATATGCAATTATTATAGATTTGTCTTCTGTCCTTTTTTTGTCAAATTTTATTTTTATATTTTAAAGAAATACTATTAGTCAATACAAATTTCAATATATTAGTCTTTCTGTTTACTTTTTTTTGTCACCCTGAAACATCTCTGTATATTTTAAGTAATATTTCTTTCCTTGGAGTCTTTATACCTGACATTAATAAATCCTTTATAGCTTTCCTTGATTAGTGTTTCTATTGCCTAACTTTCTACATTGTGTCTTTGTATTATAATGAATTTCGTAAGAAATTTGTAGGAGTTGGTTCTATTATTTTTCATTTTGACAAATCTGACGGTATTTTCCTCTAATTAGACTACTTAGTCTAAAAAATAACAGATGTTCTTGGCTTTAAGTCTTTCCTCATTCTTTTTGTTTTCTATTTGTCTCATCTTATTTTGTTCCTTTATTCATCTTTTCTTTCCTTCTTTTGAATTTATCAACTATCTCTATAGCCTATTTTATATCTCTGCTAAATTTTGTCATGGCTCTTTATGTGAGCCTCTTTGTTACCTAGGAAACCTAAAAGAGCAAGAGCACCATGCCCGACAGGAAGCCCCTGCTAGGAAGGCCTTCATTCTATTCATGAGGGAGGGACACCTCTTCATAATAGCAGCCCATTGGACATTAAATTTCAGTACTCAGATTTCAAATTTTAAGGCGACACATTCCCATCAGAGCAACCTCCTTTCTTACATGGAGGATAATATCTTCATTTTTTTGTGTGGTGCTGGGGATTGAACCCAGGGCTTTCTGCGTGCCAGTCAAGCACTCTACCTACTGAGCTACATCCCCAGCCCCTGGAGAATATCTTCTTAAAGACTGAAGTCATCATTCTGAAAATCTACCAGTGTTTAATATATTTTTAGAAGTATATCATATTTAGAGATGCTAGTATTAAGAGATTTCTTTACATCTAGTAGCCATGTGATCTGCAACAAACTTTTCTTAAATCTCAGTTTTCTTTCTGTGAAATGAAAACAGTCGTACTACTATAAGCAACTGATAAAAGGATTAGAAACATGGTAGTCTCCCTTCATCTAGAACTCCACTTTCTGTGGTTTCAATTATCCGTGACTCCTGATGACCAAAATATTGATAAATAATTTTTAAAACAAGAAATTAGTATACTTCAAATTACCATTCTGGGTAGTGTAATGAAATCTTGTGCTGTCCTGCTCAGCCTTGCGTGGAACAAGAATCACCCTTTCATCCAGGGCACCCACACTATATATGCTACTCACCCGTGGCAGTTGAGAGAGGGAATGAGTGAAGCCACATGCACACAGCATTTATTATAGCATATTGCTATAATTATTTTATTTTATTAGTTTTGATTGTTATTCTCTTACTGTTCCTAATTCATAAATTCACCTTTACCATATATACATAGGAAAAAATCCAGCAAATATAGGGTTCAATACTATCAATAGCTTCAGGCATCCACTGGGAGTCTTGGGAAATACACTTTGGTGGTAAGGGAGAGAGAGTGTTAATAATGGGAAATGCAAAAAATCATGGTAGATTCATTATAGACTCTAGTATATGACAAAGGAGATGAGGCAATGTGTGAAAATTACCGAGGCAGAGGTTGTTCTGGTTTGCCAATTTTTTTCCAATTTTTGAGACTTTAAATGGCATGTCTGTGTGTGTGTGTGTGTGTGTTTGTGTGTGTGTGTAAATGTGTGTTTATGTATGTATCAATATATCCGTATGCATAATTTTAAAAATATTTTCTCTTTCCAGACTTACTGTTGGTAATAACCTCTCCTAGATACAGTGCACCACTTAAACAGTATCTCCTGGTATAATTTATTATATTTAATTAACTGAAAGTTTAGAAACCAAAAATCCCCTTAGCGATATTGTGCTCAGAAAGGAGTAAATAGGCCTTAAAGGATGACATGGGAATATGTCTTCTGATAAAGTCAATAAACTCCAATGCTTTGTCTTTCTATACTCATTTTAGTTGTTAAGGTTCATTTTCACTCCACTTTTTTAAACTGCTAATGCCATTTTGAGTTAATGAAGCTGTGAGATAGCTAGGTTTCAAATAAGTGTTATTAAACTGTAAATATTGATATAAGAATTTGCATTTATTTCTTTAAGCCACTTTATTGGGGTCTGATTGATATATTAAAAACTACATATTTAAAGTCTACAGCTTGGTGATTTGGGGTTAAATAGACACCTTTGAGATAATCACCACCATCAAGACCATAGACATACCATCACCTCCTCAAGTTTCCTTCTACCTCTCGAATAATCATACTAATTATTGTAATAAGATCAATTAACATAGTATCTACCTTATTCGTTAATTTCAAATGTAGTAGCTATAAGGTATTTATTTTTCAACTACTAAATACTAGAGTTGTACTAAAAGTCACTGTGTCTATAACTTACCTCACCCTTTAGACCAAGATTAAGAAATTAAGTATAAAAATTTACTCTGTAGTCTACTAATTATTTCAGAATGGTATCCCTAGAAAGTTTTATCTCTTCATACCCTGTTTTGTTTCCTTCAAAGTTCAAGCCATTGAACCATGTAATTTCCCAAGCCATTTTCAGGTAATACATTAAGTTCACCAGGAAATGGCTGGTGAATTCAAGTGACTCTTCCTCCTCTGTTGTAACCTTCTCAGATTCCGAATCTTCCCCAGAGCAGGGTTAATTAAGCTTGGGCCCTGTCTGACCAGCAGAAGAGTTTACTCCCTATAAACCAGCACTGGTGAAGGAGGACAAGCTGCATAATTTGTGAAGTCATGAAAAATGAAAATGAGGGGTTCCTTGCCTAAAATTATGAACAATGTCCAAACAGTGGGAGGAGAGCATTAGACCAAGCACCTTACTGTGGGCCTGTGAGGAAGCCCTTCCTGGTGTGGCCTGGGTGAGCGAGACTTTGCACCAGAGATGAACCAACCTTGTACGTCTAAGCTGTGTTTCTTCCTATTTACATTTTGAGCAAAGCAAAAGAGGAGGAGACTATGGTTTATTGGTCTTTCTTGGTCTGTTAGGTCAGTGCTGTGACCATCTTTATATACATAAAATAGAGTGTCAAGAAATGTGTTTGTCAAGTTTCTGAGTGTTTCTCACTCTAGGCTTCTGACTTCTTCCACCACACCCCTCTCCAGTGTGCAGCTGTTGGGCTTTTCTGTCATTTACATGTCACTGTTGCTAAGAGGCAACATAAAGGAATCAGGGAGAGGTTTGAATAACACTGCAAGATTCTTTCCAATGCCTTGGTTCTAAAGGTTCTCAAACACTGAATTGAAAACATGTTTATTTTATTATTATTATTTTCTATTTTTATAGACTACATTTTGATTCATTGTACACAAATGGAGTACATCTTTTCATTTCTATGGTTGTGCATGATGTAGATTCATACATTTGTGTACTCATACATGTACATAGGGTAATGATGCCTGTCTCATTTCATCATTTTTCAAACCCCCCCTCATTTCCCTCTACATAATCTAAAGTTCCTCCATTCTTCTCTCATCCCACACACCCATTATATATCATCATCCCATTCATTATCAGGGAAAACATTCAACCTTTGTTTTTTTTGGATTAGCTTATTTCACTTAGCATAATATTCTCCAATTCCATCCATTTATCTGCAAATGCCATAATATTATTACTCTTTATGACTAATATTCCATTGTGTATATATACCACAGTTTCTTTATCCATTCATCTGTTGAAGGGCAGCTAGGTTGGTTCCACAGTCTAGCTATTATGAATTGAACTGCTACAAACATTAATGTGACTGTGTTACTGTAGTATGCTAATTTTAACTCCTTTGGGTATAAACAATGAGTGGGATAACTGGGTCAAAAGGTGGGTCCATTCCAAGTTTTCTGAGGAATCTCCACACTGCTTTCCAGAGTGGCTGAACCAATTTGCAAGTCCACCAGCAATGCAAAAGTGTGCCTTTTCCCCCACATCCATGCCAACATCTGTTATTACTTTTATTCTTGATAATAGCCATTCTAATTTGAATAAAATGAAATCTTAAAGTTGTTTTAATTTGCATTTATACAGGTGATAAACAAATATACAAAAAAAGTGTTCAACATCTCTAAAACATGTTTCATTCAAGATCTTTATTTTAAAAATATCCAGAAAGTCAAGAGTAGAATGTTTTCCCTCTTATGTGGAAATTAGACCTAAATGAGGGGGTGGGGTAGGGAAGGGGGAATCCCCTGAAAAAGAAGAGAGACCAGTGGAGTAAAGGAAGGGGATGGAGGGGGAGGGGAGAGGGACTGGAAAAGGGAGGAACTGTGGAATGAAACTGCACATACATGAACATACCATAGAGAATGTCACCTTTATGCATATCTGTAAAGCACTGATTTAAAAAAAAGCTATGAATAAATAGAAGAAAGACCTTTAAACAGAAGAAAGGCAAAGAGGTGTGTGTGTTGGGGGGGTGGGGGGGGTGGACATGGGAAGTCCTGGAGGCTGAGTTGGAGCAAATTATATTCCAAGCTTGTATAATTATCACCAAAAGAACCCCAATATCATGTATAACCCTAATGGACTGGTAATATTTTTAAAATCTGTTCTTCTGAAACTTTTATTTAACTAGGCCAACTATCTCATTAAATAGCAAAGATCTATTTAGTGTTTCACACCTGAAGCCCATTAGTTGCCCAGGCTTTGTGTCTATAAAAATAAAGTAGCACTTACTCACTCTTTTTTAAATGACTCTTGGTGGCTCCTGGGATTTCTCCTTCCTAGTCTCTAAAAACAAGAATTACACAAAAAAATAAAACTTTCAAGACCCTTAAAATTCCTTAATGAGCAAACATGACAATTCCTTTTTTAAAGTTATTTATGAAGCTACATGGAGCAAAATCTCTTCCCTCCCTCTTTGAAGAGACATAGCTACTCGAGATCATATACATTATAAAGAAGGCCCTTGCATGGCCTATTCTCAAGAGTAGTAAATTATAAAGCAAAGCAATTTTATAGAAAATTAAATTTAAATAAAAATGATTCTTAAATTCTTGTGAGTGGAAGAAAAGTGAAAATGATGTGATCTTTTTTCTATTTCTGGTCCTGCAATATGATAGTGCCAGTAAACTGCCAGAATGATCTACAGAGTGGAAGGGCTTGCTACCTGAAGGTATGTTAATTGGTAGAAGGGGAAAAAAATGCTAGAAAAATAAATTTCTACCAAAGTAAATCCGAAAATGCAATTTCTCAGATCTTTGCACTTCACTAAGCAACCCTAACATGCATCCCTGTTTTGAAAAATTACTTGGTTGAAAATGGGACAAAATAGTATAATTAAAATGAAACTTAAATTTTTCTTCCTTAGAGTATCATTGACAAGATTCCTGATTATGAATTTAGTAGCTCGGTGTTTTTATTTGGTATAAATAGTCTCCTTTATTTATTTAGCCTTGATTAAATTATCAAATGCTTTTAAGTTCAGTCTTTGCCTATGTATTCCTTTGGAGAGGATACTTTCCTAATGTCTTCTGGATGGCAGACTTTTCTTTAGTTTTAGGGAAAGAAAAAGAATAAGGAGGCTATGATCACCAAAAACTGATGAAGAAGTTGGGGATTAGAGAAGAAGTATCTTCCTAGGTGTGAATGAACTGTTTTAAATAGATATTTTTGTGTTTTTCAGTTTGAGTTTTCAATTTAAAAAAAATTTTATTTTGTATGATCTGGGGATTGAACCCAGGGCCTTCCACATGTCAAGCAGGTGCTCTACCCCTGAGCTACATTTCTAGCAAGTTTTTAACTCTTGTCAACATGACTTAATGTTCAATGGGGAATCAAGTAGTGATAAAGAATAATTCAGCAATAGCCAGATTTTTGAAAGATTGTAAATGACTGTGCCATTTCTTTCGTTCACTTATTCAACATCTATTTCTTAAGAACTTAGTTTTCTCAGGCCTTAGTATAGAAGTTGGAGATAAATAAGTGAATGAGACAGAGAAAATCACCATTTGCTTTGATCTTAAGTTCCAGTAGAATAAACCGTAGCACATACACTAAGAAATGTGTGGTCTAAGGTAATATTATGCAGTGAGGCTTTCCATGAAGATAAACCAAATACTGAGCTAGGGAGTAGCCTGTGTGTGTACTTTTGTAGAGTGTGTGTGTGTGTGTGTGTGTGTGTGCATGCGCGCTTATGGGGTGTGAGTCTGGGTGCTAGTGTATGTATGAGAACCTCTTGGAGGAGGCGGCAATTAGTTGAGACTTGAAAGATGAGAACAAGATATTTCTGCAGAGAGATAAACATGTGCCATGGTTTAACTGTGTCCCTCCAAAAGCACATGTTGGGAGTTTAATCTTCAGTACAGCAATACTGGAAGGTGGGGCCTAATGAGAAGTGATTAGGTGACCTTCAAGGATGGAGTTCATGGATTAATGTGAGTGGATTCATTATTACCCTTACAAAAAGGGCACCTTCGGTTCTTTTCTTCCTTGTCTCACCCTAGCCCTTCCTTTTCCTTCTCTGGCCCTCTCACCTGTCTCCTTGGGATGACCCAGCAGAAGTCCCTCTCCCAATGCCAACACCTTGACAGTAGACTCAGTCTCCAGAGGTATGAGAAAAATTTCTTTTGATTTATAAATCACCGGTTTGTGGTATTTTATTACAGTAGCACAAAATGTGTAAAGACATCTGAATAAATAGTTGTCTTGCAATCAAGGACTACTAAATTTTCTTCAAATCCTCTGAAATCATGTTTCCTCACCATTCTCATGGGACT
Source organism: Glaucomys volans (assembly GCA_020662805.1). NCBI lineage: Eukaryota > Metazoa > Chordata > Mammalia > Rodentia > Sciuridae > Glaucomys > Glaucomys volans. The sequence goes on from JAJEJO010005711.1 coordinate 1,033,036, forward strand.
ATGTAAGTTTAGAATAAGACAACATTTCACTTTATGGAATCTTTTTTTTTTTTTTTTTTAAACCATGGAAATGGAGCCCCTGCCTTGCTGTACTCCATCCATTTAAAAAGGAAGCCATAGCAGCCATATGTATCTTGGTTTGTAGCAGGAGAAATGGGATATGAGATGGATCACATTACTATGCTTTCTGCCATGATTCCAAACCTCAATTATAACTCTTGGCAATCTCCCCCCTCCCCCCAAAAAGCTTTAAGGGAAGGATGAAAGGAGAAAGGAAGGTGAAGAAATCAATCAATCATCCATCAATCAGTAGGGCAATGTGTGTGGAGTCCCTGCTCTGTGTCAGACACAGTACCTGAGCTTGAGGAATAGAGTCCTATTGTAACGGGGTTCACTTGATGCTTGGACTATATCCCTTGTCACTTTGAAACTTGCATGGTTTTTTCTTTTTCTCATTGTTTTCCCTGACCTTCTCCCTGATCTTCTTTTCCCTAACCTTCTCCTCCCTGATCTTCTCCTCCCTGATCTTCTTCTTCCTGATCTCTCCTCCCTAATTTCATTTTCTCTGAATCACCTCTTAAAATCTCCCTGTTCCCCATGATGATCAGAATCACAGCCTTTGGGGCAGGAGTCCTCTGTGGTTCTCCTTTGCTAGCAACGCAATACACCATCTTTTTCCTTTTTCTCAAAACTGTATCCTCATTATTGGATTGACATTTGGGACAAGGACTGAGCTTTCGGCAACCCTATAGAGCTTCCTGACCAGAAAAATCTACATTTCTGGAGGTAGCTAAGAATTTTCATGGATATATGTCCCTTGGAAAAGGAGAAGTGCATGTGAGAATAGGGACACTATAAAATTAAGTAATTGCTTGGCAGTTGTTCCCCCATGATATAGGCAGGCACATAGTCTATGTGTGACTCACACATAAACACACAATAATCAAGGCTACTTTATGTTTCACCTCCTTAGGCACAGATCTTAACCACTGGTACACTAGCGTCTGATCCTGCCAGCACCTAATTACAAAAACTTCAGGGACTTTGTAAGGAGTTTGATATTACATGAATAACTTGAAATCGGGCATGGTGTAATTACATACAACATGATCATCGTAGATGATGCATATCAAGGGGTGCTCCCTCCACAGTCAGTTAAAAAGTTTTAACAGCACATCACTGGATTCTTAAGTATCAAAAAGATCTCTGCTTGTTTTCCCTGAGCACTAACCATGTTTATCACAGCAAGAAGTAGCACAAACAGGCGGCATCCAGGGAGTGATCACTCTCTGATGTCAGAGTCCAGCCTGGAAAGAGAAACGAGTTTGAGGAAACGGCAGATACTTTCTGCTTTGTACAGAAGTGCCAGTTTCTTCAAGAGTTCCCAAGAGGAGCTGTGCCCTGAGAGTTCTTCCAGAGCGGTTGACCCTCCTGGGATGGCCCTTGGCTGATTTCCTAGGTCATGGCTGGTGCTTCCTTCTCAGAGCCCCCCCCCCCCCCCCCCGCACCTGGGGGAATGGAGTTGGCGGCACAGATGCGAAATGTAGGGCAGAAGCCCACAGGGTGCATCACCTTCCTGCTGATGCTGTTTCCTCAGCTCCGAACTATTTTCATGTACCAGGTGTTTCTGACAACATGTGCCTTGTGCTCTAGTTTATAAAGCTTTATAGAGTCATTTGATTGGTGGTCTCTCTGCTTTCATCCCTTAAGGAATTGCAGGTATCTATAGTAACATCGTAGTCCTATCCTCAGAGTTCTGTCCTCAATGACATCTCGTTTCTCTTTTCTGTCTTGTTCTGCTTGCTATATACTAATTCCAGCATTTAACATCAGGCCTATTAATATATCTCTGAATCTCATAACTAATTTCTGCTCCAACTTTTCTATGTACTTCTTGTGTGGATGGCTTTGGAGTTTGGGGAAACATACTGTGTTCCCAAAGTCAGCACTTTTTGGAGATGTGACTCTGGGGAAATCATCGAACGCTGCTGTCTGTGCAGTGGGTGTCAACATTTCTTTCCCATGGACCTCTTGAGGAAATTGTGTAAATAAGTGAGATCTTGCGAGGTGTTTTGTATTTCCTCAGGAACAGAGTGCATTTGTGCAAATACCAGGAATGCCATTCCGGAGATGCATGCAGAGCCCCTTTCTCCCTCATCGTCTCTTCTCTACTTAAACAGCTCAATACATCTTGCTGCCTGTTCACCACTCCTCTTAGGCCATTTGCTGCTCTTAAGCGAGCTGAGTTTTCTGTTCTGCCATGTAGCGTTGATTTCGACATTGATCTTTTTGAATCTATTGACCTCGTTACAGTATTGTATTGAGATTACAATTCAGCCTTGAAATGTTATCCTCAGGATGAGACATGGGTTCCTAACATGTGACCCCCTTTCTCCCATATCTCCCACCCTCAGTCCCTTTCACTCCCATCTCAACATTCTTTTAAAAACACCTTTCTCAAGACTCACACAAACTGAGCTGCATGCGATCTGTGTTTCCCTCCTGCCTTGGCTGCGGCTACTGTCTGCTTCACTGCTTCAGCAACTGAAACACGAATAGTCTCTTTTTGACGTCTTGCCAATTACGTTAAAGAGGGAGGGAAGAACAAAATGGGATGAGCAGCACCTGGGGAGAGTGGTGGTGTGATTGCACAACCTTTCTTGTTCATTGACAAGTTTAAATGGAAATCTCAAGCTGCTCATTCAAGTAAATGTCCGTGTTGTTGCTTTCTGGTCTTCACAAGGCCTGTCTGGTTTCTCTCGACAGTCATTACTTGGCGTAAAATTTCTCTGTTCTGTATTTCCCCAACTTTCACAATGCATGGGGAATGAATGACTTTAATAAGCACAGACTGCCGTAGGTGGGTCTGATGTCAGCATTATTTGCTTAGAAGGATTCCCCTCTACCAGATGTCTTCCTGGCCCTCCACTGCCAGCCCTCTCTCTCCTTTTCAATTTGATAGTCAAACCATGAAGCAATTGCTTTCACTTGGCTTCCTTCTTTAAGGTTTTTCCTTACCTCATTTCAGGAATTTATTAGGAAGATCAACCATTCAGGTTGTCTGGAAACTTTCCTGGATTTATCACTGAAAGTTCTTCATTTTGGAAAAATCCCCCAGTCCTGGGAAAGCTGAGAAGGTTGATCATCTTATCTCTGATTGATCAGTTGGGGAGCATGAAATGAATGTTACATCATATTGTGCAGCAGTCAGTCTTTCAACTGAATTTGATCTTGTTCCCACCAGGTGGACAAGCCATAGCCCATCAACCAAATTCAGCCTTCAACCTGTTTTGGTACACTCAGTGAGCTAAGAAGGCTTACGTGTTAGTAAAGAGTTGTTTCCAAAAAGATGAATATATGACAAAGACCAGGCAGTCTGCAGAGTAAAAAGCATTACCTTCTGGTCTTTTACAGAAAATCTTATTGATCCACAATTCAAACACTTCTTCATTTGCAATGCAGCAAGGTTTGGGATACACAACCAAAGTCCATTTTACTAATGAGATGAGAGGAGAAAATTGTGATCATTAAGATTATTAAAAACACATTCTAGGAATGGCACCCATACCATTTGTTTATTGTCAGTATGTATATTTATGATTATGTAGAGAAAGGCAAGAAATTGTACCTTGAATAATACAGAATTTTGTAAAGAAAGTTGCTTTAAATTCAAGTGTAATAGAAACTAAAGTATGATCTCTGCACATAAGTTGCTAACAACTTTCTAGTATATATTGTGGATGATCTTTCAACATCTGCTTGCTGAGGATGACAAGTATAAACCAAAAAACATTTCCTGGTCTAGGTAACACGTGTCCTATATTGAACCAACCAGACTAAAGAACTTTCATTCCATGGGCATTATCAAAGACACATGTGCATATGCAGCCAGCACAAGTCAAAGAGGTTTCATTTTCATCTCTGTTTGTGAAATAGGCTTTTTCCCCATGTGTAGACCAAAGAGAAATAAAATCTTAGGAGTTAAAATCTGTTGAGAGAGTTGACTTTCTGTTGCAACTTGTGGTCACATGTAATTTGTTTTATAGTCTTAACTTCAGGATAATTCTTATTGGATCAGTTCATCTTTTTATTGTCTCTTTACATGGTTTATGGGAAACTCCTGATAATTGTAATCTGAAAACTACCCTGTAGCCCTCCCTTTGTTAGCATAACCAGGGTACATATATATAAAGCTGTTGGAAGAATTAGAAAAGAGGTTATTTAATTAGAGTATCTGTTTTATTTGATGATCTCTCCAATGAAATATTTTTAAAATCCCAAATGTTTCCAATTGTTATAAGAATATTCTTTCAATCCTATGAGTATGATTTTAAACAATAGAACTGTGGAGGCTGGTTTTATATATTGCTCTTTGAAATTGCTATACTTATCTCTATTCCCTTTAAAATGTTCTTTGCTGAGAATTACAGGTGGCCTGGGTTCTGGCAAGGGTCAGCAGCCAGACTACCCATGAGTGAGAAGTCCATTTTTCTACTTCAGATTCTCTCTTTAAAATATTTTCCAAAATTAAAAGTGGTTTTAAAACCTAATTTAACATAGAAGCTGTTAGTGGTCCTTTGATGCCTGGTGAGACTTTAAGAAGTGTCTTCAAATTGTATGCAATGGATATGTGCATTACAGAGGAAGAGTCCACGTACTAATAACATTCTTCAAGCCCTGATAGATATAAAATGGTTCTAAGCCATTCATTCTTATAAATGGGTAAACTGAGGCATCATGTTTATGGGACTTATGATGATCAGCTGACTGATTAGATATTCAATGTCAGACCAAAATGAAGCATATCTAACTTCCAGTCTAGGGGGGCTTATCATTTGAGGGAAAACCTTTGTGTCTCTGTATGAAGCGAGGAAGGTAAAATAGCTCTGAAACATATCCTTCCTCTAAAGCAATATGTCTCTTTGTAGGGTAGGCATTCCAGAAATGTGACTGATTTTCACATGTGGCTTGGGAAACCAGCCTTGTTCTTCCATATGCTCAAGCCTAATATATGACAAAATTGGGCTCATTATTATAATGAATACATTAGCAGATGATGTCATAGCTTTAAATATTTAAATAGAAACCTACAAAGTTTAAAGTTTAGCTTAAAAATTAACTATCATGTAAGTTGCCCATCTGTAGATAAGTTGAAACCTGTGCCAGTCTAATTAACAATCAGGAATATGGTAATTGCTCTTGGCATATGAATATGGAAAACTTCTCTGGAGTAATATAATGCCAAGTTGTGCATTTCTGAGTCTTTCTTCTTTCAAATTTACAGTGTTAATATTCTAATAATATAGTACTTGGCATTATGTTTGATGTTTCAAAATGAATTTTTGTTTTAATTTCTTAACAGAAGAGTACTATCCTATGTATCTATGTATGTATCTGCCTATCTGTCTATATATCTATCATCGTCCTATCTCCTTATGTGTAGAGCAGGGTTTCATAAGCTGAGTACAGTTAACCTTTTGAAAACAGTGATACTTTGTCTTTGCAGCTGTCTTGTACATGGTCAGATACTTGCCAGCATACCTCACCACTACTAGATGCTAGAATCCTTCCTCAAATAACCATGACAGTAAAAATGTCTATGGATATCTCTTCCAGAGGAGAAAACAGTTAGTACATTTCTTCTATAACTGAGAGTTCTTAAATGTATCAAATTTTGATGAATGCTTAGGAAAATGGCATCTTCAAGTTCACAGAGAAAAAGATAAAGTTAGGACTTATGCTTAGCTCATTCACAGCTCCAGTGGAGACATCAAGTGGTTTCAAGAAAAAAACTGCTTTCCTTAATGTATGCATGCATCCTGCTTGCTATTTGAAGGATGAATAAATATCATTTATTTATTTATTAACTTGTTTTACTATAAGTATTCCAATTTTGTATAGTCGTGCTTTTAAAACATCACACATTTCCACACCTAAAATTTCTTTCCATGGTTGTGTGTGTGTGTGTGTGTGTGTGTAAACATTAGCAGAGCGATGAAGACTATGAACTATTACACTATAGTACAGGGGAGTCTTTGTTGTGGTAGCAGCTATTGTGGTTAGGTGGATCCCCCAGCTAGTAGAAGAACCAAACCCTTAGGAGCATCTTAGATATTCACCAGGGTGAGGCTTCTGGCACTTGCAAAGATTCTTTCCTGTATGCCAGGTTGCTAGGAAACAAAGAGGTAGGGAGAACCTTTGTGAGGAGAAACAAGTACTCAGTTACACTGTTAGGCAATCTTGAAAAGCAGTCTCCACTTTTATCAAGTATCCCGAGAAAATGTATGTTTCCATTTAGCCTTTGAGACACTTGACTTTCAAGTACATTTTCAGGAACATGTTTTGCAAGAAAATAGAGGACGGATTTTATTTTCTTTTTATCTGTGATAAAAAGTACTCAGCGGATGTAGATAGTTTTATTTATTTATTTATTCATTCATTCAGATTTCCCTAGCATTAGCTTCTTTGTTGGCCAAGTCATGGAGATGTTCAAACTTCTCTTCTAGACTCAGCCTTCATTTTGTGCTCCTTAATCTGAGTATGACTTCCCAAGGACCAATTTTGAGCTGATGGCTATGTAAAAGACATCTCTTTGGAAAGCATTTTCATCTTTCTTTGTGTCACCTCGTTTGAAAAGCAATGAAATACAATCATCCTCCACCATGATTTGTGAAATAACAAATGGGTTAGATGTCTATTCAGCAAGTCTGAAGATAGCCATTTTTTTACTCCTCTCCCTATATAGTTAAAGTCATCACAGATTTTGGACTTTGATCCTACTTTCTCACAGCCTAAGCAAGGTTGATCAAAAAACAAACAAACAAACAAAAACAAAAACAAAAAACTAAGGATAAGAATAGGAATAATTTTTCATTATATTGCAGGATAAGTGGAGTTTGAACCTAAGCATTTCATTGAGAGATCAAGATAGTTAAGTAACCAGTACTTTAGCAGATATATTCACTTGTTCATTTAACTGCCTTTCTTGAGTTTGGTTGTGAGCCAGCTATTTTTCTGGATACAAAGGATAGTGACATCAGTCAGGAACACAATTTCCCTACTCTTGTGGCAGAGCTAGGCCGTGAAGAACTAAGCCAATATATAAGCCAGAGGGAGTTGGGAAAAACCACTATGAAGAGGGTTAGAATCTACTGGACAGAAAGGGTTGTAGGGAATGTTCCTTCAGAGAATCAGAAGGCAACTTTTAGACTGAGTTATGATAAGAAAAGAGTTAGCTCTTCCAGTGCAGGGGTGATTGAAGAGCATCCAAATACAGCACCCTGAAATATACCATTTTGACCTAAGGGATATTTTGAGCCAAAAGCAATTTCAAAACAACAAACACAGAACTCTCTGCTCTCCCCCTTCCTATATTTAAGGGCATGCATTTACCTCTATAATGGCAACATTAATTTCCATTTTTAATGGTGCTCTCTTTCCTTCCCATGAAGAGAACTATTCTTAATTATAGGCGAGGACTCTCACCACAGCCAAAAACACTGAGATGAGTCTGCATGCCACACTTCCGGAAGCAACCCTTTCCTATCATACATCTCCCTGTCAGTGTCCCATGGTTTACCGTCCCTGGAAGCCCAAATCTCCCTCCTGAGATCATGTCTTTACAATTTATCTCCTTTTGTTAAAAATGGCATATAAGCTTTGAATCTAACGACTACTTTGGGTTTCCACTCTCTGTGTAGCCCCCATGAACGCAAATTAAAACCTTCAGTTAAATCTGTGTGCCTTTACACCAGTTAGTCTGCCTTTTGTCAGTTTGAGTCATAATTCCAGTTACAAAACTCAAACGATTAGAGGGAACGATTTTTCTCCTCTATACCAGGATAGCAGTCCCTGAAAGAGAGAGATACTAAATACAAAGACCCTGAGTCAGAAGCAACCTTGATAAGTTTAAAAAGAAAGAAGTGCAGCACAAGGGCTTGAAAAGTAGATCAGGGCTAGATCTATTATTAGTAGATCATAGATGGTTATAAACCATGAGAAAGCATTTGGTTTGTTTTTTTTTTAAATGTTTGTGCACTTACATATATATACTTAGGTCTAAATGTGAGAAGAGACTACTGAAGAAGCAAAGCACGAAAGTAGTGCAGACTTCATTTTATTTGTTTATATTTTAACAAATTGAACTAGCTGAGAAGAGTAGAAGACAGGAGGTAAAGGATAGGAGGAGGGAGAGGATTTTGAGAAGATGGCAACATTGTCAAAACAAGTTTTTTAGTCTCTGAATTGCCACATAAAATGGGTAGAGCAACTAGATATCAAAACAAAGCAGAAAAAGCATGGGCAATATATAAAATAAAGTTAGATGGCAAAGTACTGTTAAAGAGTAATCATGGAATGGCATTTTAAAAACATGACATGGCAGACTTTATTCAGGAATATAAGTGAGGCCATGGCAATTGGATTTAGCAGTGAGAAAGAGCAATTGGGCTCAACTCCAACTACAGCATGGGCATGTGGGAATTCACAGCCAAGGAACAGCACGAGGGTTTGTAGATTGAAAATCCCTGTGGGTTAAATGCTCCCTTCAAAACTCATGTTGAAATTTAATTGCTATTGTAAGTGTTGAGAGGTGGAACTTTTAAGAGGTGATTAGCACATGGGGGCTCTGACTTCATGACTTGATTAATGCCGTTATCTAGGGATTAGTGGGGAGGAGTTTCCCAGTAGAAAGAGTCAGTTTGGCCTGCAGCCTCTTTGCCTGGTATATGGTCACTTCTGCCTTTCACCATAGGAATGTGAAGCTTCAAAGCCCTACCAGATGCTGGTACCATACTCCTGGATTTCCCAACTTTCCAAACCATGAGCCAAATAAACTTCTGTTGTTTATAAATCATCCAGTCTATGATATTCAATTATAGCCGCAGAAAACCAACTAAGACAAATGGTAAGGGGGATTCTGGCTGACCTGACCAACAGGTTCTGGCTAAAGAAGGCCAAGGTGATCAGGCCTCACCTGAGGAATGTAGAAGATGAAGAACCTGATCATAAATCTAGGGTAGAAGGTCTAGTTAGGGGGATTCTGGCTAAACCAACCCAACAGGATTGGTGCTAAAATTGGCTTCTACGAGCAAGTATGTAGGCCATATGTAGGCCAAGTATGTAGGCCAAGGAGCCTAAATAGTGTTTGATCAGGGAGTCTTTGTCAGCTCTCATGAGAATCCCTACATATAAGGGAGCAGAGACAGTCCATGTGGCCACTGGTAGTAAGTGTGTGCAGGAGGCAGTGCAGAGATGTAATGAATTACATTGGTTTTAGAACAACAACTCTGAAAGAAGGGTCTGCCCTCTCCACCACTCCATCACAAACTGAGTGCAAGGGCCTTCAATGAGAAGGACTGAGGAGGCTAGAACATACTCATGTTCCTCAACTGCTTTTCTAGGGCTCCTTCCTAGGATACCCCACACTGAGGAGCAACAGCTCTAGGAATCAAAGTCAAGTACTAAGAGATAACAAAGGTAAAGAAAGGAGAAGGTTTGTATTCAAGTGAGAGAGGGGATCAGAGTCAGGACATCTCAGGAAGCAAAGTCTTTTTATTATTAAGCAAAGTCTTTAGCCACAAACATACAATGTAAGAGGGAGGTCTGTGAAACGTGAGAGATTTTTCTGATCTCACCTCTCTAAAAGTTCAGAATCACTGATTTCAAATAAAAATATTCATGGTGATGGAGCCTTATCATAAATGGGGAAGTGAATATAAAAAAAACTCAGAACAGTGGATGATGTAGGTGGATTAAAAAATATGGTGATCAAAAGAGTCTATAGACCACATGTAGATAAATACTGGTACTCTAAGAATAATAATTGATTAACTGATTTATCCACCTTGGTTCTTAGCAAGTGGCCAGGAGCAGATGCCTTGGTGGTGCCTTTGTAACCATAGCAGCTGCTTTATTTAGCTATAAATTCTGTTTTCCAAGAAGTCTGTGTGAAATGCACAGCATTTGCATTCATCTTTCATTCAGATGTAGCAATTGCTTAGTCAACCAAGTGTGCTCACAGGAATCCTTCATCAAATAAGCCAGGAAAAGCCATGGTAGGTTGTTTTAATGTTCATTGTGTTAGACTTTGGGGTTTTCCTCAAAGCTGAAATGTTAAGGTTTAGATGTACAACTCTATGCCACATGATCATTATTTGCATTTATTTTTAGGTTATTTTTATCCCTTTAGGAAGACCCAGCATGAACTGGCAGTTGTAGTTTTATTTTACAAGGAAATTAGCTCTTCAACACATTTACTGTTACCAAGCGAGTTTTCTATCAAAATGTCCAACTGCCAAGTAAGCACTTTCATAGATACTGGGTAAAAAAATGGAAAGGGCAAATTGAACAGAGAAAGCAATCAGGAAGACATAGAAAGAAATGCTAGATGTTCTCTTAATACTATTTGACTGGTGAGCTTTCAACTCCAACAGTTCATTTCTGTGCCGCACACTGGGGATCCCGGCTGTCATTGAGTGGAGCCCTCACCATTGCCATTGAGACACAAAGAGAGCTATAGGAGTGAGGCTGATGCCCAAGGAAACCAAAGACTTTGAGGTCTGGGTGCCAATACTTAGCAGGCTCTTATCTGCTGGGCGTCATGGCCGTCATTTCTATCTTAAGGATGGACCTTAGTCCAACTCTCATAAGATTTGTTAGAAGTTTCTGACTCACTAACCAATCCCACCAGTACACATGAAGAGAAAAATCTATTCATAATTTTATGGCAAGATTGGACCCTTTCTTTTTAGTGCAGGGGACATTTGTGGGTACTTGGTAATTCTTCTTAATATCTCCTCTTGGAATTTAGGTGTAGTTTTCCACAGATATGCTAATGAAATTATTCTCAGTTAAATATGGTTATAGGGATTTGCTTGATAAACTAATTTCCCCTCTGCAATTATTTCTACAGGTAAAAGTGTCTCAACTTTCACCAATTTTATTGACACCTTTTGGAAGATAATTCAATCATTGGCCGCAGACTGCTTGCAAGAATACCTCAAACTTTCCTATGCTTCCTTCTTGCATTTTGATGATATATACACCTGTTTGCACTCAAAACCTATACAGGGTAGAAACAAAAAGGACAGATTCTTCAGTTTAATATTCCTAAAGACTAACTATGCAACCACACGAGACATATATAGGTGAACCTGGATATGACTTTGCTCTCAGAGAGTTCATTTTGCAGGAAAGAAATGTAGCACACCATAACAAAGGAATAGGAAACTATCTCCACCAAGATAGACAGTTTTCTAAGAGAACATACTGGTAGAGGGATTTGTTTTGTTAACAGGGTTGAATAAAGCTTCATAGAGTAAGAGTCATTTAAGCCAGGTGTACACATGTAAGTGTAAATGTACTAGAAGAAAGGGCATAGGATATCCAGGATTAGCCAAGACAACCGATAGGTCTTCTGTTTGAAAGTCTTAGGGTGATTCATTTCCTTCTACTCATCTCTCATATTTTAATCATTTGCTATAGTCCTGAAAGTTCTGTACTTTGTAATCTTTGGTTAGGTTCTCCTGGTTCCTCTCCATGTTTCAAATAAACAAGGACACCATCACACTACTTCCAACAATACTTGCAGTCTCTGACTTACCATATTTTGGAGATAACATGAATATGGTAGGGTTTGGGATTCTCATCTGCTTCTCCTTGCTGTGACCTATCAAAGCTTCCCAAGAATATAATAGGTAGGGACAGTGAGTAAGCATTTCATCCCTGTAACTGAAATACCTGATATGAACCATTTAGAGGAGAAAAGATTTATTTTGATTCATGGTTTTAGAAGTTTCAGTCTTTGGTCAGCTGGCCTGAAAGGGGATGGCAAAAAGAAGCTGCTCAGTTCATGGCAGCTGGGGAGGGCTGGGGACAGGCAGAGTCTCCAAGAGCATGCCCCCAGCAGCCTAATTCCTCCAACCATGCTGCATTTGCTTATAGCTTCTACCTCCTTCAAGTGGTCCAATTAGCTGTCCAGGAATTAATCCACCAATGAGATCAGAACCCTCATAATCTAATCATTTCCCAAAACCCCACTTTTGGACATAGCTGCATTAGGGACCAAATCTTCAATACACAAGCTTTTGTGGGACATTCCAGATCGAAACCATTTCAGGCAGAAAAGATTCTACTCACTGAATCTTATTCAACTCCTTGTGCTTCATTCATTCTGAATTGTTCTCACACATTGACTTGCACAGTACTTTCTCTCCCCCAAGATTTTGCATATCCTGTGCTTTCTGCCTTGAGAATTTTCTGTCACTTAGCCCAACATTTCTGTGTCATTCAGAATGCAATTTTTGTATTATTGCCTTTAAGTAGCTTCTCCTGAATTTCCAAACCTATTAGACCCCTTGCATATTGGTCCAGTCTCTGCTCTGTGTATTCATTAAACCTCATTTTTCTCCTATTAATAACTATATTATATTTGCTTATTTAATTGTCTTTACCCGTTAGACTGCAAATTCTTGAGAGTAAATACCATGTCTGTCCTATTTATTATTAAATTCCACATCTACCTTAATGCCTTTATCTAATGGACACATTAAGAAACTGCCTAGAGAGAAAGCTTGCCAGAGGTTTCACTGTTAATACTGGGGAATGATACTGTCAAAATTATATTGATATATTGTGTGCATGTAGGAATACATAACAACAAATCCCACCATTGTGTACAACTAAAATGTACCAATAAAAATATGGAAAAAAATTAAAAAATAAAACGGGGCCACTTTGGAGGCTTTCTAAAGGATTTACATATTTTCACCCAATATGCCTCTTTTTATAAATCATTTAGCATACTATCGTTGTACAACTGTACTCTGTTAAGAACTCTTTGTAAAATCCATATTTTTGTAGGAAGAGAAAAATGCATTTGCCAAGAGTCAAAAAGCAGACACCTCAAGTGGGTCAAACTTGAAAGGTAGACATCTGAATCTTTGAGAAACATTTAACCTTGACATTCTCCCATCTTAATTGACAAGTCTGCTATTGGTTACATGCTGAGATAAGAAGGATTTTCAGTGTATAATATGCAGGTCATTGGTTTTAAGTTGGGTCCATTGTAATTTATTGGAGTCTTGACAGTTCTAGGTGATATAAAGAAGAAAGATTGGCTTTATTAGGTGATTTTCCTGTCTTCGGTAGGCTACTTTAATAGATAATAATGGTTAACAACTTGATGACATTTCCCTGATTTTACTTTAGCATTTGGAAGTTGATGAGTTCTGGATCTCGGTAATATTGGAATGAGCTTATAGCCCAGAATAGTGAGTCTGGGAGCTGCAAAAAGTCCATTTTTTCCTAAACTTTAGCCCTCTGGCTTTAGCTCTGTGCCTCTCCAAGTACAACCTGACATTTGCATCTGATTGGTTGAGAGCTCTTAGAAGCAGTAAGAACACACTTGGATACCCATCCATAAATTCCAATTTAATATATTTCACCAGAAAGAGAAGCCCCAGTGATTTTTGCCAAGTTTGGAGAGAAAGCTTTGGATACCAGTTGTTATTTAGAACTAACTTTATATCTAAGTAGATTGGTGACTTTTGGGCCCTTTGAGGGGTGAAATTTTGGGAGCACTGGAATGGTTGCTCCCCAAAACTCCTTTTATTCTCAAACCTCAAAACTTCAATATGGGAAACGCTATTTACGTCTTGATTAACAATGAGTTTGGAAATAGCTTTACAAATATTAATGCCTTGGCTTTCACTAGTGCTTTGACATACACAACTGTCAAAACAGCTAAATCTGTCCCTGCCATCTTGAATACAGAGAGAGTGAAAGAACATCAGAACCCCAGCCATCTGAAAGCAGGGCAGGGAAAGTTGGTGCAAACAGGCAAGACTGCTGCTACACCTTTCCCAGCAACTTCAGCTCTTCAGTCTTGTCTGTCTTCAGTATCTGCTTCTGGTTTTAGTATCATGTGCCCTCAAACTCTGTTTTTAGAGTAGAGCTTTAGAGCAGAGCTTGCTCCTCACTGAAAAGAGGAGATAACATTGGAAAAATTTTAAAACCATTCTGCTTGCATGAAGGTGAATAAGATGACCTATCTTTCCCATGATTATATTACCTCATATGGGTAAAGGACAATGATCTAGATGGACCTACTATTATTACATTAACCCTTTAGAAGCAGGGCTTTCTCCACTTTGTGGCAAAAGTAAATTCAGAGATTCGAAGTACAAGAGGAATCTCATGCACCTTTGTTGGCTTTCAAGATGGATATGGACACAGGCCAAGGAATGCTGGTGGCGTCTTAAAGCAAATGGTGGCTCCAAGCTGCCATTCCTACAACTTCAAGAAACTGGGTGCTTCCAACAACCTGAATTTGCAAATGGATTCTTCTCCAAATTTTTAAAATAAAATCCCAGTGTTATCAACCCCTTGATTTCAGTGTATAAGACCTTAAGCAGATAATCTAGTTCAGCCCACATGGATGCACAACCTACAGAATTAGGAGACAATTGGATATTGTTTTTCACCATCTAATTTGTGGCAAACTATCATATGTGGTATCTCATTTCTCCTGCACACATAGAAATATTTGCCAATGGTTATCAGACATAATATCTGCTTGCCTTGCAAGCACAAGGCCCTGGGTTCAATCCCCAGCACTGCAAAAAAAAAAAAAAAAAAAAAAGGACATAACATCATCTGTACTTTTGTCAGGGAGGACATTTCATGATTTTATTGTTTTGTTCACTTTTAATCATAATCAACTTTTTTCTTTCTTTATTTAAACATTATTTTTAAAGCTATTTTATAGAGCACATCTCTGTGTCAATAGAGATGGAAGGCATGAGAAATGCACTGATACTGAAATTATTATTACACACAATCATTACTATCATTAAATGTTTTGATACAGATTTTTTAAAAAGATATGCTATAGCTATGGAATCTTAGAGTTGGAGGAACTTAAAGATACAGGATCCAGTGTTCTTAGTCTGGGTGAACTAAAGCACAACTCTCACAATTGGATATCATTCTTTGGAAAGAATTAGCTAGGAAGGGACAATGAAACTTCAATTGAATTTTTATAATTCATATCCTATTTTGACAAACAACAAATATCAGATTTCCTTATGTTTTGGACATGAAAACAAATCTAACAACATTAAATAACTTGTACAAAGTTGTACCATAAGAATAGAACCTAAAGGTCAGAGTTTCTTCTATATTGTGCTTTCCTACTTCTGGTCTTTCTCAAGACTCCCTAATAGTCTACAGAGCCAGCATGTCACCTGAACTCTTCCAGAGCAGTGCTGACTCCCCAGAACTGAATTCACCCGAGTTGCTTGTAAGGGTCATCAAGATCAGCATCATTCCTCTGTCTCCTTGAGGTAAAGAGGTCCTCGATAATTTAGAAAATATCCTGTCTATGCCTTTAGAAATAGAAAAGTCTCTTTTCTCACAACCTCCCAGGAATAATAAAGGACTCCTAATGTTTTAATGTGAATTTGTCTTTAAATGAAAAGCATGTTTAATAAACATGGGAGAAAGAAATGATGACAATAAGTTCTAAGAAAGTAAATAAATGTGTCAGTAGAAAAAGGATAAGGCCAGAATTACTGAAGTCAAAGGTTAAAAACCATTGTCTAATTAAATATTTCCTTGGATCTCCCCAGTCCAAACAATTAAACACCAAGAATGTGTTAAAACAGTGAATCTTGAACTCGAGCATACATCAGTACTACTTGGCGTGCTTGTCAAGTTACAGCTGTTGGGCTGTGCACCGTCAGTTTCTGATTCAGTGGCTGGGGGCAAGGCCAAGAATTTGCAGTTCTTACAATTTCCCAGGAGATGCTGCAGCTGCTGTTCTGGGAACTGCACTTTGAAAACTACAGGGCACTCACTAAACTGCTCCAGCTATCTCCTGAAGACCTGCAGGCCTCCAGTGGGATTCAGAGCCTTCTGGGGCCTGATGAGACAAGGTTGTAAATACAGGCATTCCAAGGAAAAAGGCAGTGGCTTCTTCATTTTTCAAACATTCACTAGAGACGTTCTGTGGCCAAGTTCTGTGTCTGGCTTCATAAATATAAATTAAAGTCATTATCTCAGAGAGAGAAGAATTCAAACAATAAAATATGCTATAATGTGAAACTATGTTATAATTCACATATATCATATTTGATATAGGTGACTATTTATGGACTGAAGTGAGCTCATTGCAGTCTAGAATGACAAAGTTGGAGCTATTCAAAATATTGAGGAGGGGGCTGGGGATATAGTTCAATTGGTAGAGTGTCTGTTTTGCATGCACAAGGCCCTGGGTTCAATCCCCAGCACCACAGAAAAACAAACAAACAAAAAATATTTAGGAGGGAATGGACCATAAGTCGATTGTTAACTTTCAGTAAAATAGCTGATTCGTGCTTAAATGCCCTGCTAAGCAAAACTCATTGTCTTATTTAATTTTCATTCCACACACATACACATACATATACACACAGACGTGAATGTAGTTAAATGATATGAGTTTTTGATTGTTGTACTAGATTTTATCCCTGGTTACCTACTCAGGGACATGGGTCAAAAATTTCTTCAACCTTTGTTCTATTATCAGTTTTTCTCTTCCTATTAGATTATTTCCATCAGTAGAGCTCCATGCTATTATTCTTCCTGTCTGAGAAATGAAACTTCTCTTTTGGCCACACTTTCTTCTCTAGTAACTTAAGTCTCTCTTTTACTCAACAACAACTACTTAAAAATCTATGGTGGTTTGCCAATTCCTTTTCTGAACTTTCATTAAAGATCAGGGGCCACCACTTCACCTAAATTGTTCTAATCAGTCATTAATGATTTCTACTGTGCTGCATCCAATGGTCAGCTCACAGTCACTTGGATTTGTCACAGTAGATCAATTCTGAAGATTCTGTGATGTACTTAGTACATTTCTATCATGAAACACATTCTTCACTTGGTTTCTGGACCATCATATAATTTCTCTCCCAACTTTTTGACTGTATCCTCTTTGTTAATTCCTTTTAATTGTAATTTCTTTTTAAACACTATACCACATTGACATATAATTTTGATATACACAAAACTATATTAAGTCTATAGCCAAATGAATTCTGACAAATGTATATGGCCATATGACCATCACCCAATGGAGGTAAAATATTCCTTCACTCTGGTTATATCCTGTATGCTACTGAAATTACAACTGAACTGATTTCTACAACCATACATAGTTTTGATTGGTTTTGATCTTCATATAAATGAAATAAATGATATGCAATTAACTCTCCATATCCATGGGACCTGCATCCAGGGACTCAACACTGTTTCAAAAATAATAGAAAACATTTGCATCTGTAAAATTTACACTTCTTCCCTTGCCATTCCCTAAAAAACTAGTATAGCAACTATTTACTTGCCATTTACGTTGTGCAAAGAATTGTAAGCAATCTAGAGATGCTTTTAAAAAATAGGAGGAACTGAATAGATTATATGCAAATACTACCCATTGTGTATAAAGAGCCTGAACATCTGAGGATTTTGGTTTCCGTGGGGAGGGGCTTCATCCTGGAACTGACATACCACAGATATAAAACTATATGTTTTTTTTTTAATATCTTAGTTTTAGGGCTTAAAATTATTTTTTTAGTCTATCCAGGTTGGTGCATGTAACAGATCATTTTTTCCTATTGTTTATTATTGCCTTGTATGCTATCTCTTCTTTACACTTGGGCATTTGGGTTGTTTCCTGTTTTTGACTCTTATGAATGAGGTGACTATGAGCATTCTTGAGGAAGTTTCTGTGTTCACATCTGTTTTCATTTCTCTTGGGTGAATATCATGGGGTAGATTTGCTGAGTTATTGTATGATTTTATGTTTGGCTTTTAAGAAGTTACCAGTTTTTCAAAGTGATTGCACCATATTAACTCTCATGATCAAGTGTGGCAGTTATTGTTGCTTGTCTAGAATTCTCTCTGATAGTAATATAGCAACACTAACATTTTCTTCCCTTAAAATCTTGTTTTATTTTTAGGTTCTCCCTATTCAACAAATTTTGAACAAATGATGTACTTTTGGAGGAATATTAGTATATTTAGGGTGAACAAAAAACTTTGTAAATCTCAACCAGAGACACTCTGATATATTAAAGGTCCTTATGTAGACCAGCCATAGTAATTGAATAATCAAACTGTTAGGTACATTCATTTACTCCAGAGTTATTGAGTACCTACTACGTGCCACTCACTATTCTAAGCTTAAGGAAACAGTTGACAGTCAAGTTCCCCACTCTCATAGAGCTTTTTCCTAGGGCGTAGAAAAAATATGTAGGCAAATAAATAAAGAAACAACAGAATTTCAGATAAGAAACAATACTATGAAGAAAATAAAAACAGACAACCTAATGGAGACTGATTTAGCAAGAGGAGTGGTCTTCACACTGGACAGGGTTGACTTCTTAGTGGATGTGGCTTCGGACAACTTAAATTCATTTTGCAAACTAGATGAATGTGTTTCTCATGGGGGTAAAAACCATTGCAAACATTTTGCAAAATTGTTTGACTTGCATTGCATGATTTCATTGTGAAGATAAAATCATTTTTAAACCCCTCATCCTGAGTGTGTATGATGCAACGGAAATCTCTTTCAACTCTTTCCTCTTCACTCCAACTGGGAATGTAATTAGATTATCACATAGAGATTCAATGTAGGAAAGAGATTTTGGAGTGGCACGGTGACAGCAATGACCATCACAACTCTTGCACAAACTTAGTAACACATGCGGTCCTTATCATGTGCCAAGCACTGTTTTAAGAGTGTTAGTAAAACTAATTTATTTAAGCCAGTTATACAAAAGCAAAAACTATGCCCATTTTTCTTACAACAGAAATGAGGCACAGAAATATGAAGGAACCTGCTCAAGTCTTCATAAACTCCAGGTGATGCATCTATGAGATCTGGCTCCTGAACCCCTAAATCCCAGTTCCCAAACCACTACATGGTACTGCCTTTATCAAGGAAGTGATGAAGGAGCACAAGATCCTATCAAATAAACAGAGGTCATAGGAGCAGATAGATCTTTGCTCAGATTTCAATATCACCACTTAGGAGGTTGATGACTTTGGAAAAATCATTTTTATGTTAGTGAAATTAATTCTCTCTAATAAGGGGAAGAAAATAACTATTATCTTAAGTTCTTCTGAGAACAGAGCCTGAGACAAGGACTTGGATGCAGGTACTTTATTTGGAATATAATCTGAGAAGGCCCCCAAGAGGGTGAAGAGGGAATGCTACAAGGAAGGAGGGAACTGTGTATTGTTAAGGTATAAAGGTTTGTTATTAAGTTCTCCTGTGGACACTGGCAGCTAGTGACTTCCTTAGAAGGAAGGACTTCCTTAGAAGAGTATGCAGAATGCCTCTCAGAATTGGTGACCCCATGACATGAGACTGCAGTACTTATCTGCTAATTCCTGTCCACTTTGGTTGAGGGAGGGTTGTCCTGGGATGCAACCCCCTCCCTCACTCCTAGGCTGCATTTGCAATACTGGGTGAGCACAACTGTCTTCCTCAGAGAAGACCTTGAGGTGCAGTGCACAGTGTATTGAGGTCACACCAACTTTTTAAAACTTTTCCTGTTTTCCTTACATCTAAAATTTGTCTCTTGTAAATGAAATTTCATTTTTGTCTTTGTATTTTCATCTAGTTTGATAATCAGTTTTTAAAATCAGACTATTTGCATTTAATGTGATTTCTGATTTGATTGGCCCAAGTCTCCCATTCTGTTTTTTGTCTATGTGTCCTGCCTGTTTATTCTTTTATCTCTTTTCCTGTATGTTTGAACTAAATGGGTAATTTAGTATTCCATTTTATGTGTTCTGTTGACCTTTCAGTTACCTGTTTTATATTATTTTTATTTTTGCAATTGCTCTAGGGAAAATAATATGTACTCTGAACTCATTATACTTTGTATGTATTAAATAAAACTGCAAACAATGTAGGAGACCTAAAATTATACCATTTCATTTTACCCTAGTTCTTTCCCTTCCTCTATTTTTGTTCTATACTAGATTTTTACCTGTTTTATCATTTCCTCATTTCTAGTGCTGGAGAGGCCCTGGAATAAATCCTTGGGTCTTTTTGCTTTTGGTTCTATGCTCCTTCTCATAGTGATTTCATGCTGATGGCCCACCAAATTATATATTTAACCCTGATGTTGCCCATGGACTCTGGACTCATTCATGGACATATTAATTAAATATCTAATTGGAAACCATACATTTCTTTCTCAAAGTGCTGTTCTCAGGATATTCCTCATCTCATTTAATTGTACTTTATACAAATAGCTTCTCAGAATCAAAACCAGTGTCTTCAACTTTTCTCTTGCTCTCACATCAATATCTACTCCTTCATTAGATCTGTTCAGTTTGATTGTCCACATGTATCCAAAAATCTGAAAAATTTTATCACTTCCACTGCTACAGCCCTGGTCTGGGTCACCATTCCCATAACCTTGATGTCATACTGATCTTTAAAATGGTCTCCCTCCTTCTTCTACCAGCCCCACAACAATTAAGTAATCATAGAGATCATGTTAGATGTATTTTGGATCAAAGCCTTCCAAGAACATCTTATCACAACAAAAGTAAAATCCCAGGCCTTTCTATGATCTAAAAGGCCCTCTGTGCTCTTGACATTTCTTCCTTTACCTCTTATTTCCTTCCTGCCTACTTCTTCTGAGCCTGTAGCACTCATTCTCAGAGCTTGCACTCTTGTTCTCCATGCTAGAAATGCTCTTCCCAAGATATTTAGGCTGAGAACTGACACCTTTCCCTCTTTCGTGTATTTACTCGAATGTATAAGTGAAGATTCTCAGTGATGTTCTTCCCTACTAGTTTTAGCCACTTATGATGCATTATTTTATTTTGAAGAGCTCTTCCCTATCTGACCTACATTGTGTTGTTTGGATCTTCAACTGAAATGTAAACTCCCAGAAGAGCAAAGATATTTATCCATTTTATTCATTGTTATATGAGCCCAGCAAATATTTTTATGTGCATAAATCAATAAAAATTAACCTTCAACTTTATTAGAACCAAACTGAGGCTTAGGGAAGTTAAATAACTTTCCAGTGGCCATAAAATCAGTTGTTTGTGGAATGGAGATGAGTAGAACAACTTAAGGAAGGTTGGGGTCAGTAAGGCATTAGTAGCAATGTGAATATTGGCAAGGAATTTGAGCAGTAGGTTGTTCAATGGATAATCTAAGCAACTTGGTTTTGATGAGAGATAGAGGTGGACACCTCTTCTTCTTGGGAACTTGGACTAAGATACGACAAAGAATGTTAAAGAGTAAGGCAAATGGGCCTGGTTGCACTGAAGAAAGAGAACTGACAAGTCACGTTTTGAATTTGTTGAATACTTTGCAACATTTAGGAGTCTTTTTAGGGGCTTTTGTTTTTTTTTTTTTTATTTTTTTCTTCTTCTCTTTTTGTTGTTTTGGGTAGGGAATCTGTAAAGGAGGAACATATAAAGATTTTAGATAATTTATGTAATTGCTTCTGTTTCTAATAAGTAGTGATTTGTCCAGATTATAATCATCTTAGTCATAGGAAACAGATTTTCCAAAATATCCCCATTTCTAACTTGTCTGCCAATACAGTTTTTAACTATCCTAGGACAAAGAAACTTGGGCTATAATCATATTGCTGAATCTATAGTGCCTCAGGCCGTGTCAGGACTCTAAAACCAAAAGTCACTTTGCTCTAGTCACCATCCATACTGCTAAGCTTGAATTTTACATAGTGGGTTAGTGCCATGAAAGATAGAGGCATATGACTGTGGGTGGGGTGGAGGGCTTTGTCTGCCTTTGCACAGTGATATCCATATCCATGCTTTGGATTCTCTAGGATTCTCTCTCATACTTGCTCCAGTATTGTTCTAATATGGAATTGGTGAGAAATGAGGGTTTTCATCAATGCTGCTGAGTTCTGTTCTACTTTGATCTTCAGCACAGTATCCAGTGTTCCTGACTTTCCCCGGTTAATAGTATTTTTGTTTTTTATTTTACTTAAAAAGTTTAGTCCTAGAGGCTTAAAGGAGCTGAAGAAGTCCCTCTTCCTCTTTCCCAAATCTCCATTCACCTTCTAGCCACTTTATCCCACCTGAATTACCCAGAATATATTCAGGCATATTTCTCTTACTAATTTTGAACTCCTCAACCTAATTTTCCACTTGAGCCTGTACACCAAAAGCTCAGTTATCCAGAAAAATTGAGTACATTGAACCATAGTTTGAATATTTTAAACTTTTAGCCACTATTCAGATACCCCTACCTCCATCTCCCATGACTTCGAATGCCACCTACAAGTTAAGAAAACTTTGATTTGATTGACACTTAAAACAACAAGAAGGAAAAGAAATCCAAAACTGAACCTTGACCATTGTTTTTAATGAGATAGTCAACACTGACACATTAACATTTAAATACTGCTTTATTGTTTACAAGGAGTATCTTATGTATGACTTCTTTTTTTCCAACTAATGACTAAAAGAAGTAATAAGATAGTGATTATCTAATTATCCCTATTTTAAAAATTAAAAAAACCCCTGAATATCAAGGTAGAGAAGAGAACCTGACAGATGTCACCGAGGCAATAATCACAGGAGCTAAACATGAAGCATATTTTCCAAACCTGAGAAGGATGTATATTTTCTCATGTTGCTCTGTCTCAGCTTTGGGCTGTGCAGAAAGACCTGATAAAAAGCCAAGTCACAGTTAAGCTAAAACAGTTGTATGTTAGGGTTAAATCAGATATCTTTCAGGAAGAGACAAAGGCATCCCCGGGAGCTGTGGGAGCTGGATCGGGGTTTGGATGACAGCAGAACACGATTCGCTGCTCCCTGTATTATCAGCAGGCCGCCTTGGCTGCCTGCGTTTGAGGTTTGGATGGGATTTTTATAGCAATGTTTACTCCATCCCATATGTGGAACGTTTTGTGCAAGTTGTTTACTTGTGCTTTGGGATTCGGCACTGCATACCGCAGGTTGCACACCTACATTCCCCACAGCTACTCCAGAGAACATTTTAACATGATGGAGACCCTTAATTCCCCAAGAGGCTCACCCCAGACATAAAGTCAGTGAATTGGAGCCACATCAGGGCCATTTCCGACTGCTAGCTAACAGGGAACAGTTTATTTTCTAGGCAGGAGACATGAATCCTTGACAATATTCTATTATGATGTTATCTTGAATTAGATAACTTGATTTGATAAATACAAATGCAGAAGATTGGCAGTTACTACCTTTTATCTCTTTTAAAAGGATTTGAATTTTTAAAGAGAATTCAGTTGAGGCAAATAATGTCAGATTCCCATCCCTTGAGTCAGAAGAGCAACCTGTGACCTTCTTGTTATCCTGAATCCCAGGAATCTAGTCCTTATCCCTCATTTAAAGCAGTCTGCTAAAGCCTGATGTGTATGTACATAACGCCTTTCCCCAAATTACATAAAATGAATACATAAAATGGAGTGTGATATTCTTCCAAGTAAAACTAAAATAATCAAAGTTTTATTGTGGGCTTAATAGGTAGTGATGACATCATGCTGGAAGAAACCAACTATATATTCTCATGCTTTAGGTTCAGATTCCACAAAGGAAAGGTCTTAGCTTTGGATGTAGGTTGGGGAATTGCTAATGGGACAGACCTGTTCACTTTCGTCTCGTTGTTCCTTCCACTGTGCTAGGCAAAGCATGAGTGTGCAATGTGTTTGTTGAAATGATTCCTTCACATTTTCAATGACTGAAAAAGTAAGTCTATATAAAAGTTTGTAAGAGATAACTGATAATTTGATGATTAGAAGAGAACCTTCCTCACAAATGAGAAAACTAAAGCCCAGGAACATTCCATGATTTGTCCAAAATTTCCAAAGAGACCGAGGTAGGATTAGAATTGAAGTATTTAGCCAGTTAGTCCACATGGTCCTGAAACCACTGGGAGAGAAGGTACATCCTTGATTATATAATCAGAAATGGGTAATATGGACATCATTCTAATTCTTCTGATAGAACTTATTAACTTTATTGGCTGCTTTCTTTGTTCTTGGAAGTTAATGTTATCTAAGATTGTTCAATTTCAATAACAAGAAACAGAATTTCCATTTCTGGATTTATTAATAATCCTATTCTATTGTATAACTTGTTTTTTAAGTTACTTGACATCTGAGAGAATAAGGACAAATGTGTGGTTTCCATTTTTCTTTTTCCATTCAATTGTTGAAACTAAGCTTTGTTTTATTTGATTATTTTATTTTATTTCATCTTTGGAGGACTTCCCTATTATGTTTTACTGATGATAAATAGCAACACAATTAAATGCTACTTATTTTATTTTCTTAAAGAAATCAAATCCTGAAGGAATAAATTCTGATAATGAAATTACTGTTTCCTTATCAGAAGTAGAAATAGAATGTAGTCAGACATTCTTTGGAGGGTGACCTGGGGGAAATAAAAGGGATGGGCATTATGAATCAGAGTTAAAAGCATTACTGAAGAAAAATATCCCATTTCCCCTCATACTAATGGCATAAATGTGTGTGCAATTGTGGTGATAACCATTTCTCATGAGGTTTATAGCTTGGTATGTCTCCAAAATGACTTCATATTCCCATGCCAAATTATTCCTTCTAATTCTAAGTCTCAGATACTTCAATATCCTAAATGCATAAATTTAGTCAGTTTTGTTTGGTACAAAATTAGGCAAAGTCAATATCACCCTCTAGTAAACTGTAATCCTGTAATGCTGCCAGAATAGAATCCTCTTCTTCATATTTTAAAATAAAATGCTCGTCTACTTCCCTTCATGGCACCCACAGGAGTTTAAAAATGTGACAAATCATAGAATCAGCTGCTAAAGAAGACCTGTTTTTTTGACTGATGTATTCAGCCAATTTCCATCTCTTCTGCAGCAAGGCCACAATTGCCAGTGCATAAATTAAACCCTATAATAGGTGGAAATACTTCCTTGCAAATTGAAAGAGTACCACCCCAAAATATCTCTGATAGCTCCTGATCTAGTACAGGAAAAACATTGTAACAGAGAAGATGGGTACTTCTGAATCTAACACTCCAAATTGCAGTTAAATTCTGGAATCATTTTTTATTTGTGATCAACTACAAATTATTTTTCTGAACTTCAGTGTTTCTCATCTTAACTCTTTAAGCTTGGATAAAATTGATAAAATTATTTACCCTATGGTGTAGTTGGGAAAGTTTAAATGAGAAAAAGTCTATCAATTTTTTTTTTTTTTGTCATCAAATGTTAATTGTTCTCTCTTCTTGCACCATATTGAGAGTATTTCCTTCAGAAGCCAGATTCTGATATTGTGATAATTAACTTGAAAGAAATTTAAAGATTATTCCACAAACATAACTGCTATTCATTCAGTGTTTATTTTATACCTTGCAATAACCACAAGTGGCTAAAATGTATTCATCCTTCACCATTATCTGTGATATACTTTCCTCATTTTGCAATGAAGAATGTAGAGGGCAGAGAAAATATAGTATCGGACAAATTGTCAATTAATATATAATTTAAATGTTTTTTTTTTCTACAGATATTTATGAAGGCTAGGATGTGCCAGACAATATGCTAAGTACAGGCATCCATGGAGAAGAAAACAGAAAATGTCAGATCCATGACATTCCTGTGAGGAAGACAAACTGCAAATGAGTTGACAAGTTGTGATAAGGACTCTAAAAGATAAAAGTGAGCTGGAATGGAAGTGGGTAATAGATGAGGTAACTTGGAGGAGAAAAATGGTAGAATCTGGTTTGGAGCCACTCTCCGTGCATGGAGGAACAAATAATGGGGAGAAACAGGCAGGGAATCCTACTATGACTCAGAGACAGTTCTTTAGGGCATATCTGTGAAGAGGCAAAGGAGCTTCGAGGAGGATGTTAAAGTCCCAGGATTAATGCAAAGATTAAAGGGAAGGGTTTAGAGACAAATAAAATGGAAGAAGTATTTTGTTGGGTAAAATGTTAGCATGCTCAGGCCTACCACAGGCATCTGAAGGAAGGGGAAAAGTAAAGGGGACCCCAGATCCGGATGGTTCTGTTTTGACTTTAACTGGAACAGATGCACTGGGGATGCCTGAAATCTCCAGGCCCCTCCTTTTAGGCATAGACAAAAATGTCTTTTCTATATATCGTAAAAGATATGGGCATCATAGTGACATGCAGACATCTGGACCTGATTCACTGCTCCTTTGGTACTACTAAATCTCAGACACTCAGCCGGCAATCAATGGTGCTCATTTTCTAGAGAGCATGGATTATGGCTATTTCCATGCAAAGCACTTTTTACACAATATATGGGAGATTTTTAGTTGGCTCTACACATTCTAATCTTTGTTGCTGCCTTCTGTTCTTGGGCTTTTTCATTTATCTTTTTCTAGGTTGCTGATCTTTGAAAAAAGCTCCTTTTCCATTTTCCTTTTCTCTGTGTGCAGACATGCCGATCAGCCAGCAGATGTTGCCCTCCTGCACAAAACGGAGCAGAGATGGTTGTCTTGCAGCTTGAGTATCATCATTCCCAGCTAAGCCAGCTGTGGAGGTTGGCAAATGCACTCGTCGGCACTCAAGGTTTTAAAGAACAAAGTGCTACCAAAAGATTCTTTCAAATTCTCAGCTATATTTTGAATTAAATGGCACTCCCTTGCTAGGAAATATTTAGATCAAATCTCCTTGTTAATAGAGAGTAACTATTAAACTGGGGATTAACAGATGAAGTATAAATGAAGCAATGCATGATCAGTTAGAAGAAAATCTGCATGTGCATATAAAGTTGAGTTATTCAGAGCTCCATTTCAGGAGGGAGAAAGACATGGATCAGAAACTGGGCTCTTCCAAAGTTGAGTTGTATGTGACTTTGGGCAAAGTTAGTTCACAGAATTATGAGAATGAAATGAGATAATACATGTAGCACATTGATAAGTTAGAAGTAATTGCTAATAATTTCAGATTTCTAACATTGTTCGTCATAGTTATAGTGATTACTGTTATTAAGTACCCAGTAGCAAGAAAAATGATGACTTCAGATCTGCAGTCTTTGGATTATCCATATATATGGATATGTTCTTAGATTCGTTAATAACATACAGAGACATCAAGACTTAATTTTTACCAGCATGCTTCTTGGTACTCCCAAAGAAGTTGAGAAAATGTTTTGAAGTCTCATCTCTCTCTGCTACTTTTCAGTAGGGTGAGGAGTTAATCACCCTGTTTCTCACTGTCTGAGTATAGATTTTGGAAATAACAATCTCTACCTACTTCTAAGACCAGGTATAAAAAGTAAAAATTTCAATGGATCTAAAATTTTTGCAGTTCTATTGCAGTTCTATTAATTCAATAGTTCTATTATATAGAACTATAGTTCTATATAATGCAGTTCTATTAATTCAATAACTCAGCTTAGTCCCTGTTATAGTACTGGCATGGTTTGAGTGTGTCTCCCAAAAGTACATGTGCTATATCCTGGTCCCCAGTGTGGTAGTGTCAGAAGTAGAACCTTTAAGAAATGGGGTCTGCAGAAAGGGAGTCCCTTATCACTCTTGGAAGAGATTAATGTAGTTCTCAGGGACCTTGGTTGATACCAATAAGAATGACTTATAACCAAGGCTGACTCTTAAATCTCTCTGGCTTCCTGACTTGCACTGTCTCTTATGTTGTGAGAAAGCAGGGGTTACCCTCACCACATGTAGAAAAAAAAAAGACTTCTAGATTAGACTTTCAACTTCCAAAACTCTGTGCTAAATAAATCTCTTTCCTTTGTGAGCACTGGTTTTAGGTATTTTGTCGTAGCTACAGAAAATGAACTAATCCAGTTCCCATATCAAAAATTAATTTTACATTCTCATTTGTAAAAATAAAATGTCAACAAAAATAGAGAATACATGTGTAAATAATCAGCATATAAAAGGCAACCATGTATTCTCTGGCAAATGTATACTTTTTCTTGATGATAAATTCTCTAAAATTTGGAGTTTTTCTTTTAATTCCGGGGCTATCCTAACACTTGTACATTTTAACACTATTGTATCGAATAAGAGCTGTATAGTTGGACTGATGAAAGTTATGGTCTGAGTAAAGTAAATCAAGGTGTCTGCCTGGGAGATCCTTCAAAGAAAACAAAATAAACACAACATGTTTCCCACAAGGGTGTGGGCATATGTGTGTTTATGTGTATAATTTTACCTTAGAAAAATTAAAATCAAAGGCTAGCTCTCTAGCATATGGAAACTTTCTTTCATAGAGGTAATTTTAAGAGTATGTCCATTGACATTTTAGTATGAGTTTCAGATCCTTTTACAATCATAGGTTTGGTTATGCATAATTTAAGAAAAGAGGTGCACCATAAAAGGCTATATAGATTTCAAAATGTAAGAACAAGCTCCTTAACTTTGCCCAATAATGTAATTTTCAACGAGAGGGAAAGCACCAGAAAAAGCTTGTGAAGACAAGTGAGCCGAATCAGACTTCAGAAAAAATGAATCACACTCTTAGAGGCCACATGCTTTGTCTATCAAGTCTCAAAACTAATATTGGAAAGGGAAAGCTGTCATATAAAATGCAGCACCACCTAAAGGCACATCATTTAAAATTATTTCACCTTTAAAACAATATTAATTTTAATCCAACTTATTTATATTTAAAATCAGTGAGCAAGTGTATCAAAGCACATCTGAAAAGGAAAAATACGTACCTGGGGAAGAAGAAAAAAGAGTGTTCAAACTCATAGGGTTATTTTTCCCCTGAGTAAAATGAAAATAAATCTATTCACAAACCTTGCAGGCTTCTGAAGGTCCCCTCTCCAGAGGCTGTGGGGCAGGGATGGGCTGGGTAACTGCTGAACTTCTAGCTTCCCATGAATGATTATCTCCACCCTGAGTGCTTGCCAGCATGACGCATCTTCATTTCATTAAGGAAAGAAGAACAGTCTGGAATTGGCCCTGGCAGAATTCATTTATCACATTTTAATGGAGAAGCAGTTCAGGAAGGGTGGGCTTAATGAGATATTTCTAAAGAAATTAGCCAGTTTCTATTAAAGGTCCGTCTCCTCTTTGTCCATGTTAATGATGGATCACAAGGGCCACAGCTCAGGGAGACTCTCCATCCTTCCCTTTGCTTTGCTTTCTTGAGACATATGATCATTTCTGCATGATCTATCTTACCAATGCTTGAATGCATCATTGTTTCAAAGTGACAGCAAATTTTAACATGCAGAAAAAGGACCTGATTTGGCTTTCTGAATTTAATATTTGGAGAGACATATGCAAGCATATCCATGAATTGGGTAATATCACCAGAACTGTTTATGCCCTGAACCTGCAAAAAAAAAAATAGAAAGTTATCTTTCAGTTTTGCTATTTTTCTTGTTGTATTTATGAAGCAAATGCAATCAAATTTATTCTGATAAAATTCCCCTTGCCAAAACTTCTAAGATGCCCCAAATCTCTAATTGTATTTGGATTCAAACTGAATTTACCAAAACATCATGTGCATGGCACTTGTATCAGCTAGTGTCATAATCTGATTCTGTGTTCCTTCCTCTTCCATCATTGTTCCAATGTGACCTGCAGTCCAAAGCTCTGAGGTGCATAATATAAATGTGAATGCATAACTGATTATGTGAGTGATTTACCACTATTATTTTCTTACTAGAAAGAGGTATTTGTGTTAATGTTGTAAGAAAATGTTCAGATAATTTAAAGTTAGTAGAATCTATTTGAGCAAAGAAAGTCTCATGAGTCAGGCAGCACTCAGATCTAGAAAATGTTCTGAGAAGTCTCCTCCACATGAGCAGTGGTCTGCTCAGTTGGCAACCTGTGATTGGTTGCTGCAGCTTGGCTGGTAGTGATTGGGTGAGACGTGGCTGGTTGTCACACTCCTAAGTAAGTTCTCCAGTTTGATCATGTATTAAATTAGGTTGCTGTTTGTTAGGTAAGAAATCAAGATACAGGGATGACCTCAGGTCAATGACCTCCTGATCGTTTTTCATACGACAATGGGATCTTTAGTAAATCATTTATATGGAACTGGTGATAAGGAGTAAAAATTTTAGAATACATAATATTTTCACAAAGAGAATTATGAAGCACAATTGATGGTATTTGTGCCAAAGAAGCACAAAAAATGATTAACATATACAATGATATTTACTTAGCATGTACTCTAGGACATACACTGTGCAGGCAATGGAAAAATATAAGTGAATAGAAAGTTTCTTTCCTAAATAAACTTACATTCTTACGATGGATACACAAAACAAAGAAATAAATTAATTTCTACTGTGTGGTGTTGGCTGACTTATGCTAGAAATCTCAATGGATTGTTTATATAACAGATATGGGGAACTCTAAAAATTATTATTGCACAAAATATTGTTAATATGAACAATATTTAACCAAAAATACTAATATGAGTAGATATTCCAGAAAATTTAGGATATAAGTGAATTTAAGTAAATAAACGGAAACACATTGGCAAATATAGTGGCAAAAAGAAAGCCAATTCAGCACTGTTAATATTTTTGAAGGCAAGAGAAAGATATTGATTTAACATATATCGAGGGAAAAAATGGTACAAAAAAGAGATTCTGAGGCAAGAAAATTGGAAAGACAGACAAATTGGCAAAAAAGAGCAGTGATCTTGGCAGTAATATGTTGGAGAGATTCAAACAAAAAGTGAACAGCATAGCTAGGAAACAGAAGGTTATGAGAAGTACAGTTGGAAATGTGTTGGGTATGAACAACATGTTTGGCTTTCTGCCTTATCAGGTCTCCATCTGTTGTCCAACTTTGCAGATTCTCAGTAGTCCCTAAGTCTTGACATCTTTTCCCCACAAAATTATGTATTTCTCTTGAGTTACCATAAAGGCTGCAAAGTCTGTCCTAAATGGTAGTCATTAAGCACATGTGATCTTAAAAATTTCTACACAAATAAAAAGAATCCCTTTAGTTTCAATAGTAGTATTTTGAGTGCTTAGTGGACGCACATAGTCTTCTTAGTGGATGGCGCAGGAATTGCAGGTCATTTCTACCATTGCAGGAAGTTCTTTTGTGCAGTACTGCTTTAGAAGGACTGGGAGTGAGAACTCAGCTGGTATCTGTGGGATGGGTGATGAATAAATGTAATGCATACTGCTCTAACATCAGGACCATGAAGGTCCTTTCTGCCTCTGTTCTTTCTTCATTTTACTTATAACAGTGTGATTAGTCATAACTTGTATTGTTCCTAGTTAATATTTGCATCCTTCACCTAATTGCATAGACTGTAATAGCAAGAGGCTATTTCTTTCTTCTTGGTGCCATTTCCCATATTTTAAAATTGTGAGTTGCAAAAGCATGTCGTTTCAATGAAAGAATAGAAACTGGGTTAGAAGAGGTGGTATATTATCGTGAGGTTGAGTCTCCCTCCCCAAAATTTGATTGTAGCCAACTGTATGCCACAGAAATCCCTAAAACAATCAAAGACTGGAGGATATACAGGTGAGTAGGTACCCCTCTCCTGGGGCTTTGTCCCTTTCTGTATTAGTTGCTTGGATCTATTTTGGTGTCCTTAACTACAACTAAATCCAAGTAGTCACTGAGTAGGAACTGAATACCCACTTTGCAGATCCTAGTCTTATGGAATTAAGTCTGAGATAAGGAAGTATAATCCCTGATCCATGGAGTGACCAAGGCATTAGGGCATGCCATCCTGCATAGTGACTGATTTCAGGAATAGATAATTAATTATTGTTTAGTGTTCCAATTAAGTGTTATACCAAAGAATTCTCAGACACACCTGCCAGGGGTCTTTGGGTAATGACATAATTCCTTTTTGGAGTTATAGAGAAAGAGATATGAGGACCCCATCTGGAGAGGGTCAGCACATTTTGAGTGCTCAGACACTGCTTTGAAAGAGGTCAATGTGCCCATCTGTTTTTCCAGGGAATCTATTTGGTATAGGAGCGAAAGCTGAGTTTCTGATAGGAAAAGATGCTATAGTAATCAATGGAAGACTGTGTTTTTCAGGGTTAGCAAAGCATCACTTGGGAATTTATTAAAATGCAAAGTCTCATGATTCTATGGAAATGATCTAATAAAACAACTTTCAACAAGTTCCACAAGTGACACTGAACAGTACTGAATTTTGAATACCACAGGCAGGAGGAAAGTGAAGGGCTGCCATACTCACCTACATTGGCCTCAGAGGAGCCCAGGTCCTCTTCTGTACTTTGCCACCTACTAAGGGAATATGCTAAGGTATATCCCTCAAAAGAGGCCACCTCCTAGCATTCCACTCATAGTTTCCAGATCCCCAGCCTTTCCTAAAGGAG
This sequence comes from Glaucomys volans, assembly GCA_020662805.1. Classification (NCBI taxonomy): domain Eukaryota; kingdom Metazoa; phylum Chordata; class Mammalia; order Rodentia; family Sciuridae; genus Glaucomys; species Glaucomys volans. The sequence continues at coordinate 1,065,383 of JAJEJO010005711.1, forward strand.
GAGGAGCATTGAATGATGAGGTTCTCAGGACTGAGGTGCAGCCTGGCTAGGACTCAATTGATGCCAAAAAAGTTAGGCCAGGCCTGATCCCAGCACCTGGCAAACTGAGAACTGAGGAACATTGCCTTCCTGTCTCCAAGGGGTCAATCTCCTTCCCAAGAGAAAGTATTTTCTGCATTTTAAGTCCATTAATCCAAATATCTCGTAATTAGGGAAAAAAAAAAAAAACTAAAACTAAAACAAAATTCAGCATTAATTCACTCTGTTGGATAATTTTCTTTTATGAAAAAAACAACAACTCTAATATTAGAACTAAAAGGAATTAATCTTTTTCTCCATCTTATTTTGTGTCTTCGGAAGTCTGGCTATCATTCCTGATGACTATATTCAGAAAACAAAATTACAGAGCTCGCCTTGGTTACACATCTTAGGCAGGAAGTACATCCTGTCTACCCTAAATTCATGACCCTAACAAATATTCCCTTTATGTCATAATCAATACCTAATGAAGAAAGGAAGCAGCTGCTTGTCTTCTTCCATGCCAGTGCCATCACATTCCCACTTACTCCTGGCCACAGTGGTTCATCATAAAGAGAGAGAGAGAGAGAGAGAGAGAGAGAGAGAGAGAGAGAGATTTTAGAGATGTACGCCATGAACACTGGCACCAAATTTCACTTAAATAAAATTCCCAGGGTAAATTTCATCCATTCCAAGCTGACAAAATGTTTCTAATCTTTTGAGAATAAGGATCAAATGGAGAGGTGGATGTGAACACATTTTCGCAATGAGCTCCATCTGGACATAAGCAACCACTTTGAGAAAAACAAGTCTGATAAGTCCCAGTGAGAGCACCTTCCATATCCAGACAGATCCATATGAGCCAACGAAACCATGATACTGAAAAATTCCAACTTGCATAGTGTAGGAAACTCAGACTACAATGCAAAGAACAGAAGATCATTTCTGATTTGATTACAATGTCATTACTGCTCATGGTTCTGATTCAATAGATTGTTTTTTGAGACCATTGTGAGGCATAAGAAATGGTTATTGTTTCAGAGTTTCTTTAAACTAGATCCTTATAGTAAGTGCTCTTAAATCATCAACATTATTCATCCTTGTTTCCTTGTTATTCTATTAAATTAAAACAAAATTAATGTTCAAAAGATGATCCCAGCATTTATGAGATCCTTTAGTATCAAAGAAAGATTAAATTACCCTCATTGGACTGTATTTGTAATTAAAGAAAGACAAGATTGGCAAAGTGTGCAAGATTTACAAAAGAGGTTGGAAATAAAAATAGGTCAAATAAGTACAATCACCAATGGTGGCTAAAATCATTAGATAAAATACTAGGGAATAACCATTGCCCTGTGTACATGCATGAACGCACAGATGGTGTGACTCTACTTTGTGTACAACCAGTGAAACAATAGCTGTACTCCTTTGTGTTCAATGAATCAATAATAAAAAAAAATACTAGGGAATAGCATAATTACAGTCTCAAAATAAAATCCCATAGATTATTTAATTGCTAATGAATAAATGGAGATACCTGGCCACAACTAACTAACCAATGTGACTAACATTAATATAACTGATAAGGGAACTATCTGAAAATCCACATCCTTCAACATGATATAACTTGAAGATCACAGACTCCCCCATAAAGTATTTTTGCCTGAAGTGTTCAATCTGGATTTCCTCAAGTCTTGAGATCAAATTTCTATTGAGTAAGAAATATAGAACTTAGATGAGTAAGTAGCACAATGAAGTGACAGATAATCCAGAATGAATGGCATTCTTTAGCCCAATTGACCTGTTTCTTCAAAGAATCTGTACCAAGGACACCAACGTAGGTTGAAAAATGGCCCACGAAGATATTCACATCCAAATCCTCAGAATCTGTGAATATTTCCTTCTACAACAAAAGGGACTTTGCAGATATGTTGAAGGATCCTGAGATGGGGAGATTATTCTGATCTACCTGAGTGAATTATAAAGTTAATCACAAGTGTCTTTGTAAGAAGAATCGAGAGGGAGATTTGACTACCGTGGAGAAGGAGGTGATGTGCCTACAGAGAGAGTTTACAGGAATACAGTTTGGGCCGAGGAATGCTGGTATCCTCTACATATGCAAGAGGTAAAGAGAAGATTGTACCACGAACCCTCTGAAGAAACCAGTCTTAATGACGTCTTCATTTCATCAGCTTAAGACTCCTTTTGGGCTTCTGAACTCCAGAACTGTAAGATGATAAATTTGTATTTCTTGAAGCCATTGAAATTTCTGGTAATTTGTTATAGTGGCAATAGGAAATGAATATACATACAAGCAAAAAGCCTAATAATAATAAAAAAGAAACAAAGGAAGCAGTGCTATTCTGATCTAAGGGATAAAAATTATATTAATAATGTGTTGTAGTGCCTAGACCTTGATGAGTATTCCAGTTAACAGAAAACAGGCATAAAGTGAAACTGTTGAAATAACTGAGAATTTTGGTGTGAACTAGATGTTATGAAACAATAGAAAACCTTGGAAATCATTTTTTACATGTTAAAAGATTCATTGTGAAATATTTTAGGAAAAATATGTCATGATTTCTATACCTCACTTTCAAAGTAAAAAATTAAAAGTCAATGCATATGTGTATATAGAGGAAAGGTGACATAATGCCAATTACTTTAAGTACGTGTTGGTATGTGGATTCATTGCCAAATCTTTTGTGGATGTGTTTAAAACATTCTTAATGAAGAGGAAAGTATTCTACAATAAAAATGCACATTATAATTTCTTTTAAAGTTCATCAGTTAAAAATGTTCATTAAATTGGACACTTGTCAGTTTAGTTAGGGTCAGCTAGTTGCTATGACATGTAGCCCCTACATTTCAATAGCTGGTCTCCCGAGCAGTTTAGTAGAAAGTGAAGTCATGGTCTTTGTCCGTCTGCTGGTGGCAGAAGCAGGAGAAAGCAGGCATCACACAGGAAATTTTCCACGAGTCTGGAGAAGACATGTGAATCATAACTTCATCACAGATTTGCTCTTAGTCACCAGCCACATCTAATTGCAAAGAAGTCCAAAATTTTCATCCACCAATAACTTCAAGACAAAAGTTCTTGTTGGTATCTAATAATCCCTGCTACACACTCTTTCTTTTCTATGGTAGTGTAGTACCAGTGTCGTACCACAATTTCTTCCAAGGAAATGTATTAGAGAAATCTACACTGTCCACTTCATTCTATTGACCACCAATCTAAACTAAAACCATCAAGAGAAGCCATTGCTACTCAGCCATAAAGAATAATAATATTATGGCACTTGCAGATAAATGGATGGAATTGGAGATTATCATGCTAAGTGAAATAAGCCAATCCCCCAAAAAACACAGGCTGAATGTTTTCCCTGATAAGTGGAAGATGATATAGAATCTGGTTGGGTGGGGGGTGAGAGAGGAATGGAGGAACTTTAGATTACGTAGAGGGAAATGAGAGGGGGAGGTTGCGAGGGTATGAAAAGTGGTGGAATGAAACAGACATCATTACCCTATGTACATGTGTGATTAACAAGAATGATATGAATGTACATCATGCACAATCATAGAAATGAAAATTTGTACCCCATATATGTACAATGAATCATAATGAAGTCTGTAAAAATAAAAAAAATTAAAAAATCATCCCACTGGAAATGCCTACTCACTTCAAAAAATGCAAAATTCATTTAACTAGGTTTATATTATTGAAGGGTGAAAAAAGTGCCCTGAAAAACCATTGCAGATGCCACAACTCACACAAGAGAGTCTTTATTAGGCAGAGGACCAGCGTCTGCCCTGAAGAGAAGGAGAAAGAGAAAGAGAGAGAGAACTGGCCGGGGAGCTTCTTTTAAGTTCTGAAACTTCGCAGGCAAAAGGATGATAGGGCCAGTTTTTGAATTTGAATTTTGGGGGTCTAGGGATCAGCCAATGGCTGTCAAGGACATGTCCACAAACAGACCAATAGTGGGCTAGCTACAGGGAAGGGGCGGGGGAGCTGTCATCCCCCCTTCCTTCCCCTCCGGTGTGTCCTGCACACAACTGCCAGGGAGGGAGCCCCACAAGATTGGGCTGTGGGTTGGTAGGCAGCCCAGGCAAGGGTGGGATTGCAGGGCAAACCTGGCGCCTGCCTGCTGCCTGCACAGGCGAGCTGACGGGGGCGGGGCCACGTGGACAGTGCTGTTGACAGGCGTGGCTGTGTCTGCCTGACAGGTGTCGTCACTGCAACTTTCCACATTACAATTATGATGCCACTTTATATGTACATGTATATGCATACATGAACACTAAACTATTTCTAACAAAATGAAAATTCACTTTTAGATAATACCAATTTTTTTCCCTGAAATCACATAAATGTAGCCACGTTTGACTAGCGGTCTATAGAGCAATGGCTAAATTGCCTGGCCCCTTGACTTTCCTTATTATTCCTGGTGACTATTTTGCCATCTAAACTAGACTCAGTCATTCATACTTACATTTGTTCTTTCAAATATTTATTAAGAACCTGCAGCTGAACACTAGTAGGAGCCTTGTAAGAACAATGTCTCATTCATCTAAAATGTTTGAAGTGATATGGGCAATAAAAGTTAAGAGACTAACATTTCTTTTTGAGGCTATTGTAAATGGAGTAGTGTTCCTAATTTCTCTTTCAGTAGATTCATCACCGATATAGAGGAACATGTTTTACTTATGGGTGTTGATTTTTTATCCTGCTACTTTGCTGAACTCATTTATGAGTAATAGAAGTTTTCTGGTGGAATTCTTTCCTTCTCATAAAGGTAGAATCATGTCATCAGCAAATAGTGATAGTTTGAGTTCTACTTTTCCTACTCGTATCCTTTCAATTTCTTTCTCTTGTCTAATAACTCTGGCTAGAGTTTCAAGGACATTGTTAAATAGACGTGGTGAAAGAGGGTATCCTTGTCTTGTTCCAGTTTTTAGAAGGAATGCTTTCAATTTTTCTCTATTTAGAATGATATTCTCCTTAGGTTTAGAATATATAGCTTTTAAGATGTTGGGTATGTTCCTACTATCTCTAGTTTTTCTAGAGTTTTGAATACGAAGGGGTGCTGTATTTTGTCAAATGCATTTTCTGTATCTATTGAGAGGATCATATGATTCTTGTTTTTAAGTCTATAGATATGATGAATTGTTTATTGATTTATTGTTGAATCAACCTTGCATCCCTGGGATGAACTCCACTTGATCGTGGTGCACTATCTTTTTAATATGTTTTTATACGTGATTTGCCAGAATTTTATTGAGAATTTTTGTGTCTATGTTCATCAGGTCTGAACTTTTCTTTCTTTGACATGTCTTTGACGTGTCTTTGTTTGGTTTTGGTATCAGGGTGATACTAGTCTTATAGAATGAGTCTGGAAGGGTTCCCTTCTTTTCTATTTCATGGAATGCTTTGAGAAGTATTGGTGCCAATTCTTCTTTGAAGGTCCTGTAGATCTCAGCTGAGAATCCATCTATTCCTGGACTTCTCTTGATTGGTAGGCTTTTGATGGTGTTTTCTATTTCATTACTTGCAACTGATCTATTTAAATTGTGTATGTCCTCCTGATTCAGTTTGGGTAGGTCATATATCTCTAGAAATTTGTTGATGTCTTTAGAATTTTCTATTTTATTGGAGTACAAATTTTCAATATAGTTTCTAATTATCTTCTGTATTTCAGTCATGTCCATTGTGATAGTTCCTGTTTCATCACTTATTTTAGTGATTGTCACTAGGGGTTTGTCAATTTTATTTTTTCAAAGAACCAACTTTTTTTGTCAAATTTTTGAATTGTTTCTTTTGTTTCAATTTCATTGATTTCAGCTCTGACTTTGATTATTTCCTGTCTTCTACAGTTTTCAGTGTTGATTTGTTATTTTTCTAGGGTTTTGAGATGTAATGTTAGGTAATTTATTTGTTGACTTTTTGTTCTTTTAATGGATGAGCTCAATGCAATGAACTTTCCTCTTAGTTCTGCCTTCATAGTGTTCCTGAGATTTTGATATGTTGTATCAGTAATCTCATTTACCTATAAGTAAATAAAAATAAAATATTTGGGAATCAATCTAACAAGAGAGGTGAAAGACCTCTACAGAACACTACAGAAAACTATAGAACACAGAAGAAAGAAAATGAGGATCTGAGAAGATGGAAAGATCTCCCATGCTCTTGAATAGGCAGAATTCACGTTGTCAAAATGGCTATACTACAAAAACATTATACAGTTTCAATGAAATTCCAATTAAAATCCCAATGACATTCTTCATAGAAATAGAAAAGGCAAACATAAAAATCATTTGGAAAAGTAAGAGACCCAGAATAGCCAAAGCAATCCTTTATGAGAAGAGGGAAGCTGGAGGCATCACAATACCAGACCTTAAACTATACTACAGAGCCATAGTAACAAAAATGGTGTGGTATTGGCACCAATATAGACAAGTAAGCCAATGGTACAAAATAGAAGACAGAGAGACAAACCCACATAAATATGGGTATCTCATACTAAACAAAGGTACCAAAAACATACATTGGAGAAAAGAAAGCCTCTTTCAATAAATGGTGCTGGGAAAATTGGAAATCCACATGTAACAAAATAAAATTAAACCCCTATCTCTCACCCTGAATGAAACTCAACTCTAAGTGAATCAAAGACTTAGGCACTAGAACAGAGACCCTGCACCTAACAGAAGAAAAAGTAGTCCCAAATGTACACCAGGGTGGCCTAGGATTGACTTCCTTAACAAGACTCTTAAAGCACAAGAAGTAAAATCAAGAATCAAAAAATGGGGTGGATTCAAACTAAAATGCTTTTCAGCAAAGGAAACAATAAAGTGAAGAGCGAGCCTACAGAGTGGGAGAAAATCTTTACCACATATACCTCAGATAGAGCATTAATCTCCAGGATACATAAAGAACTCAAAAATCTTAACACCAAAAAACAAATAACCCAATCAATGAATGGCTAAGGAACTGAACAGACACTTCACAGAAGAAGAAATACAATCAATCAGCAAACATATGAAAAAATGTTCAACATCTTTAATAATTAAACAAATGCAAATCAAAACTACTCTAAGATTTTAACTCACCACAGTCAGAATGGCAATTATTAAGAATTCAAGCAACGATAAATGTTGGTGAGGATGTGGCAAAAAAGGTACACTCATACATTGATGGTAGGAATTTAAACTGGTACAAGCATTATGGAAAGTGGTATGGAGGTTCCTCAGAAAACTTGGAATGAAACCACCATTTGACCTGACTATCCCACTCCTCAGTTTATACCCAAGGAACTTAAAATCAGCACATTACACTGATGCAGCCACATCAATATTTACAGCAGTTCAACTGACAATAGCTCATCTATGGAATCAACGTAGGTGCTCTTCAAAATATAAATGGATAAAAAAAAATGGTGTATATATATGATAGAATATTACTCAGCTTTAAAAAAGAATATATTCATGGCATTTGCTGGAAAATGGATGGAGCTGGAGAATATCATATTAAGTGAAATAAGTCAATCCCCCAAACCAAAGGCCAAATATTTTCTCTGATATGTGGATGCTAATTCACAACAAGGGAGGGGGGGCTAGGGAAGAATAGAGTTACTTTAGGTAGAGGGAAGTGATGAGAGGGGAGGGGATATAGGGGTAGGAAGGATAGTAGAGTGAACTAATTAGAACAAAAAAAGTCAAAAATAAATAAATGAACTTGGCTTTGAATTTGAAAAAAAAGAGATTAACGTTGCATACAATTTTAAGGTGGTCTCATAGATGCAAATGTCACAAATTCAAAAGAGAAATAAGAATTGTCGGTGGTAGAAATGAATGGGGGTCAAAAATTTTTCTAGTGGAGTAATGCTGGATGAGAGTTTTTAAAAAATGAATATGTATTTTCTAGGCTAACATGATAAAAAATTACTTGGCAAGAGTTGTCTCTTATAGAGGTGTGGTAGTCAAATGCTTATATGGGAATTTTTTTTAATATATCATTTCTTTTGATAACATTTTGAGCATCATTGAAAAGTATTTAGTATTCTTGTTCTCTGTGATGAAAACTAAGACATAGGAAGCTAAGTAAGTTTGTCAAGGGTAGTTACTAACTGACAGAGATGGATTTGGGTCCTAATCTGTCTCATTCCAGAAATCTCACCCTATTCCCCATGTAGAGTATTGGCTTCAATGATAAACAAGTTTATCATGTGAATAGAATGAGTGGTATGGGCTTATATTCTTAATAAATGGCAAGAAATGAAAAGTTGTGACTTTACATCAATAGATTAGCATTGCTTGCAATTTATCTTGCCAAAAGAAGTCATAATTGCAAGCTGTTTCTTTGCTTCAGAGTCTGGAATTCCAGTTTTGCAATGCCACAGGAATGATCTGATAAGCTAAACAAAAAATTTGTGATTTCTGGTTGTTTAAAAGTTTATGAGATGACATTCATTATATGAAAACATCTATTGAATAATGAAATTTTCTATTTTTATGATGTTTATGGAGATGGTTTTGCATCTGACATTTTGGAAATTCTGGCTTTGCTATAGAACTTGACCTAAAAGGATGACGTGACCAGTGAGGGTGTTGAACCACAGGCAATGATCTTCATACTTGACTTCAGTCTTTCTCACGTACGCAGGAGACCGTGAGGGATCGACTTGGCTGAAATCCAGCCATTTTGCTTGTGAAATCACACTTTGCTAGTTTGTCTTTCTCTGCATCATTTGTGATCCTTGTAATTTGCTATTTAAATTTAATTAAAAGATGAATGTGCTGAAAAAGTGGAGTAAACACAAACTACGTGCATGGGTCTTGTGAAATAGAATAGGATGAATACCACTGGAATTCACATTTTCTGCACATGAGGACTCACATCCACAGGGACTTTTGATACAATCCCCAACCCAGAAGCATGAACCAGGTACTTCCCAACACCAAACAGTCAATCTAAAAACAGTGATTAAAGACAAACATCACTGTTGTGTTAAAGACACCTTTTTTTTTTTTTTTTTTTTTTTTTTTGGTACCAGGAATTGAATCCAGGGGCACTTAACCACCAAGGTAACCACCTCCTTCTAGAAATTCTGAGACTGAATCTCATCAAGTTGCTGAGGGCTTCGATAAATTGGTGAGGCTGACCTTGAACTTGCAACTCCTGCCTCAGCCTCCCCGGTCGCTTAGCTTAAAGACAGCCACACCTGGCTTAAAGCCGTCTTTGTTGTTGTTCTAAGTAGTTATACATGAGAGCAGAATGCATTTTGGCTCATTGTACACAACGGAGCACAACTTCTCATTTCTCTGACTGTACACGATGCAGAGGTACACCATTTGTGCAATTGTGCATGTACATAGGGTAATAATGTCCATTTCATTCCACCACTTCCACTCCTACACCCCATGTCCTCCTCTCACTGCCCTCTGCCCAATCCAAAGTTAGACACCTTTTAAGGGCATTAAAATCAGGAGTGGAAATTTTGTCACACAACAAACACAGTACATGAAACCCTATAAAAATAATTTAGCTTTCATGTATTTTTCAAAGTGACATAAATATAAAAGTGAAGAATTGATTTCTTCTGCAGAAATTTTTTTCCATCCAGCCATTGTACATGTAAAAATCATGAGAATTATATTGTAAGACTCTCAAAATCAATTGTGTCTCCTTTGTTTTTGGCCTTTTAGCCAGAAAAAACTGTCAGCCAGGGATTTAATGTGAATAAACCAACCTTAAATATAAAGAATTAATCATAAGTTCAAAACTGATAGAAAACAAAGAATGAATTTATCAACCTTTCATAAGAAAAATGTTTAAACAATGAAGTGAGAAAGGTTCAGAATCCAGAGAAACATCTACCAATTCTTGCACACTGTTGGTGGGAACACATTGTTGTGAAAACAATTAACAACTGAAGGTAGATACTGTATGTTTTTGTAAAATTCACATAAGGAATATACCACTTTATTTAAAGCAATTTATTTATTGGTGGCAACTGGTAAAACATACTATTACTTCCCTCATGCTCAATCTGAAATTTCAAGTTTAAAACAAGGTTATATTTTTCTTTATTTATTATTGTTGTCTCCTAAATCATTTCCATCAGCAAGGAAGTGATCCAATGAGTAGACTAAAAATCCACTGTCATTCTCTTTCAAATATGCTGATTTCAGTTTGAAATAAATTTGAAATCAAATTTATTTTTATTTTTTCAAATTTAAATAAAATCAAATTTAAATTTGATTTCAGTTTGAAATAAATTGTTGAAGATTCATTTTGTAGATAAGGAAGTTTTTCTCTATACCTGATGAGTGACTCTTGAATTTAGTTTGCAAATGTTATATTTTCCCGAAAAACTTTGTAGTCATATTTATTATACTTAGAAATAATCATAGATCATTCTTGAACTATCTAAAGGAAAATTTCATTATTTTGTCAACTTAGTTGAATGGATTTAACAAACAAAGTCTTTAGCTGAGCAATTGTTTAGCTAAGTTGAGTTGAGCATACTCAGCTGAGTATGATTTAACAAACAAATTCTTTTAAGTTTGTGAAAAATAGAGTAGCGATAACTTCATAATCAGTAATTCCTAATCTTGGACAACCTTGGCCTAAAAAGTAATGCAGAAACACCTTCTTTTCAGCCATTTTCCTGCATAAACATACAGGACATTTGTTCAATGATTATAGATAGCAGTGCCTCATAAGCTATAGTAATCAAATTATCATGATACTGGCATAAAAATAGACATGAAAGTCAGTGGAACAAAACAGAGAGCTCAGAAATGAATCCAAATGTATATATTACCTAATTTTTGAGAAGGGTACCAAGAAGTTACATTGGGGAGATGAAAGTCTCTCCAATAAATGTTGAGAAAATTGGATTTCCATAGACAAAGAATGAAACTTGACCTTTATTTTACACCATAAGCAAAAATCAACTCAAAATGGATTTTTAAAAACATGAATCATAAGACCCAAATCTATAACACTTCTACAAGGGAATCCAGCAGAAAAGTTCCTGGACATTGCTCTTGGCAAAAATTTTAGCTATCATACCAAAAACTCAGGTCACATACACCAAGATAAATAAATGTAGCAACATCATACCAATGAGATTCTACACAGAAGACACAACCAAGAAAATGAAATGACTGTGGACTGCGAAAAAGTTTTCAAAAGTATGAATCTGATAAGAGGTCCATAGGTCCATATCCAAAATTCATAAAACACTTATACAATTCAATAGCAAAAACCAATAAAAAACCCTGAATTTTTTAAATAATGGGAAACAACACTTAATAACTATTTCTCAAAAAACAGATTAAAATGGCCAACAGGTATATAAAAAAGTGCTCAGTGTCATTGTGGAAATGGAAATCAAAATCCATATCACATACCACCTCACACACATTGAAGTGACTATTTAGATAAAGTCAACAAAAAACTGATGATGGGGACGGTATTAATAAAAGGAGTTCTTAAACACTGTTGGTAGGTGTATAGATTGCTACCATTGTTATGGAAAACACTATGGTGGTTTCTGAAGATATTAAAAGTAGAACTACCTTATAACCCAACAATCCGTCTTCTGGGATGGGCTTATACCCAAAGGAAATGAACAGACCATATAAAGATATCTATATTCTTATGTTTATTGCAATATTATTTTCACAAAAGTGAAGATGCAAAAGCAACCTAGGTGTCCACTAATGACAAATGAATAAAGGAACAGTGGTATACACACACACACACACACACACACACACAAGCATATACAATGGAATCTTATTCAGTCCTAAGAAAGAATAAGATTTTGCCACATGCCACCACAAGAATGAATCTGGAGGACAGTACATTAAGTAAAATAAGCTAGCCGCAGAAAAAAAATTTTGCATTATTTTACTTACATCTGGAAAAATAAATGAAACATATGGAGAGAATGAAACAGTGGTTACCAGAGGCAGGAGAGTTGTGATCAGGAAATGTAAAGATGTAAATCAGACGGTTCAAAGTATCAGAAAGGCAGACTCAACAAGTTTAGAGAGACAATGTTCATGAAAACAAAAGGTAATAAAATTGGGCTTTATTCCAGATTCATACAAAAATGAGTAGATTCATGCCAGGAAAACACACAAAAATGGGTAACTGCATGAGAAAATGGGTATATTAATTTGACTCATGGATCTTTTTATCTGTATGCATCCCATAATATCATGCTACATTCATTAAATATATATAGTAAAATGTATCTTGAAAAAAGTAATAGTGATATCTCAAAATACCATCTGGGAAGGGATCCTTCATTTTAAAATTAATTTATTTAGGCATCCATGGATTTTTTTATCACCATCTTCAACAAATATGTATCAAAAACATGCAAGCAGAAAACTATGAAAAGCCCAACCAGTTGTTTTTTACATGATAAAAGTTTTTGTTCCATGAGACATTGTGAAAAACTGCTTGCTAAGCATTCATTTAAAAAAAAGACCACAAATGAAAGATCTTGTCAGTTTCAAGAAATAGTCCAAAATAGGAAATACCTAAAATCTATCTACCCTAAAGCAGAAGAGATAGATTTGCTATATTTAGAGTGATGGTAGAATATGCTCCTCCAAGTACACCACTCAATGGTAGAAATATTTTGATCTAGATACACTTGAGAAACAACAGATGCAAGAAACACATCCCAACCTTCCTTTTTTTTTTTCCCCTAAAAATTGGTGAGAAAAAAAATCCCATGTGAAAGACATCCTTCCTATACCAGCATTCTTTTATGGAAAATCATGGTCAAAATAATTCTCTACAAACCAACCTTGTTAAAATAATTCTCAACCTCCCTTAGCCTCCTAATGTAAGTTCCACAATTGCCTCTCTTTGTTCAAACTCATATCAAAGAATTTAGGATTTTTTTCACTTTTGGGGGCCATCATTTTCTTTTCAGGATTCCTGTGTCATATGAAATATTATAAATTTGTAGGCTTTACTCCTATTATCCTGTCTTACATTAATTTAATTAAATCCAACCAGGATCCTAAGAGGGTAGAGATGAAGTAGGGACTCCCCTACAGTTCTCACAATGTAATACCAAACAGTAATGAAAATAAACATGAAAACTACAACCAACAATATGGATGGATTCTCTCAAAAATGAAAGTTGAAGAAAAGAAGTTAGACCTAAAAAAGAATATACATCTGGCTTCACTTATCCAAAACACAATAACTAAGCTAGTCACCCAGAATTTGGAATAGCAGTTGTCCTCAGGGAGTAAGCAATAACTAGAAAGGGGAGAATAAGTTGGGACTTCTGGTGCTGGAAATGTCCTGTTTCTTAATCTGTTTGCCCATTTTTCACTGAACCCAAATGTGAAAATCTCTGAATTTGCACATTCATGAGACGTACATACTTTTTCTGTACATTGTGCTAGATGAAAGGTGGACCTAAATACCAAGTTTCTTCTAGCATTCAGGGGCAGTTTCTGTTTACATTCCTCTTGAATTTGAGTCAATCTTGGTGATTAAATCCTTAAAATGAAGAGTCTGTGACATTCAGAGACTGTTGCCACTAACTCATTAACAGCCTGGCAGCTCTTGTCCAGGGCCTTTCATCTGGAGTCCTGAGCCATCCCACATAGCCAGTACCCTGAGGCTGCCATGCTGTGAAGAAACCCAGGCCTCTAGGAGCCAGAGGTGGGCAAGCTGGTCAACTATTTCCTATTCATCACTACAAAGGCCAAAGACATATGAGGGAAGCTGTTTAGACCCTCTGGACCAGACCATCTGTCAGCTAATTATCACCAGATAGCCCAGTTGATGTCACACAAAAAGAAAAAAATCACTCAGCTGATTCCTATGCAAAATCCTGCCCCTCAGAAGTCATGACATATGAAAATATAGCTGTGGGCTTAAGGCAGTTTTAGAGTAGTTTGTTCTTTGAGCAGTACATAACCATACATATACTTTTTTTTTTTTTTTTTTTTTTGGTGCTGGGGATTGAACTCAGGGCCTTGTGCATGCGAGGCAAGCACTCTACCAACTGAAATACATATACTTTTAATAAAAAGGTTTTTTGGATCTCAAGAAAGTGATTTATGATTTGTTTTAAATGTGAAATGCCCCTGCCTTTTTGTGGTACTTGGGATTAATCTCAGAGTCTCGCATATACTGGGAAAGCACTCTATCACTAAGCTACACCCCTGGCCCTTTTTTCTTTGGAGATAGAGTGTCTCTAAGTTGTCCGAGCAGCCTCCCAGGTAGCTCAGGTTACAGGTGTGTGTCATTCTGCTGGCTGTAAAATGACTTTTTAACTTAGGGAAGATTATTAGTTTGGACACTGTTAAGGTAAACACAAAACAAAACAAAAATCTTAAAATGAGTATAAGACAGCTAAGTGCTAGAGCACTTGCCCAGCATGCATTGGATTTGATCCCCAGTACAAAAACAACAACAACAACAACAACACACACACACACACACACACATACACAAAACCTTTTAAACTGAAAATACATGAATCCATTGAAATTACTTTGAGACTAGGGCTTAGGTATAGTATATACTTTTTCACAATATTGTATTGCCCCCAACTACAAAATATTTGATCAATATTTTTGACAGTAACTATAACAGAACTCAAAATTTAATACATTTCCAACCATACATGGTAAATAACACTGATAATCAAATTAGAATTTAATAAAGGTGTTCTCATATCATAATTTATGATTGTATGGTTTTGTAATAGCTGACCTTGTTTTCCTATTTTGTTACCTCCAAAAGGGCTGGTCATAGCTCATTTCTTCAAAATGATTCTGTTGATAAGATGTGATAAAGTCTTCTCTATTTCCCAAACCTTCATTTCATAAGAAAAACACAACAAATCTTAGAATTATTTTTTATCATCTGAGTTTTAAATTTTAACTGTAAGTTAAAAAAAATTGTCTTATTAGTTAGGTAAATAATGAATTCAAAAATTGTATTTTATGGTTTCAAAAACTGTATTTTCCAAACAATTAACTAAGAATATAAAATCTGAAGTCTAACATATTATTTTTAATAATATGAAAATTATAATATATAATAATATGTCATTTAGAAAAAAGGACAAGAAAACATAAAATGTTGATGCATGTGAAGAATAGAAATCGCTTTAAAGGATGGATCTAACCCTTTAGCAGACTCCATGATGGCATGAAAAGTGACCTGAAGGAAAAAAAATTAGCTGCTAGCCTTTTCCTTGCTGTTTATTGTACATATTCATACTTTTAGAATTGGAATTGGTGCACTTGCTTCGACATTGCAACAGAATGAAACTCCAGATGCTCACAGATGGTAAGCCTACAAACTTAATTAAAACTCATGCTTTATTATCCCAAAACAAGAAAATTGAGAAAGCCTTGCCCAAAGAAAATGTTTGTGTTTTCTCCCTTTCATCTCCAACCATCCAGAAAACTTTAGGGGTCATAGACTTGGAATAAAAATCTCTTTTTGTTGCCAGGAAAGAGAGTATAATAGAGTTACAAACCATTAGTCTAAGTACTGATTCAAATTCAAGTGCAACAATTATGAATTGTCTACTATGTACCTAGCACTGTTTTACTGATTTAATCAGGGTTTAATGAGCCTATTACAAAAGAAAATAAATGTACCAGGTTGTATTGACAAATATTATTGAAAACATCATATTATGAACATTATATATATTTGATTATAAATGTATTACTTTTAGTTTTGCAAGCAAAAATTTACTTTCTTATGTGTATTTACATATACTTTAGACTTTTAGCAGGCTTTTTTTCTCTTTTTATTGTAAACCCTTAGTATGTCTTTACTTGGCTCATATCTAAGTAAACAATACTGAACTTCAGAGATTGTATTCCTTAGTTAATGCATTTGCTCATTTCTTTGGTTACTATTGACTTGATTATGAGAAGAATGAAATATAGAGAGAATGATCTCTCACAGGACCACTTTGTTGAAGGGTTTTATTAATCTTCTAGTTCTTTTGTTAGCCAGTCAGTCACAAGGAAGAGGTAATTCTATTTTTAGTCATTTTACCTTTATTAAACTTTATGCTCATAGGGTCCTTATTCTCTGTTCTTTTCTCTCATAAACATGAAAATTCCTGGTTTCCTTCTTGTTAACAAAGTACCTATCATATACTATTGATAGAAAATATGATTTTTCTAAAAACTGACATCTAGATATGAAGACATCAAGAAGGGAAAGAATTCAAACTACATTATACCAATTAATCAATACTTTAGCCAATGCAATAGTTTTTATCTGGATACTTGTATTCCAAGTTATAAGTACAGCTACTTTGTATAAATACTTTGATTTTTTAAAGAATAATTTTGAAGACTGTTACATATTTGAACCATCTTATCAGCTGTCATTTTTCTTTCTAGAACGATGGTTGAATTTTCTAAGCAGAATAGTTTATTTTACTTTTCTGTTTGTCTATGTGTTTTGGGAAGTTTTTTCAATTAGGGAATATTACTCTAATAATGATGATGGTTTTTGCCTCCACATCATCAATATTTCTATTAATTTCCTAGCCTAATTATGTTGACCAGAAAAATAGTAAAAAAATGGCACTTTAAAATACCTTTCAGCCTCTGCTTGCTCCAATGAGAATGGATGTACCGCCTCCCATCCAGGAACACTGATTTAATATTCATCAACGATGAGTGCACGGTGATCTCAAATAAACTTGTATGAGACTGCATATAACAAATATATTCATAAATAATCCCAAATTGGAAATAGACAATCTCTATCAATGACAGAATGGATAAATTAAACAGTGGCATATTTATAGAATGAAAAACTACACATTAGTACAAAGAACAGCGAACTATCAATACAGACAACTACCTACACGAATCCAAAAAATGTGTATGAAGAAAGCTGACATGCAGGCTATATTGTGTATTGTGTGACCCCATGTTTATAGAATTCAGGTACAGGTAAAAGTAGTCAAGGAGGACAGAGGTTAGAATAATGCTTTTCTGCAGAATGGGGGATTTTATTGACTAAAAGGGATCTCCAGAGACCTTCTGTAATACTAGATATATTCCACATCTTAATATTCTAATCCAGAAGGCAGTAACAAAAGTACATAGTTACAGAATAATATATTTAGCAGTGTATTTGCAACTTGTATATTTAACTGCATCTGTTTAAAAATGGGTAGAATCAATGAACAGTACAAGAATGGAGCAGAGAACTTACACTTTTAGCCAAGAAGCTTGTGATAGATAAAACAAGAAACTAGATAGGCCACATTAAATTAGAGAAAGCAATTTGAGAACATCGATAACTAGCTTTCTTGGTAACTAGGACTGGAGGATCCGAGACTTAGGCATCTGTGAGCCATTTTTCTTAAAATTCATGGAGCATAACAAGGGTGAGAGGAATCCAGAGAGAGACCTATGGCTAAGAGGTAAAGAAGCTGGGAGAGCTTTGAGGGACTCCGTGATTCCGAGGAAGCCTAAATAAAAATTCAGTGCTGCCAAGATAATTAGGACTTACAAGGCCTGCATCATGGTGGGTTGATTCTAAATAATTCAGTTTTTTTTTTCATCTGTAAGATATTTATTTGCAGGGAGTTTTTCCAGGCAGGGAATTAAAGAGCTAAACAAATAGCATCATTTGCAATCTCAAGGTGTTGAAGAGACAAAAATTTGAGTAGACAAACAACCAAATACTAATAGCCCTAGGTATCATCCAAGACTTTCAGGTGGGACCCCTTGAAAGCCACTCCTTGCAAGTATACCAAATGTAGGCAGAATTAAGCCTTGAAACCAATCCAATAATCTTTTGGTTTAATACAGTTTCCTATCAGAGGATTGGATAAACTTTCTCTGGGGTTCATAAAAGCACATCTTCCAGAACTTCCACAATTTTTTATAAATGATGGTTGACTTTAAAAAGTAATTTGCCAACTATGCCAACAATAGGAACTGAAATAAAAAGACAAATGCAGGAGAAATTGATACACGGTTGAAGTTATTAGACAAAGGTGTTAATGTAACTGTGATCAGTATTTTGAGGAAAATAAATTATAAGGTGGATTTTATCAGAGTCCCAGAAAATACAAAAGAATATAAATAACATATAAAGACATATAAAGAACATATAAATAACATATAAAGAATAAAATCCTAGAGTTTAAAAATGAAATAATTAGCATCAATATTGTTTAATGAGTTGTGATATTTGTGTTACTAATGTCAGATGTGAACAATGGGGGAACCTGGATAGAAAGTATATGGGAACCCTCTGTCTTCTCTTAAAATTTCTCTGTAAATCTAAATCTTTTCTAAAATTGAAAGTTTATTTCAAAGAAATATAGCGATTTTAATTATGAGCTTAATTAGTGGGTTAAAAGCAGATTTGAGAGAGACAAAGAAAGGATTCATCAAAAGAACAACAGTGATAGAGAAATTGATATCTGCGTGTAAATGTACACACACATGCAATAGAATATGCATCATATTTTTAGAAAAGAAGATCATGTCATTTGTGATAACATGGGTGAAACTAATGGGCATTGTGTTAAATAGAATAAGCCAGCCACAGGAAAAAGCATGATGTCTCTTAAATGTAGAACCAAAACCAAAAAAAAAAAAATAAAGTTAAATAAACAGAAATAGAATTGAACCACAAATTCTAGAGGGTGTGTTGGGAAGAGAAAGGGAGATGGGCATCAAAGGGTACAAAATTGTATCATGTAGGATGAATAAATCTAGAGATCTAACATATAGCATAAGTATAGTTAACAATATTGTATTATATACTGGAAATTTTCTGATACCAGATTGATTTGTTCTTACCAAACAAATTAAAAAGTTCACTATGGGAGATTATGATGGATACATTGTTGCCTCCCTGTAGTTATTATTTCACTATGTATACATGTATATCAAAATATGTTGCTCATCTTAAATTTATAAAGTACAAAAGGAATGAATTAGTGAAAAATATCCCTGTGGAAGTATGAAAAACAGCTGGATGAAAAAATTCAGAAAATAATATAACATAAAAATGGAAAGAGTGAAAAATCCTACTTTTTATAATTGAAGCCCCAGAGGAAGTGGAGAAAGAATAAAGACCACGAACACTATCTGAAGGAATAGTGAGTAAGAGTTTTCCAAAATTGAAGAAAGGTGTCAAAGGACAGATTCAAAAAGTTCTGCAAAGCAATCCGAACAAACTGATAGAACATGACACCGGGACACTCAGAAGTATCACTAGGGAACATCATATGAGAGAACTCAAAAGTATCCAGGAAGCCAATAAAACTGATGGCTGATTCACGACAGCTATCCAAGAATTCCACACTCAGGAAAACATCCTGTAAAAGTGAAAGCAAGACAACATTTCCAAACAAACGAAATCTTCCCCACCAAACACATTTAGACAGAAGGGAAAGCTTACTGAATAGAAAAATAAAACACAATGAAAAAAGTTAGTATATGTCTATCAACTCTTGTGCCTCTTTCTTAATAAATGTTTGTTGATGTGACAGAATCTCTTCTTGAACAGGTTAGTGTGTTGCATAAAACCTAGAGGACCTTGAAACCTCTGGTGATAGTTTTGGCCCAGGGAACAAAGGTGGCGAGGTTACAAGAGAATTTTATTCAGGATGATAGCATGACCAGACTGATATTTTAGAGAGGTCAGTATGGATGTAGTGTTTTTTAAAAGCTTATAGAGATGATGGGCATTTTTTCATGTTTGTTGATCCCTGTATTTCTTCTTCTGTGAAGTGTCTGTTCAGTTCCTTAGCCCACGTATTGATAGGCTTATTTATTTATATTTTTTGGTGTTAAGATTTTTAAGTTCATATACATGCTGGAGATTAGTGCTCTATTTGAGGTGTGTGGGGTAAAGATTTTCTCCCATTCTGTAGGCTCTCTCTTCACGTTATTGATTGTTTCCTTTGCTGAGAAAAAGTTCAGCCAGAGGAAGGATAAATTGTGCTCCATATTTGTGCAATGTGTCAAAATGCATTCTATTGTCATGTATAACTAGTTAGAACACATTTTAAAAAAAAAAGGCTGATAGGGAGGAGGGGGAACAGTCAGGAGAAGGATCCTGTTACCTGTTACGTGACAGGTGTCTGTGCCCTGGAACTAGGATAGAGTTGGTGGGGAGGGAAAGATTGAGTTGGAATCAAATTATAGTGACAGAATGGAATCTCCCATTGGTGGGTTATTGCATATGAAAAGTTGGCAAGAACAACTTGCCCAGTTGATGAACAATACTGAAGATCTGACTGCATGGAGTTGATTTCATTCTTATGTACATTTTGATAGCTTGCATTTTCAGATTATCAGAATTTTCATGAAAATTTTCTCATGTAATGGCAAGTCCCTTTATTACCTTCTACATTTTGACTGTTTCTGAATCTGATAATTTGTTTTTCTTCATTTCACTTGATTAACATTGTGCTATAGTGTCTATTGGTTAATTTTTGAAGAAATAAGTCTTCCATTTATTTTCCATTTTTATTTCATTTCTGCTTTAAACAAACAGATTCTTGCTTTTCCTTGCTATTTTATTTAGATTCATTTAATTGTACTTTTTGTATGTTTTATGTATTAAATCTTTATTTTCAGTATTCCTTAAAACTTAAAAGCTATTAACTTCCTTCTTTAGTTCATTCTACAATTCTGTATTTATTTTTTTCTAAACTATAAATGATTGCAGCGTTAGCTTATTTCAAGACTTTTTAAAAAGTTGACTTATTTTTTAATTATGCGATAGTTTGATTATTCTTTCGGAATGGTATTAATTTCCAATTATCTTATGAACCTAAAGTAGGTATTATTGATGTTTGATTATAGTTTGTGTTTCCTGCTCCATTCTCTTCATTTAAAATTATGTACATACTATACACATACACATATATATTTCAGATGTCTACATGTTTCATGTTTGATATTTTACATTGTGCATTTGTTTTTTGTTTTTTTGAACTGAGACAATTTATATTAATGAAAATGTACAAATGCTAAGTATATAGATTGAGAAACTTTTATAACATTGACAATACAAATTAGGACATATAATATAACCATTACTCCAGAAGTTTCCTTCTGTCCCTTTAGAATCAATATCCCCCACAAAACCTAATAAAAATGTATACTTCACTAATAAAAAATATTTTATTATGTATATATATAGTCCTTATTTTTGTTTGGCTTCTTTTACTTACAAGAGTGTCCTGATGAAATTCATCTGTTACTAAATGCAGCAATAGTCTATTCTATTTTTTAGTGTCATTGCTACTTAATTGTATGAATATGTCATTCTTTTGTGGCTGAGATACTTGGGCTGTTTCTCAATTTTGCTTTTATGGATACCACTTTTATTTATATTATATACATATTATTTTTATATATTTACTTACTTTGCTTGGGTATAAATCTAGGAGATATAACCATGGAGTGGGCATATATTTTGCTTTAGTGAAAAACCACCCAGACCATGTTCAAAGGGTTCAACATGTTGCCCAGTTTGTGTTCTTTCCAAAAGTGTACGAGAGTTCTAGTTGCTATATGTTTTTGCAAGCATTTAAATTTCCTTTTTCTATTTACTTTCGTTTGTTTTAGTTTCAGTCAGTCACTCAAGTTGATGTGAAATTGGTCGAGTTTCTTCATCAGTAAAGACACTGAGCACAATTCTCACAGACTATTGGTCCTTTGGATAACCTTTTCTGTGAAGGGCCTGTGACCATCTTTTACCTCTTTCTGTTGGGATATCATGGCCACTTCCTCTGTTTTTTTTTTGTTGTTGTTTGTTTGTTTGTTTGTTTGTTTTTGTTATGTGAGATCTTCTTTCTTATTTTCTAATTTATAGATGAAAGTTTAGCAATATCTAATTGGCTATTCAAATCTATTTTTCAGTCTTAAATAAGTAATTGATGTGGCCAAGCTCACCCACACAACTGGACAGAGAGCAGGTCAGCAGAGATTCACCAGAGGAAGGAAACAAGGGCTGTCAAGTTCTCCAAAGGCTCACTACTCTTATCCTTAAGGAGCAGGACTACACTTGCCCAGTAGTTGGAATGAACATATTTTTCTTTCAGAGATTATACTGGTGCTTCATCAATGACTGGAATAAAGAGTAAGGAAACAATTCATATTATCTGGTTTTATTAGTTCCTTCAGTTTAATGTTTCAGAAAAGCAGAAAAATAAAAGGAATGTCTAATGACTGCAATACGACACCACTGTGGAAGATACCTTCATGAACTGACTGGTGGGTCTTCTAAATTTACTGTGTACCCTGAAGTTCCTGGAGGGTGTAAATCAACTCCTCTTTAATTTTCAGGATTTACAAGTATCACTTTGCAGTATCCCACCCCATTTTCATTAGTGGATTGCCAGGCAATGTAGAGGCCAGGGATGGACATTCTGGCCAATAGCCTGCCACTAATCCCACTCCTAACACACTGGCCCTCTGCCTACCCTTATTCCTAGGATGAAGGCTCAAAACCCAGATGTGATTGCACTGATTAAATGTCGAGGGGCCAGACAGTTAGGAGAGCTGCTGCTACAAGAGTCACTTGTGCACTGTAGCTACAATCATTGCTGGAAATGTTACGTTTATGTGGCAGGGATGGCAGCTGCTGATTTTTATAATTGACAAAATTGTTATCCATTTCCCCCTTCTTTTGGTTATTTCAGTATGGCCTGGAAGACAAATCCTATCGTAAATTGAAGACAGATTGAAATATTCCTACTCACAAACAGCCTGGATATAGCTTTTACTCTGAGTAATCAGAGCCAGATCATTGATATAATGTCCTGTTATTACAGATACTCTATCTGTTGTATGATCTAAACAAAGAATTTAAATCTCTGATGATTATTTGGCACCTTTAACATGCATTCTTTGTACTCGAAAGGACAATAAAAAGCAAACCTTGTAATAAAATGATAACTCTGTCTTTGAATAAAACCCAATAACATGTCAAACAGGTGTATTATTCCTCCAAATTAATATATAATGGACATTTTCATGAATATTTACATTGTTTTGCTAATGAGCATATTTGAACGTAAAGTTGTGATCATGTGCAAATCTTCAAGAACAGATAAAAGAAAAGTAACAAGTTTGCAGAGACAAGTCAAAGGGACATCACAATTCTGGGAAGGCAGAGTGGTCCATTATCTTAGTGGGTGATTTTAGGGGGCCTGATTCTTATAGTTATCTGTCTCCCCTCTAGCACAAAGCACTCATTGCCTTACAAAGGAACTCTGATCTTGAAGAGGAAATTGTAGTCAGGAGAATTGAGTTCATTCTTATGTCTTATCTTTGAAATAATTTTAAAGAACATATGTCCTTCAAATAATGCTGTTGGATTTGATGGCACCAACAAGAGGTCAGTAAGTAGATTAATGATTAAAAGAAGAGACAGAAATGTATGAAAGTGGAATCCCAAATCACAGCAATAAATTCCTTCTCTCACAATGCTGAATACAAAAGGAATACTATCAGAGAAACTAAAATAGCAACCCTTGGAAAAGTGCTAAGTTTCACTTTGTATAGTTGTGTGTGTGTGCGTGCATGTGTGTGTTTGTGTTTTTGTGTGTGCATGCTTTGTTTTGCTTTCAGTCTAACAGAGGAATCTTTAAAACTTGCTAGAACATATTTATTGGTTTAAAGTTCTCACCAACAATCAAGTCCAATTCAGAAAGATGTTTGGAGAGTCAAGTTTGTCTGACACTTTTGGCATCCCCATCCATGGGTGACTCATGACCTGTGAGAATCAATGAAACTTTATTGACTACTTTTCTTGCTTGTTTCCTCTGCATGGCTCACACAATACCTCATGCGTACTGGGACCACAACGCTGGCTATGCTTGTTCAAATTGATCTGCTTAAAGATGACTAGCTGCCACTGCACTGAGTTCCTTAAGGGCAAGGACCATTTCTTATTCAGCTGTGTATCTCCAGCATTGAACAGTGTTGTCCAAATGAAGTTCAATACAAATTTTCTAAATAAATCATTTATGAGAGATGAAATTTTAATTTGAGGGTAGATTGTGTTGTCTCATCTCTTCTAGTAATTCACTGAATACCTAATTTTCAATATAGAGTTTTAGAAACATGCTTGATTGGTAGATGAGATCAAGAAAAGCAAGGAGATGAGAATGGAAGTAACATAAGGCCAGTGTTAGGAGAAGAAAGTGCTTTGAGGTCAACATCTAGTAATCTGATTAATATGTACTACCAAATATTCTAGATTCTGAAATTTCCTTGCAAAGATATTTCCACAGTTAGAACAGAGTATTGGACAAGACCATCATCAAAGGAAATACATTCTTGATAGGGGAGATAAGCAACTAACTTCTTTTTTTTCTTTTTAAAAAATTTGTTCTAATTGGTTATACATGACAGCAGAATGCATTTGACATATTGTACACAAATGGAGCATAAATTCTCATTCCTCTAGCTGTGCATGGTGCTGAACCACCCCAGTAGTGTAATCATACATGTATATAGTGTAATAATATCTGTCTGATTCTACTGTCCTTCCCATCCCTATCACTCCACCTCTCCCCTCACTCCCCAACAATTAACTTCTTATCAGTACATAAAAAGGACTTGAGGAACTATGAAGGGGAGAGGGGAGGAGTTAGCCTACAGACACCCCAGCTAGTGTGATCTGAAAAGTGCCTTCCCAAGAGGTGATGTGTGATTGAAGACCTGATAGATGGGAAGGAAGAGAGCACATAAAGGCATGGGAAAAGAGATTCTGAAACTGAGGAAGAGATTTGATATTGTAAGAAGCTTCATATGTTCAAGAGATAGCAGGAAAATGTCATCATGGATGAGTTTGTTGAACAAGAGGTAACATAGGTGGAGATCGAATTGAAGAAGAAAGAAAACAGAGGATTACTCTTCTCTGTTTTCATACTTGGTACTTAGGGATGGTAGTTGTCAAAACATTGAAATACTTGTACATTATTTGACAAGTACTAAACAATACTCTCAAAATTTCTATTTAGCTGGGATACCATGATCTTCCCCATGATTTAGCAAGCAAAGGGTGGGTAAGATTCATAACAAGCAGCATTCAGAATCTTGCTCCAGCACGCTCTATTGTGTAGAGCCTGTCTGATTATTGTTCATCCTGTGTCCAGTGAATAATACCTTGAATATCATTTTTTAAAAAATATTGAGCAATGGAGAGAGATGTATGTAGATCTTATTCAAAGAACTATTGGACATTTTCCAATAAAGACGAACAATGACCTGATTTAAACTTTTAAAGATTTATTTTTGCTACTATGTGGAAGGTGTTTAGTTCTGAAAATAACTAGAAATGGAATCCTAGGAAAAGTCAGGTTATTTACCAGTAAGAAGTGATGGTGATTTAGAGTTGAAGCATTAGAGATAAGAAATAGTTAGATTCAGGATATAATTTATCAGAATTACTATTTATGTGTTAATGTTTTGAAGATAGGAATGGAAAGATAGATAAGAGTCAAGATTGATTTTTAAATTATTAATCTGATAAAATAAGTGTGAATAATTCATTTTACTGAGGTCGAACATACACAGGGGATCTGTAGAAAGTTTTTAGAGGAGTAGGAATTGATAGTTACATTTAATTAGCATACGAATAATACTGCTACCTGCCAGCAACAGAGATCAACACTAAGGTCCCCACTAATATACTAATTAGTACTAATGTACTAATCCAGACAAACTGGTCATCTAAAGGCAAAGCGATTATATGTGCAAGTTTCAAGAGTGAGCAAGACCTTAGCTAGCACCATGTTCAAGGGTTTATGAAAGTCTGATCTGCAGACATAGGATTCCACATCATATCACAACACACTATGAACCAACATTACAGCAAAACTGTCTACTAAAGGGCCCTATCTATAGTGTCAGCCTCTCTTTATCATGTGGTACTCCAAGAAGGTGTCTCGCAAGGGAACACTGAAGCATCTCACTGAATAGAATCACAGCTCCTTATTGGAGGGAATTCTTTTAAGGCATAGATTTCCATCCACCAGGATATAGTCCCTACCTTCAATCTTTATATGATGCTTTCTCGCCAATAAGAAGAATGTGTGGGTTCACTGCTCAATGCTCCTACTTTTTACCTGCACATATTGCCAACTTGGGGAATCTGTGCTTTTGTTTTCACAGTTCTAGACTGAGCTTTTCAGAGTCCTTAATAGGGAACACTTAGGACACAGTATATGAAAAAAGTCTTCTTGTAACCTGGACTTCTAACAGAGCATTTTGGGATCCCTGTGTTCAAGGACTGCAAAGGATAGAAGAGATACCATGATATTGGAGGTATTACTAAATACTGGTCATCAAAAGGAAGGTAGGGCTGCTGTTAAATAATGCAAATAGGGAGAGATATGTTGAGTATTAAAGTGATCCAATTAATTCTTTATACTGTCTTGCCTTGATTATAATGGTTAATTGTGACATCAGCAATCACAACATTTAATTCAGAGAGGAACTAGGTAGCATCAGCAGCTAAATTCCTAACACAAACTGAATTACTCCCTGATAATAAAGAGAATCTATACTTGGTAATGGAGAACAGAAACAATGGACATCTATTGTGATAATCAGAACAACAGTGACTGGGGAGGGGACCACTGCAGCTCGGCTTACTACTCCTTGTCCTCTAGATTTCCCCTAGCAGAAAGGTTTATCAGAAAACCTAAGTAGCTCCTCCCCAGAAAGGTGAAAAACTTGATTGAGCAGTGCAAGGTTTGGACTCTGTAGACCTGGAGAGGCATTGCTCAGCTCTTGTTGTTTCTGCTGCTGGGAATGTGTTTGGCAAATGGTCTTCAAGTGTCAGCTAATTTAGGAATACACTGGGTTGCAGGGACTGACAATAGCCAGCACATACCCTTCTGTAGCAGCCCATATTTCACGTCTGCTAAAGGCAGAAATATAAGGGCATGAACAATTTGGCTCATTGCATGGCACCTCCAAAGGGGCAGTTGAACTCCCTAACTTACCATGGTGTTGGATGAAGACACTGGGGCTCTACAAAAGTTTTATTTCTCCTTCTACCGAATCCTGCATCCCCCTCTCCACTAATGGTGAGTTCAAGGTCACCTACTAATAAACTTACTGAGCAACAAAGTCTGAGTTGGCATCCCAGAGAACTCAAACTGAAGAATTCTAAGAATGGCAACCATGGTACAAAATGTTATTAAATCCAGTCTCGTGGAAGTTATTTCCTCAGGATGCTCTTAGTAGTGCTTCATATGAACCAAACATAGTGACCACGTTTCTTTTAAAAAATCAGAATAAAGAATGTTTTTATGTTTCTGTTTTAATGCTATTGCTGGAATTTATAACCTCTTAATAAAGTTGACATGTAATGACAACTTCCTTACCATTAGATGAAGAAAGATAGAAATGCATGTAAAGAAGAAGGACTATTCCAAAGCACATTCATGTTTTGGAAAGAATTAAAATTGGGAGTGTTAAGCAGCCTGATATGAAATATATGGAACTTATTTGTTTAACTTCTAACTCAATCTGGTATTTTAATATTTTATTTTTTATGTAGCACATTAAACCATAGAAAAAGTGAGCCACATTTTCACATAACTTAAAAAAAGTCGATTTAAGTTTGAAACCAAAAATCATATTCATTTCTTCATCTGAAATTTTCACTTAATTGCATTTTAATAGTATAGCAAAAATCTCCATATGGTGGTAACCACATAATATATTTATGAAATGGCAATTTTCCACATAGAGGATGTGTCAATTCTCTAAGAACAGAGAAATTTCTTAATTACTGTGTCTGCTCCGTATCACGACTTCAGAAATTTCCTTTTTCATTCAAATCTACTGGGACATAGTTTATCCATGCAAGGAAGCAACTCTAAGTATCAACACATATTTGCATACGCAAAGTGGAACTCATGTTTGCAAGCAATATTATTTACATTGATCCTAGCAGTCTCACACAAATCCATTCCTAAAGCAAACTTTCACATATATTTATAGAATTGGAGGTACATGGTAAGAGTTTGTTCTTTAGAGTATCTGCGAAGCCTTATAACAACTCTGGCAAAAGTTATTATACAAAAAAGTGTCCATACACAGAAGTATTTATGCCAATACTTTGGTTAGCATGAAGGTATAAAGATATGTCACATGCATTGCTTAATAAATAAAGAAATGCATAAACATATATTTTTTTTGTATCAAAACTAGGAAATGACTTTCCAACAAGCTTGAATTTGCTCAAATGGATCATGTAAACTCTGTAGGTTCTGAACTCATGTTTCTGGTTTTAAATTTAGAACTATGGAGGTAGAGGAAGGAAAAGGGTCATGATTTTAACAATTTGAGTATGACACAATAATAGACATGGACTATTTGAGCCTCAAGGGTATGAAGAGAGTCTCTGCTAGGTTGTTCCTTCCAACCTATATGTCTGGACACCAGATAGGTACCTTTGTCCAGATATTGGAAAATAAATAGTATTGAGACAAAGTGGAGTCAGTTCTTTCTAAAGGCAATCAAATTTTACAATGAAAGAAAAAAAAATACATCTGCAAGCCTCAGCCAGCAGACCACCATTGAGGACCCCTACAAGTTGACCCAACCTTTTACTTTTCACAAATGAGATTTCTGCACATGGTGATTGCAGAGTCTGTAATATTGACACTGAGTCTTTTCAAGGGCAATCTAAGGGCATCAATGCCTCCTGACACCCAGTGTACAGTTCTTTCTCTCAGAGGTTGATTTTTTTTTTAACTTGAGTAAATATTTCTCTCTTCAACTGTACACTCTTAAATTCCATGCAGAATTTAACAATTATTTTCAGATGCAGCTGTCATGTACTATAGATTCATTACCATCTAAGCCCCTTACAATGATCTTTCCTGGGATATCCAGATTGTGAGGCAAATAAAATACATGATGTCAGAAAGAAATTCTGTGTATTTATCTCTTTGATGAAAAGTAATTTCTGTTGGAGAAATTCTGCTAATGTTCCCATGTGGTGGTATTTTTAGTTTCTAAGTCAGACATGTCAATGCACAAGAAAAGAAAGCAATTTACAAGTCTGCAAAGAAATACAGGCTCTTCCACTTCATTTGTGTTTCATCTTGATTATCAACACATTTGTCATCCCTCTGTAATTTATTCATTATTTTTACCAGAGGAATATGAAGGGGAAAAAGAAGATAAGTGCACTTGTCAAAATGTGAAACAGATGCTCTAACAATGATTGGAGACAATTAATGTTCTCTGGAAGAAGCAACAGGCTGGGTTTGTGTTTAGGTTTCAGATTTTTACAGCAAACAGACTTGGGGAAAATGCAAATGTGAAATAAAGGTTTTATGTTTCAAGCAAAAAGAAAAAGGCAGTATTCTCTGACTACACTGTTGTGCATTTGTTATGATCTGACAGTTTAGATCTTTTGAGCTAAATCCTTAAGAACAATGGGAACGGAATGTAAATGGAGCAACATTGTAGTGATTTGGTGACTTTTCCTTCTGAATCACCAAATCATTCTCTGATGGGATATGGATGGGATAGTGGGCTGCCAAGGAGCATGAAGATTAATGGATCTGTTCAAATCTCAGGTCCTATTGACCACAACAAGCTAGAGGGCCCAGTGTTTCCATTTGCTCTTCTTTGTTCCGGAGTGGAGATGTTCTGATACCATAAGCTTCTGGACTCCAGCAATTCTTTTCTCCACCCGGCTAGCCTCCTGCTCTAGACCTGGATATCCCAATTTCCTCCTCTCTTGACTATCACCTCCCAGCCTTATAGCTCATTTACAATATTGTTTGCTCACCCAGTTTTCTAACCTCAAGAAATTCATTATTTCTGTAATCTCAATTCTCTTCTGCTTTAAGACTCCTGTGAAGATCATTCCACCCCATGCCCAGCGTTGGATTTACTTCAAAGTTATAGCTGCAAATAGCAGACAGGTATGTCCTCAATACTATCAACCAACCCAGGTGTTAGGATGTTAGGCTGTGGGGAAAATAGGCTGTGCCATACATAGTTTGACAGAATTTAGTGTCATTGACATAGTAGTCCAACATGGATCTTCTGGTCAGGTTAGGAGATGAGTCTTTTCCATTGGTGACCCAGAGGCAGAGAATTTCCTCTCTCTTCTAGCTTTGTCACCTCCAATGACTTAGTCATTGACTGCAACCAATTGGAAGAAGAGATGAAGGAAGCGTGAGTTGGGTTCTTCTGTTTCTTCCATGTTATGTTGAAAGCAACACATCTCTCTACACATAAGCCATTAGAAGTAATAGAGCCTCCGTGGGTGGCCACCATCTTTTAAAAGCAATCTGGAGAATGTACTCTAGTTCTGTGGCTCAGAAGAAGAGGGATGTAAAGTATGGTTAAGGCACACAGAAACTAGTTACCAACAATGGGGAAGAAAAAAAATTAGTTACCTGAAAAATAAAAGTGTAATCCAGGTTATTTGACTTTGATGTGAGGTTCTTATTATAATCAGCTTTGATGTTTTTAAAGATCTTCTTTTGAAGAAGTAATCTTTCTGTTTCTTTCTGAATAAATACAATTGTTAGGAACACAAGCACCTCTTTATTTGATTTTCAGAATGAATTTGTAGAGGCCTGGAAAAGTGCTCAGTTGTGATTTTTCAAGATTGTAGATATTTAAGGCGAAAAAAAACCTTTAGTAAAACTATACTGGCACAAGACCACATCTTGGGAGCAATTTGAAGTGTTTATTTAAAAGATTCCCTCATAAAATCTTCCTTTTCTTTCACTCTTTAGTGCAGCAGTTTAATTTTATGGAACTCTATTTGCATTTTTCTTTTGTAAGAAAAAAACACATTTGCCATATTATTGACTATAAAAGTAAGGCATGCCTATAATAGCAAACATGGAAAACACAAAAGAGTATTAAAAATAATCATATTTAACCTTCCTACCTAGGTATAAGAGTTTCAAACAGTTTGTTTATTTCTTGCTGCTATTAACTGAAATATATTATTTCCTGGGTGTTCACAGTTTCGTCATGTTGACTGCTATGTCTTCAAACACTAGCAGAGTTCTAGATACATGAGTTGCTGAAAAATGAACTTTTCATAAAAAATAATATAATTCCACCATTTTTCTCAGCACATTTTATATCAATGGTATTGTTCTGTATTAATAATGTGGTACTCATTTAAATTTTTATCTCAATATCTAGATATTTCTTAAATGATGAAAAGTGTTGGTAAACATCATGTTTAATATTTACATGAGACCTCTCACATGAGTATATTAGGTCCCATTTTTAATCATTTAATCATTTAAATGAGTCTGACAGTTTCCCAGTCCACATCAATGGATTCTTGCTGTCTTCCTAGATGTGCTGTTTTCGTCACTGTACACACACCCCCCATCTTTAGTTACATGCAACGGATCTCTAATCAGTTGTTTGATCAGTCAGGAACTATGAGTTCCAGCCCCTCATTCAGGTAGGTGTGCCCAGAATTCTTGCCAATAGAATATGACTGCTGTCTTGCACCTCTTTCAGGACAAACCTCTTATCCATATGATATCAGTAACCTGGATCCCTACACCTTGAACTGGAATAAGCACTGGATCAAACTTGGATCATTTGTTGTGATCTTGATCCACAAGTGTTCCTGTCTAAAACAGGAAACTGTTTCCAGAAACTGTTTCACTTGATGATTTCAGGTTAGAGTTTACAAGTAAATGGCAATAGACTGGAGATTGATTTGCTCTTGAAAGTCTGTAGCTTGAAAGTGGACTTACCACCTGCTTTGTTAGGGGCAGGTATGCTCTCCAACAATGGCTCTTAAATTATGGTATGCTTCAGAATCACCTGGAAGGCTTACTAAAGCACAGGTTGCTGAGATCAACCTAGAGTTTCTGGTACATAGATGTGGGTGAGTTATGATAACATGTACTTTTAAAATCAGGCCTTTTCTTTGTAGTGCAGTTTGAAATTCACAGAAAAACTGAGAGGAAGGTTCAGTTTTTCCATACACTCCCAGCCCCACAATAACATGCATCTTTAATATGTTCCTAGATAAAGCTGATGTTGCTGGTCCTGAGATTGTGCCTTAAGAACCACTGTTCTTAAGGAACTCACTCATTCTTCCAGAATGACCAAAAAAAAAAAAAAAAAAAAAAAGGAAAAGAAAAAAAATAAAATAATGCCTTCTTGAGTTCATTTCTATGGGTGAATTTTTTAAAAAAACTTGATAACTCCAGTTATTCAAGCTACTTCACTTGTCTTCATTTATCTAAGTAGGTGATAAATACTTTGAGCATGGAGTCTGCTTGCTGCCTTGTGTTCTTTCCCTGAGGCAACTCTGGTGAACATGTGGAGGAACTAACACAGCTGAAACCAAAATGATCGTCATATCTACTGGATCACTGGTCTGTGACAGAGAATGCTTTTCTCCCCTGCTAGCTTGTTTCAAACATCAGATGGTTAGCTTATCGCTGATGCTTCACATTTTAAATGATCCACTTGTCTTGTAGGGCTATTAATCTTCATGTTTTAACAGAGGATTCTAGACATCAAAAAATGGAAGAGAAATCTGACCTCTGAAAACCCACAGCACACTGTGCTTCACACCCGCAGTTTGGACATTTCATTGGCTTTGAGAGTTGAACCGTCTACTTCAGTATATAGGAAGGTATGTTTAGAGATCTATCTCAGATCTGAAAAAGCAGGTACCTGCCAGGTAAGAAGCTAGACTGGTTATCACATGATTTACTGCAGGACTCCTTATAAGACCTTTCTGAACCATGACATCTTCTCATTAAGGGGACTTCATTGACATCCATATTGTCCTCTAGATCAAAGTAAAATGGTTTTGAGATTTGGCAAAAGAAAGGCTATCCCAATCGTTAACACCAGCTGACTGTATAGTGACTTATAATGTCTATAACGTGCTTGTTTCAGTGATGCAAAATAGATATTGGTCATGTTTTCAGTTCAGTCTCCACTCTGTGCAAAAGATGTGTCATAAATAAATTAAATGATTACTGTTTATACAATACCACATGCTTCAAAAGATAAAGTAACTTGTGAAAGGGATTTAAAAATCTTGCACTTTATGATTAAGGCCCACATCTTTTAGGTTGTAGCATTGTCAGGAAAATTGCTATCCTCTACAATATTATGTATAATAATAAGTTCTGTGATCTAGGAGGGCCAAGGTATGACAGAGAACACAGAGTGTTGGCAACTGTGAAACTTATATTGGATAAATACCTCAGAGAAGTAAGTCATGGGTTTCTAATATAGGTCCTTTCATCACACAAGTTTTACTCTGAATCTTCCAGATCTTTATTTTTAATGTAATACCATTTTATATACCTGTCCTAGAAGTGAGACAAAGTCACAGCCATTCTGTATCTCCAGGTCTTAAGAGAATTACCATAGGTCACTATTTTGACCTAGACTGAATATCTTCATAGCTTTGCTTTTAAAAAATTTAAACAGGTCACAGTAGCAGTGACAGCTATTGGCATTTTACATTATCCCTAGAGGTGTCAAAAGACTGCCTGATACAATGGCCTCAGGGAAAGCAGCTGACCCAGGAATCCAGGAAATCAGCTCAATGGCCCAACAAATCTACCTCTCGGTTTTTGTGTAATGACAAATCTCATTAAGAGGGGGACCCTTACAGTGCACCACACCTACTACAATGCTATTTTGTATGTGTGTGTGCATTCTTTGTACTGGGGTGTTGTACCATTAAACTACATCCTGCCCTTTTTAATGTTATTCTGAAACACCAAATTGCCCAGAATGGCCTCAAATTTGTGACCTTCCGGTTTCAGTCTCCCAAGTATCTGGCATCATATACTTGGGATCATTAAGGGGACTTCTTTGACATCCATATTGTCCTCTAGATCAAAGTAAAATGGTTTTGAGATTTGGCAAAGGAAAGGCTATCCCAATCGTTAACACCAGCTGACTGTATAGTGACTTATAATGTCTATAACATGCTTGTCTCAGTGATGCAAAATAGATATTGGTCATGTTTTCAGTTCAGTCTCCACTCTGTGCAAAAGATGTGTCACAAATAAATTAAGTGATTACATTTAATCATTTGGCATGCTCAATAGGAGCATGCCACTGTGCCCACTTTAATAACACTACTTTCAGTCAATATACCAGCCATAATTAATGAATATTTACTTCAAAGGGAATGCATAATAGTTGTATCAGATATTTGATGTCAAATGTTTTGAGTATTTCAGGAGTTCACATCTGCTGAAATTTCTATCACAGCATTCTTAAAGCTTGGTTTGTTCACTCTTAGACGGTTTCAAAACCCCATCATAATAGTAAGAATGATTCCTAATAATATACTTCATTACACAGCACTTGAAGCTGTCCCATCACAAGTAATATACAGCTCACAAGCAAGTATCTGGCAAGTGTAATCTCTTTATTATCACTTGCCAGTTCTCTGGACTTGGGTAAATGACTTAAATCCCTTGAGTTAAATGTTATAATAGATTTTTATTACTGTTTATTTCATGCCACTAAAGTAGTGGTCAAAATTTCTACCTTTATCAAGGTGAATGCATCAAGTCTTCTTAGTAAATATATTAAATTGATATTATTTTATCACTTTTCATCCCCATTTTAGCAATGAGAAGCTGAAACAGAGAGTTCTAGTGATTTGCTCAAGATCACATAGCTAGTTATAGGGCCACGTTCAGATCAGGGTCCACTCTGATTCCTGATCTTAACCACTCAGTTTTCCAGGCAATATTATTCCTATTCACATGTGAACTAAACATGTTGACCTCAGCAAGGTGAAAATTTATTCAATGTCATTAGAAATCTCACCCTCATTTCTAGACTTCTTTCTGTTGTGTTTCTGCATATGTTATTATATTTGCAGAGTGCCATTGACTAATATTGTTTTTATGTCTATATTTACTTTTCCTTATTCCCCACACAACTTCTATAGAAAGATAGGAAATTTACCTGAGTGATAACATGTATATCATTTTAACAGTACTCATCAACTCTCCTTTTTGTAATTTGGTCAAAACTTTTGTTTTGCTAAATTTCTTGAGACTCAAATGCATTTTATTTTTCTCTTGTATGTGTATGAACAGAAAGCCAGAAAAATATATTTAGCTATTCTAGCACTGGAATACATGCAGAACATATTTTACTTAAATCTCACAATAATTCACTGTGTTTGCTATCACAGTACAATTTCATAGGCTATAATCCTGATGTTTTAAAAAAATTCTCCAAAGTTATTGTATGTAAGATGGAGAATAGGTCAAATTTGAATACTGGTTTATGAAAAGCCAAGGCCCAGATTCAGCCACAAGTAGTAAAGAGAAAAGTCTTGGCTTTCTATCTGGGTCCCATCTGAACAATGTGTACTTGTGTGAGTTAGTCGGGTTCTCTGCCTTAGGATGAATATGTACTAATATATGAATATTTTCACAATTTGAGTAGTATTAGTAAGGATGAATAAATAATTAGCCATGCATTATGGTAGCTGTAAAGTGTTTGGAGACATCAACAACTGAGGGCTACTTACTGGCTATTAAGAGCATCATTAGCAAAGAACACTAAACATTTGACAAAAATGAAGATATCCATATCATCGCTGCAGAGAACTTTTAAGAATTCTTGCAGAAAAGTTCAAGTCCTTGAATAACTTTTGAAATAAAAAACATTCCACATAGACAAATATTAATCTAAACATCATTTTCTTCCAGAAATACTCTACATTACAACATTTATAGTGTTAAACTTCAATTATTTTTGACCAATACTTACTAGTTTTAAGTTAGTATTTTAAAATGATTCTTAAAACTAGCACATCCCCATATAAGATTAGTCTGTGTCACAGGAAAATTACGAATCAAGAGAGAAAGGATTGTAATATTTAAAAACATAGACATTGCTTCGGCCTTAGGAGAAAGGAAACAAAATAGAGTGATATTTTTGTCCGTGGTCTGGTGTGTTTTGTTTGGTTTGGAGTGGATTTCACTTCTGACGTGAACTTGGTTTTAACCTTTGGACTTCCTTCCCTTTTAGTTTCTTATTTAATTACCAGCCTGCAATCCTCTGGGCTTCATCCTCAGTCTCTGCAGCACCTCTCTCTCTTGACCCCACCAGCAGACTCTGAGCTCCACTCTCTGACCTTGACCCAAGGTTGGAGGGATTAGTGAAGGAGCCCCGTGCACTGGGACTCAACATCTGTGGGTCCAGCTCTGCCTGTGCCACCTTCTTTCTGAGCTCTTTGCTACTGGGTCTATCTGAGTCCGTTTTGGCATTATTCTCTCTTTACTCGGGTCCCTCATTTTAAGTGGTCTCATGTGAGGAAAAGTTTCTCAAACTTCATTTATTTCAGTGATGTTTTTGTGATTGTTGGTCTTCAAGTTGCATTTGTATGGTTACTTACATATTACGCTATTTTAAATTAAGTAAAATTATTCTATTTTTTACTAAGTTTTCTAACTCAAATTGTTTTAAAAGCAAACCTGATATCACTAAGCTGTATGGGAAATTAATATACTTTGTTTAAAAGAGTAACCTCACAAATAAATTCAATGAAGACAAAAATCACATGCTCAAAATCTCTTCAGATATTTTCACTCTTTTGAGTTTAGTCTCTGCTTGAAGAAAATGAAAATTGGCCCAAGTGGAGTGATATTACTGGACACAATGGCAATAAACTAGGGTCCTCTCTTATCTGCAATCAGAATGAATAAAGAAAATAAAGGTGACGAAGTTAGAGAGCAGTGCAGAACTTCCCAACCTTCCAATTTCCAATGCAATTTTATAATCAGCAATAAACACTAAATCTAATAATCACTAATAACTAAATAGAGAAAGGGGCATAACTCACTGCAACAATTATCCCAAGCTAATGATCCAGGGCAAATGCAGAAGACACTGGAAGAGGGTGAAAAGATTCTGGCTCCTTTTCTACCCTGTTGTCCATAAGCCCTAGCGAGGGAATCACAATGCTACTTCCTAACATGAATAAAAAAAATACATATTTAAAGAATTGCTCTACTTTTAAGAACTATTCTTGTTTTATGATTATGTACTATATAATTTTATGTACGGTGTTCGTGGTGAGCTTTTTAGCATTTCTTTTCTTGCCTTTTTTTCTTTTTTGCAATGGTACTACATAAAACACAAAATATAAAAATTATTAAGGTAAGTCCAGGTCATAAGGAAGGTTATGTACCGAACATCTCTGTGATTAACTGAAAAGTCTTTATGCTCCGAAATGCTTGCCTATGTGGTCTCTGAAGTTCATTTTAATTTATATACCCTAAACTGTGTTCAGTTTCAGTTATGAAATTCTTTAATAAAAAGAGTTGCCAAAACTTTACACGATTAAAAAGGAAGTCCTTCCAAGCTGAAATTTTACAAAGCACATCTTATAGCTGATGATATATTAAATAAAAGGTTACTTTAATAATAATTTTTTTTGCCAGCACAGCTTCAATGCCATATAAATGTTTCCTATTCAATTACCTGCTCACATTTTTCATCTTCACTGATTTTGCAATGATCAGAATATTTCTCTTAAACCCCACTACATTAATCCATCAAAGTGCTTTTTTCATTAGGTGATGAAGTTTCCCACCCAGATTATTGCCAAGGAGGATGATGACATTTCCTATTATTCCTCCTCTAGACTGCTACTTGTAAGGATATTTTTATTCCTCTAACTTCCCATTATACCTAAAGCATACGGGTTCACTGTGCAGAAGGGAAAACTGGAAATCACCCAGAACAGACTCCTCGAATTCTTCAAAGGAACCTTCTCTCCATAATCTTAATCCCTTGTAGATTTACTGACTAAATCATATTTCTGTTCATTAATGACTTGATGGAGTTTGTCAGTGAAATGTTCACTTAATGCAGAGTTAAGCTCAAAAAACAAATCCAAAGAAAATATGCACATTGTAGCAGATATTAGAACATCAAACAAAGAAGATATCAAAAGCTTCTTTAGGAGAGTTGGTAACTAAAAGATAAAATCCCTTCAAAGACTAAACTACTCAAAAAGACGTCCCCTCATACTTAATAGGCAGAGAACACTCAGTTCAGTGATCAACTTTCATGTTGTTTCTTCTTTTGTTAATTAGGTTATCCAACTACTTGGATGACATAGAATTAACTGGTTTTCCAGGATCAAACCAGTATCCTAAGGTTTCATCCAAAGAAGGAATTGTAAACAATGGCAGTAAACTGGGTTGGTACTTGGAGCAATCAATGAATCTCTTTTGTGTTGAAGTAAAAATAAAGGTATCTCTTGTCTCCCCAAGAGCATTTCCTTCTGCTTTCCTTCTGGGGATCCTGAATTTATACTTTTAAAATATATTGTTGAAAGTTTATACAATTAGAAATTTTCATGAAATGTGCAAGTACCTGATTTAGTTAGGGGCTAGGTCAGGTTAAACCAGCCTATTGTTTTGAAATAACAAGCAGGGTGGGAGAATAGGACTATGGAAGACCTGAAACAATGCATCATCTAAAATCTACACTATAGTGCTGTGTAGCCATGTCTGTCTTGGTCAACTGCAGATTACATATGCAAAAGTGGTCCATAAGATTGTAATGGAGAAGAAAAATCCTGACCTCCTAGTGAAGTTATAGCTGTTGTTAACACTCAGCACAACACATTGCTCTTGTGTTTGTTAGTGATGCTGGTATTAACATACCTACTGAATTGCCAGTGTTATAGAAGTATAGCATATACAGTTACATGCAGTATGTGATGCCTAATAATGTTACTGGTTTATGTATTTACCATACTATATTTTTCACTTTTTTTGAAATTGACAGTAATACTATTAGATGAAAAAGAAAAGCTAACTGTGAAATAGAATGCATGTGGCAGCAGAAGCAGCCTCTCATATATAATGTTTCTCATGTTTTTTGATGTCATCAAGAGGTCATATGGATGAAAATAAAAAGGGTTTTGGATCTAGAGCAATTTTTGGTACAATGTAGGTGCTGAATAAAGATTTGTTGAAGCAATGTTTATATTTTCCAGTCCCCTTCTTTAAAAGAATATGACAAAGCAATGACATTAGTCAGTAGCTACAACTTCTTGATAATTTTTACCATAAAAAACATACAAAAATAAGCATAGTTGTATAAAAATACAGTCTCTGTTTGCAAAAAAGAAGCGGAATGATTATAACAATGTTATAAAGGAAACAAACAGTATTCTGTAAAAGGTATAAGAAGAACAATTTAATTGCATTGAAATTTTAGAGTTTGCTTGAGAATTCAGATTTAAGAATTGGGGTTCCACCAGGACACAGAGACCTAGCACGCCAGCTACAGAGGAACAAGAAGAGAAACTTTAATAACGTATTTGTAGAAATAAGACAAGGAAATCAATTTTGATTGGTTAGAGTGGAAAGTTTCTAGTTGGATGTTAGTTCCTGATTGGTTTCTGTTTTAGTCAGCTTTTTCCTGGCTATGACCAAAAGAACTGAGAAGAACAATTGGAGTAGGAAAAATTTATTTTGTACTTGGATTCAGAGATCTCAGTTCATTGATGGCCGATTTCATTCCTTAGGGCCCAAGGTAAAGCAGAACAATATGGCAGAACAGTGTGGTGGAGCAAGGCAGCTCAGAGCATTATACTAGGAAGCAGGGAAAGAGAGCGCTGCTAAACAAGGACAAAGCATAGTCTCCAAGGCATGCCCCCAGGGACCTACCTCTTCCAGGCACTCCCTACCTGCCTATGGTCACTACTCAGCTAATCTCTATCAGGGGATTAATGCAATGATTATGTTAAGGAGCTCATACCCAATCATATCATTCCAATCATTTTACCTCTAAACCTTCTTGCATTGTTTTACACATGAGCATTTGGAGGGACACCAACTATTTAAACCATAACAGTGCCTTTTCTAGTTATAAGTAACTGTTTACATTGGGTTTTGGTTTGTTCAAATAGGAAATAGAAATTTGAAGTGCCTGAGGTATCCCAGTCTGGTGGCCTTACAACTATCTTTTTTAAAAAAAACAAAACAAAACAAACCAACAAACAAAAAACACAGGAAGGTGAAGGCTGGAATTAACCATAGGGGGAATCTCAGTAAATGTGTAATAGACTTTATCATCTCTAAATATAAGGATTGTAGAGTGCCTTACAGTTGCCATTTGGTAAGACTACTTGCTCAACTGTTCTTTTGTTTTTAATATGGCTTTAAGCTGATAGAATATAGTACATCAACATTTATTGCAATGCCTCTCCTAATACAGAGAAATTATACCTTCTCATCCATACCACACATTCATACAAAGGGCCTTGACATCTCATTCATCACTGTTTCACTAATGCTTAAAAATTTTTCTGACACATTGAAATTAATAACAACATTGGTTATTATGATTGTGCACTTTGATAAATTATATCCCAAAAGAAACAAACCTCTTTAGGAAGAATCCAATAAATTAATTGTGCAACATTCATCAGGAAACTATGAACTTTAATAGTCCTTAAAATATCTTTGTTATAAAGATAGATCTTGAACATTGAGGAATTAAAGAGGTATTAAGTGTAGTTAGTTAGATTTGACTTGACTTTTAGTTGTTCACCTTGAGGCAAAATACTTCCAAGTGAAAACTGAACATCTGTTTCCTTGGTCAACTTTTGGATGGATGAATTAAATAGTTATTTTCTTTTCCTCAATTTTTATTGCTGATTCTATATTCTGGACAAAAATCCTAAAATTCCCAACTGGAGTTTTACAGGAAGGCTTAATATTATAATCCCTCAGTTTGTAAAGTTCACCAGTTGAGGAATTTGAATAAAGTTTTGATAGAAAAGCATCAGGGAGCGCAAAACAAGGAAGGAAATGACTTTACTCCTTCTAATAAAACTTCAACTTCATTTTTAAAAGCAGGTATTAAAAATGGCAGATACAGGGATGTCACACAAACTTTCAAAGAAAATCAAGCAGTATGTTTGTTGTAGATCAGATTCAGAGAAAGGATGTGTATCTGAATTTACAGGGGGGTTTATTAAGGGAAGATTCCAGAAAGTACAAGAAGAGAGGAAAGAAAGATTGGGCAGAGGGGGTTAGGGGTGGGGGGTGAGGAATAATGATGTTGAAATAGAGACCTGAGCCTCCACAGGGAGCTAGAACCTGTCATGATTCTTCAAATGCCTGCTCCCCTTTGAGGCCAAAGTTCCAGACCCTTATGATGCTGCATCAATCAGTCACTAGCTTCAGACTATGCCTGTGAAGAGTTATGATCTGGGTTCTGGTTGAAGATCACCCCTGGAGATGGACTCCACTGAGAACCACCAGCCCTTACTCTCATGAGCTAAGGGAATAAAGAACTCAGTGCTGGCAAAGGATCTAGCCAGCTTCCACAGTGGAGAATTTCATATTACTGGAAAATGTAAGCTCTTGAGACAGATGATTTCATCTCTTCAGTTTACCACCAAAATTTCTTTAAAATAGCATGTCACTTACAAATGTGCAGAACACATTCATTGCAATAATAAACATGTAAGTTATTCCTAGGTTCTTCTTTAAAATCAATAAATACAATCTGCCATTTAAATAACATGCAAATAGTCTCCATTGGTTACTTGGTTGAGGTTTTGTAATCTTCTTTCTACAGTGATTGACTTGTTCTCAGTACGAACAACCTCATGGCAATGGATGCCCTAGCAGGCCTCTCAGAAGGGACAGAAAGGGATCAACTAAAGAGACAATCGGGTTTTCTTTAGGCTAGAATTTGCATCACAATGCCCTGAGTCAATGCCTGGTTTCAAAACTTTGGCTCAATAAAAAAATATCTGTGTGACCAATAGCAAGTTTCTCACTCTCTCAGTCTTTTTCTTAACTACAAAATTGGAATGTTAATAGGAACCTTGCAGACTTGTGATTTTTCAATTAAATTAGTCCACAGCACTAAAAGAATATTTGGGAAATTTAAAAAATAATTACATCAAAGTGAGACATTCCTTATATGCAAAGTACAGAAAGTAGACCTCATAAAGCAAAAGTTTGTGGGTGGTATATTTTTTAACTTTGCAGAGCTTAAATTTACAAAATAAAAAATATTTGCAACATTGGAAAGAAGGCTAATATTTTAAATATATCAAAGCATTTTATGAAACACCAAGGACAGAGCCAAGAGCCAATTAAAACATGGAAAAAAGGATATACAGATATAGTTCCAAGGACACAAAAGTGAATATGAACATATGGGAAAAGTGTTCAAACTCATTCATAATTTAAAAACTAAGACAATAATGCAATACATCATTTCAGTTCCCAAAAGCAAATCTAAAATAGAAATGGAGGGAGTTATAGAATGAATATCTCAATGCTACATCCCAACTACCTGGATCTCTGTTTAGCACATAGTAAACATCCAATTTGTTGAATGAATGCATACGTAAATATTACATAGGGAGTTTCCAGCCTTTGATATTTCTAGTCCAAAATCTTCTCTTGAGTTCTGAATTTGTATTTCAACTTTGCTTCTGGAACCTCTATTTAAATGTCTTACAGCTGCCTCATATGTAGCACATCCAAAGCTTGGGTACTTAGTCAGCTCTCTTCTAAAATCTGCTCCTCTAAGCTCTTAGTAAAAGCTACTATAAACTATTAATAGCACAAGCCAGAAATTGATCCTTTTAAGTTTATCACTAATGTTATTGACATTAATTTTGCACAGAGGAATGTTTCTGAAGTGCAATTGTCATCACATGACTCCTTAGTTGAAAACTCATTAATGATCCCCCATGACCTGCAGGATGAAGCCTCCACTGTTGTCCATGACCCATTAAGTGCTCCATGTGTGATCTCCATGCTCACTCCAGCCTTAATTATGGACAGTCCTACAAACATCAGATTGGTTTTATTGTACATGTTACACTTTATTTTGTGCTATTTTGCTTTTAAACACTCTTTTTTTTTTTAAATAAACTTCCTTTTCTCCTTCATATCTCCTAGAAAATTACCCTTTCATTCCTTAATTACAACATAGATTGCATGTCTCTTGAGAATCTATTGGTCAGACCAGTGTTAACAGTTTGGATTTTAAAAGTCCTCCAAAGCTCATGCATTGGAAGCATGATTCCCAAGACAACAAGGTGCAGAGAAGTGGCTTTTAGGCAATAATTAGGGCTCTGACTTCGTCAGTGGGTTGGTCTACTTGCTGGATTCATTCATTAATAACTGAAAGAACTTGGGGCCTAGTTGGAGGAAGTAGGTTCCTGGGGATGTACCCTGGAATGTTCTTGACCTTAGGTCTAGAGCAATGGAGTCAGTGGACCATAAACTGAACCTCTGAAACCATGAGTCCAAAATAAACTTTTCCTCCTTTAAATTGTTTCTGTTAGGCATTTTAGTCACAGAATTGAAAAACTGACTAACACAACCAGATATGCATATATTTCCAAATGGACTACACATATAAAACACTGAGGTGAAAGGAAAAAGTATGATTTGGCTAAACCCCAGAATTAAAGAGCAACAAAGTTTTCTCTAACAACATACTGTCCAGGAGAAGAAGTAATAACCATATGAAAACAGGCTTCCTATTGTGTTTAATTTCCTATTCCCCCAGAAAGAAAAGTTGTCATTGCTTTTACAACTTTCTGATGTTAAATGAATTTTTGGTAAGAGTTGCTTCAAATCAGCTTTCCGTAGTCTATGTAGGTTGAAATGTTTATTTCAAAGTACATTTTGATGAAAGTTAAATATGGCAAGTCAGTGTTTGTTCAAATCTTTTTCTCTGACCTCTGTAAATCTGCTTTGAAGAAGAAAAATATAATAGGCAAGTTACAACAACTGCAGAGTGTCAGTATCACACAGTTGAATATATGTGCAAATTTTACTTGGTTTATTTCATCCTAGAGGAGCAGAAAATGCTTCATCATGAGCAGAAATTATTTCATAAGAGATCATTCATCACTTATATAATACAGGCCCTTTCAGAGCAAACAAGCACATTATTACTTAAAACTGAAAGGCAACTTCTGAAAGGTCTAAAACTGAAGGTCATCTTTGCCTTTCTCATTTTCTAGGACTTTTCAAAAGCACCAGAGTTCTGGGCATCATTCTTTCCTATTGTGTATGCACAAATTAAGTCAAAAAGCTAAGGATTTCACCTGCCACATGAATTTTACAGTCTAAAATAATATTAATAAAGAGACAGCTTCTTCTCATTATGTTTTCTGCAAATGACCAAGTAGATCTAGGCTGATTATTTAATATGCATGCCTAGTAATTGCATGGTTTTAGGAACTATCTAAAATAGAGGTCAGGAAACTATTATATGTGGACTGAAGTTAGCCATCTACCTCTTTTTATCTGACCCCCCCACATTAAGAATGGTTTACATGTTTCTGTTAGAGAGTATTTCATGGCACATAAGATAAATGATATTCAAGTTCCAGTGTCCATAAATAAAGCTTTATCAAAATATAGCTATACTCATTCACTTATATATTGTCTATAGCTGCTTTTGCACAAGAATGGCCAAATTAAGTACTGCACTTATGAAAAAGACTGTGTGGTTCAGAAAACCTAAAATATTTACTATTCTCTACAAAAAAAGTTTGCTGACTTCTGATTTAAAGCAAACTGAAAGAACATTTTCCATTAAGAAAAAAAAAGTCCAATACGGAAATACTTTCCCTAAGACCAGTGTAGTGTGG
This sequence comes from Glaucomys volans, assembly GCA_020662805.1. Lineage (NCBI taxonomy): Eukaryota > Metazoa > Chordata > Mammalia > Rodentia > Sciuridae > Glaucomys > Glaucomys volans. The sequence goes on from JAJEJO010005711.1 coordinate 1,110,111, forward strand.
ATGGCACTATCCTCCAAATAATATGATTAAGAATGCATTTTTCATAACTATCCCTTTCTGAGACTTAACAATACTAACCTGATAATTACTTTCTCACATTTTAACTTCTGAATGCCCTGAGAAAAATAAAAAGGGAGAGGACATGAAAGCAAATAAAACTTTATTGATTACATCTGAAATGATTTGTAGAAGAAATACATACATCATATTATCTAACAATACTAAAAATTCAACATCTTTCAGCTGGTTATATTTTGCTTTTGGTTTACAACCTGTACAGATTTAGCACAAATGAGATCTATGACAGCAACCACAAGAAATTCTCTCATAAGGGAAAGTGTGGCGTATTGCACATGAGTAATGTATAGGATTTTATAACTTTTTGTATAGAATGACACAGGAAGAGGTTTCAGCAAAATCAAATGCAATAACACAAATGCATCGGCATCTGAACAAACTTCAAAGCCCATTACTTCTGTTCCAGGATGTGACTTAAACATCTTCATCCATCACTGAAACCTATAGACTCCCAGAGTTAATTTAGACTTGCTGACAGCTGTGTGGGAGGAATGGCGTCAAAAATACAGCCATACGCTTTGCACCTCTTAGTTAAATGTCACTCACGGTTTCCAACACAAGCCTTTTATTGACTGAGATTTCACCTCCGAGGTGAAGTTTGGCAGCCCAGAATGCCTGGTTGTTTTCGATTGGTTATTTGTTGGATGCACAGTCAAATAAATGCCAAATAAATCAAGAGGATTCCATGCTTTTGAATTTTCAGGGTGCAAAAAAAACTTTGCCTTTGAAAGGACAGCAAATTTAACTTCATATTGCAAGAACCACATCTGTTTCATTAAAAGCACCATTTTTCAAATGGTTCCTATGTAGAAGATTAAACAAACAAAAAATACATATAATGAATCCTGGCCAACACTCTGACAACGTTTTTCCTTAGGGATTTAGAACAAAATTGTAGCCATTAGTTCATAATGTGAATTGATGCCCCAGGATACTTTTAGGGAAGAAAAATCTTAAAACAAGTGAGATATTATATTTGTCTAAAAAAGCTACAGGCAAAGCATGTTATCAATTGTGACAAACTGTGATGTAACTTTTAAGTAAATGACTCTCAATTTCAAGTTCTAACACTTCTTGCTTTCGTATATTCTGCAAACTGGAGGTAACATTGTCCTTCATCAAGTAAACATAATGAAAACACCCATATCATACTCTTGAGAGAAAGAAATGAGAGTATAATAATCTTTATAAGGCGTAGAGTGCATATAGTTAATTTATTTTTATGGAGACAGATAAAAATTTTCTATATTATATGAAGTAGACTACCAATACATCAGGCATGCATCCAATTTTTTAAAGTTTTATTTTAATTGACAAATAATAATTATGCATATTTATGGAGTACAATTTGAAGTTTTAATATATGTATCCATTGTGTGATGATCAAACCAGTCTAATTAGCATAATTTATTTTTATTTTGTTATTTAATATGCCTTGTTATTTCTTACTAAGAAGCAGGTCCTAGAAACCGATGGTTTTTATTTTACTGCTATAGGTATTGAAGGTCAGTTTATTGCACTATTAGGCTGCATTCTACATTTGTTCTTCTCAAGTTTTGTGCCAACACCTCTCATTGTAGTGGAGAATTCAGAGGCTATTTCTGAGGTTTATTTTAACCAGAGGTTTAAATGCAAGATGTTTGATACCGATGCCTATTCTCTGAACAGCTAGAGCATTTAGAAGTATCAGGCTTTATCTACTGAGAAAGAAAAATAATACTGTTTGCTCCATAAATGGAAGCCAGGTGTCCTTTATTAGCCAGAGGACAGGATTAACAGAAGATTTGGGTGGAATTCTTCATAGTGGTTGATGTTACACTTTGAATATAATTCTGGGTATTGATTTTAGACACAATTTTGACTTTGTAATGCTGTAAAAAATGATGTAATGCTTTGTAATGCTGTAAAAAATACAGCATCACCCAGAAGTAAGTAAAATATCTACTCTTGCATTAAAGTTCTAAGTTCAATATAATAGAATAAAGATGAAGGGGAGGCGAAGGAGGGAAACTTGGTTACTTCCTTTTCCACAAGCTCTGCTATCTGGAAGTACCTGCTTTTCTTATATTTTCATTTATTCCTATAAGTTTGGAGCTGTGTGTATTTTTTTCAACACCAGATTTAGCTGGTAAGTTGGTCAACCAACCTTGTTGAAATAGAAGTGAGAGACAGACCACGCATTGAAAGAAATTTTTTAAAAAGGTGTCCTTGGAATGAGTAAAGGTGATTGTCCCCTGATGTGAGTGGAAGGAACTGGTGGGAGCCCCTGCTTAGGGTGGAGAGCAGGCGCACAGATTGGTGAAAACTCAAGTGGGTTCTTGCCTTTCTCATCTTGGGTGACTATCTTCTGACCCACATCTCCAACAACTCAGGCCACTTTATGTCTTAATCAAGAGAAGCTTCAAATGCAAGATAAGATTATTCGGTTATCTGAATAATTGTGAATACTACTTAGGTAAAATGGTGATCCTATACATTTATAGACAAATTTTCACTTCATATGTGTATACCAATAAAAAAATTTTGCAAAGAAATCCACTTTAAAACACGTTTGGTGAAACATTTCAAATAAATTCAGAAGGCTGTTACAAGTCATAGAAATAAGGATCATGACATAATTTAAGAAAGTTTATTGCTGTTCAAAAGTAAAGAATAGAATGGAAGGGAAACCATGTCACCATAAATACATCCAGTTCTAAGTCTTTTTCTAAGACAATTATTAATTTTAGACTGAGGAAGAAGGTGGGGAAAGGAGTTGGAAGGTAAGCTACCATACCAAATTAGGAGGACAGAAGTCATTGATGAATGTAAGAAGCTGGGCTAGTAGACACCAGAGTGAATGTTAATATAAACAGCACAGTAGCATAAAAACGAAAATACAAAATAAAGTTTTTGCATTTGCAAAAATAGTCATGCAAGCAAATAAAGTAAAAGAGAAAAGAACATATCAAAATCAAAATAAAGGTTGACATTATGAAAGAAGATAACAAAGAATTTCTATTATGTAACTAGAAAACAGTGAAATTTCACATTAGCCAAAAAAACCAAAAAGAACAAAAACAAACAAAACTAAACAAAAAAGACACATCCAGGAGCTTCAATCTAAATTAAAATAAAAATCTAAGAAATCTTCAATATAAAAAGCACAGTCAAATATGATGAACAACAACTTTATACCAGGCAACTGTGGGAAGGAAAGGAGAAAAGGAATTGCAAGATGGAAGGAAGTGGGGAAAAAAGAAAGAAAAGATGTAGGAAGGGAAAAAGGAAGAAGCAAATGTTAACATCAGGCAAAACGGAATGTGGCAGACGGCAGACAGAAGGCAATGTGTTGCTAAATGAAAATTACAGTGAGAAGATATAATCCTCCCTATATACACAAACTCGAAATGTAACACCAAATGGACAGCAACCATAATCAAAGAGAAATAAACACTCAATAGTTGACTCTAGACATTCTAGAACTTTCCTCTAAGGAAGTGATTAGACGATGCAGAAAATCTGAATCATAGTGTAAATAACCTGATAAAGATCAGACATTTATTAAAATAGCTTTAAAACAATTCAAATAAAGGCTATTCTGCATAAGTGGACATTTCCTTCATGTACTTAGGTGAAACAATTCATTGGAAATATTTTAGTTTTCACCAAATTAATTTAAATTTAATACAATCATAAAAACAAATGAAGGCCAATCAAGTAAGAACAGGCTGTCATCCACCATCACTTTTGCTGTGGCAGAGATTAACAGACAGGCAGAGGAGAGGAAAAGTTTTATAGCAGAGAAAAAGGGAAGGCCAGAGGTGTGCTCTGATGGAAGATCCTGGCTGCTGCGGGGCTGAGTTACAGGTATTTTTTGCCTTCTTCGATTATGTTAGAGATAGTGGCCTGACTTCCCTTGAGGCTGGCTTAGTGCATCCTGGATTTCTCAGGTGAACATAGAAGACCAAAGATTGTTTACCCGAGGCTGATGACTGCAGATTATGTCAGAGTTCAATTTTTATATATGATTTGCACATTTGTCTATTTATAAAATTCGTCATTCAAAATAAAAATAACTGATTCAAATGAATTTGGGGGAAGATCTTAACAAATTCACGCAAACGCTTTTATTGAATCATTGAATACCATAGAAAAATTATTTGATTTTAAAAATGAGCAAAAACATGAGACTTGTGATACAACACATTCTCAAAGTCATATTAATAAAAACAACTTATTAACAGAGCAGTAGACTTAGCAAATGAAGTAGGATAGATATTTCAGGAATAGTTCCATGTTCAGGACCCTAATACTCTATGAATGAAGCAATGTCATAAATAGTTGGTAGAGGACATAGTGCCCATCAAGCAGCATGGGGGACAGTTTTATTAGGAGAAAATGAAGCCAAACCTTTATCTATGAGCATGGAAATGTCAAAGATAAGCCTGCAAATATAATAGAAAAACAAAACAGAAAATGCATTTTAAAACAAAACTACATAAATACAAGTCATCAAGTGAGTAGAGAAATCGGGTACCAAAATCAATCATCTCTCTTTAGCATAAAAAAGGCCAATTTTAATAAATAAATGTGAGTTTTAGAAACAATTATTGGAATCTTGATTCTATAAAAGCATTCATTAATAAAAATCTAAAATGTACCAGGTTATTACAAAGAATATTTTAAGAATGCAAATAGCATATTGAGCAAGGAAATTGAAGAGGCAATTTATAGATGAAAATACCAAAAGGCAAGTGCTATGATCTGAATGCGTTACCAGGAAATTCATAGTTTGAAACTTAATCACCAAAGTCAGTATTAAGAGGTGGGACCTTCAGGAGGTAATTAAGTGATGAGGGTAAAATTCTCATTAATAGGATTTCTGCCCTTATCAAAGAGACTGGGGGGTAAGGCTTTATCCTCTGCCATGTGAGGAAGCAGCAGCAAAACCATCTTTCAAGCTAAGAGAGCAAGCCTTCACCAGACACTGAATCTGCTGGCATCTTGACCTTGGACTTCCCAAATTCCAGAACTGTGAGAAATAGATTTCTCTTATTTACGAAATGCCCTGTCTAAAAGTATTTTGCTCTAGTAGCCTAAAGGTACTAACATCACAAAGAAGCATGCCAATAGAAAGAGAAATTATAACAATACAATGCGACCCTGACCCAGCAGGTTAGGAAAGTTGTGTATATTATGGAGTATTGGTATATGGGCAGTTTGGGCCTATGGAACCCTCCTGTACAACTGATGTAAATGCAAGCTGGTACAGACATTTTGAAAAGCAATCTGGCAGTTCTTAGATGAAATGAGTGTGTGTTTGTGTGTGTGTGTGCGTGTGTGTGTACCTCTGATCTAATAATCTCCCTTCTTGAAATATATTCCAGAGGAAGCTTATACAGGAACACACCAATAGAAAATGTTTGTTTGAGGCTGGAGATATAGCTCAGTTGGTAGAGTGTTTGCCTCGCAAGCACAAGACCCTGGGTTCAATCCCCAGCACCACAAAAAATAAGTAAAATAAAAAAATAAAAAAAAGTTTGCACAGTGTCATTTGAAAGCTAAGAGTTGGAGGTCATGCAGATGGTCATCACACAGTGAAACTATAAGTTAAAAGATGATGAGTATTCACTGTGGAACATATATAACAGTAGAAGGAACATACTAAATGTGCACATAGCAACATGGTAAACGCAAACTGCTGAGTGAAAAGAGTATTACATTTATAGAAGAAAGTTTTATGAATTGCATATTTATAAAATGCACTTTTATGCACATTTTATAAGAATGTATAGAAGTAAAATCAAGGCCACCAAACATAGCAGTAAAAGTGTTTTCTCTCCTAAGCAATTTAGGAATGAAATGTACATTTGGCACAATTGCACCTGTTTTATTTAAATATTCTCTGTTGATGCTTGCCTGCAGCAGTTAATCTTTAATTCCAACAAATATCTAAGAATTGTTTGGGTGTGATACCATACAGGGTGCCAAGAATAAGACTAAGAAAAATTATGTTCTAATTTCTTGAGAAACTCATAGATACAAGCACGTTTCACATGCAATAATTAGAATTAAAAATATAAATATAAAAAAACACAAGCAAGGAATTCTTATTACCAAGTGAGAAGAGGTGGGTAGACAGATAAAATAGTATGTACAAAACAGCAGTTGGGGAGTTTGACATGTTTATACAGAGTTGAGATTTTTTTGGGCTATCATGGGAGACCAATTCTTGGGAAGGATTCAGGAGAAAGGGGTAATTAGTGCACTGAAAATAGATTATGACTAGTTGTGGGTACCATGATCAGGGACCAAGACCTCAGGAGAAAAAAATAAAGATATCATCTAATGGTTTTAAAAAGAAAAACTCTGTATTTTTGAAGATTAACCTATTAGTGAGCCCTTTCTAGGCTGAGTATTAGGGTAGAAAAAAAAATAAGGCCAGAGGGATGCTAAGTGCATTTCAATTATAAAGGGAGAGAATATACTCCTATTACTCCCCCCCCCAACATCCAAGTACTGATTAGCACATTTCTTTAAAAATTGTGTCTTGATATCTATTCATGTTGCATAGCAATAGTGTAAGTATTATCTACCAAACTAGCTCAATACAAATTTTATTTTTCTGCTAATCTATCATTGGTTTGTTTTTAATATGACTCATTTATTTCATATTTTTTGCATTTATTCTGCAAAAGTTCAATCAATAATCAGGTTCTTATATTTGCTTTATAAAACTATTTTACCCTAGGAATAGCAAGAAAAAATTGGAGGCTTGTGGCTCCCTTGAGAATTGTTTAATTACTTTTCCTCTAATTTTTGCATTTTGCTATTAAACAGAAAACAAGAAAAAAAGGAATAAGAAAATAAAGGAGAGCAAGAAATGGGGAGGAAATTAATAGAAAAACAGATTAATGTTTTAAAAGAATATCTTGAACTTATAACAAATGACAATGCGTATTTATGTAGAAACATTGAGATGTGTTATTTCATAGTAGGTATGGACAAATTTTCTTTTCTACATGGAATTTCAGCCATATTTTAATTTTCTTTTCCTTTTCTGTTCTGTTGTTTCTTTTCTTGTTTTTGTTTTTGTTTTTGATTTTTAGAAAGAATGTGTAATTTCTTTTTATATTTGTATTTTCCAACTCCCATTCTACCACTTTCAACTTGGCTCTAAATACCTTGGAATTTAGATTTAGCCTTAATTTATTGCCATCACAAAAATTTTTCACTATTTTTCTTGGATGAGAAAATATCATCAGAAAGAAAAAATAAACATATACTTTATGGTCACTGTCTCAGGAATCTCCAGTGCTGTTTATTTGATCATTTGATATGATTAAAATACAATAAAATAGAATATAATAGACCACTTGTACTACAACATAGCAATCATTCACTGCCATATCATTAGGTTTTAATTAAAGCAGGCTTATTTTAGAAATGTTGGGAAATACATAGCATAGAAAGACAATGTGATAATCTATTCTTTCTAATCTGGAAAGACCCTTTGTATATATCATTCAAGGATTTTTTTGTGTGTTTATATATGTTGAAAATAAAGTTTTATATTTTAGTTACCAATGTGATAGACATTTTCTCATATTTTAAGAACAAATCTGTTGAAGACATACTTTTTCTGAGTGTAAATTATTTTATAATAATGGAAGATGAGAATTGGCAAACTGTAGACCATAAAGGTTATGAATCAGGGGCTCTGGAGTTCAGATTGCCTGCTCTGTGATCACTACTTCTTACATGTAAACCTGAGTACGTCATTGAACCTCTCATTGCCTCAATTTCAATACAGCAAGAATAGGGATAAAAACAGTACCTACTTCATAGGGTTGCTTCTCTAATTTAATTGTTTTAGGTATATATAGCAATAGAGAAATTTAAATAATTCCTGGGACCATGAAACATAGTACATAAAATGAGTTATCAACATTTATTTTTTAAATCCCATATTGTTAATCATTTGGATTGTTTCCATCCTGATGGACTTTTGAATAATATTTGGACACACTTGAAAGTAAATCTTCCTAAGAATATCACAAATGATTTGTAGACTAAATGTGTGCTGCAAAATTACCTTTCAGAATGTCATGAAACTTCTACTATAGTCAGCTTAAAAGAGAGCACTTGATAAGCACTGAAAGACCAACAGTAATGTAATTAGAATACATGCTATTGGTAGCAAGTTTAAATGTCTGTTTTATTGATAACATATTCATCACTTTTTAAATTGCCTAGCCATATCTTCCTTTTACAGTTTTCTTCTTTTAAACATACATTCTTGAAACCTTAGTATTTTATGAATGATAATACTATGTCCAGATTTTGGGTTTGAATTTAAAGTTCATGGATAGAAGTTAGTTCATGTAATGTTTTTTTTTTCCTGTGCATAGTTTTAATATCATATTATTTTACCTGATTTATTTGCTTTACTGCTATATTTGTGGTCCTCAATGCATTTAAGTACATGTGTGTTATTGTTTTAGACCACTTCTTGAGAATACGATACACCTGAATTTTATTTTGACCGCTTTGTCTTCTAATCATGAAATTTAACCCATTCATACTTATTGTTTTATTAATATACTCACTCTTGAATCTACTTTTTTATCTTAACATTATACTATATTAGAAACTAATGTTACTGATTATTATAAAGTATTATTATTATTATAAGCTAGTGTTTACTGATTTCTCTCACCCCACTTAATTTTTCAAAATATAGGTAATGTTTTCCATTTTTTACCTCTTTTCTCTCTGTAAGCAATTATTTACTTTAGAATAATGCATTTTTAATTTAAACTAACCTTTCATCTAATTTTCTGTGTCAACAATGAAACAGTATTAGGTCTTCCAATTCAAAATTGTATTTGCCTAAAGCTTTGCTGAAACTTCTTTAGTGTCCCACTAAAATACACAAAAAACCTGAGATCAACGATGCCAGACAAATGGATTGTATAATATTTGAAAAATATCCACCGCTTACAAGTACAATGTGAACTAAAATCTCTTATGTGTCCTCTGTCACAGTGTAACTCAGGAAAAAGATTTCTGGGGGAAAGAACACTAGAATGTTCAAGGACCTCTGTACCTGCATAAATAGTACAAAACCTCTAAGTCTGAACCACTAGAAAAATTAAATGACTGCACACTGAAGACAGAAGGAAACATAGTATAGAGGAAGTAACACTGTTGCTGTAAGAAGCAGATGAAAAATAAATGATCATTTGCAGTGAAAAAACATAACCCAGATAAATAGGACAATTCCAAAATACCCTTTAGCTAAATAAAGAATCATAAATGTGGATATTTGGACCAATGAGACTCTTTTTAAAGTCAGGTGAGATTCTTATAAAGAAATCAACATTTTATTTTTTTTTTCAGGTATAGTTTTCAATAATAGGAGTGAATCAAAATGAAGTCGGTAAAAATAAAAAAAAAAATAATTAAAAAAAGGATAATTTGAGATACTTCAGAAATCGCTTTTCTTTTTAGAAAGGGAATTAATTAGAACAAAATGACCCAAGTGCAAGAACAAGGTATATTCCAGGAACCCAAATTAGTGGCTGTAGAAGTTTCATATTTCTAAGGCCCAAAGCATTTGGTTACTAAAAACCATAAGAAAGAATGTTGAATAAAGCAGAATGCATCGTGAGACTAGTGACCTTCACTCAAGGGCTCAGTCAGTTTCAGACAACCTCAGAGTGATGGACACAGAGGAATCCAGTTTTTGCTCTCGTCCCTCCCTAACACTTCCCACACTGTCTTAAGGCATGATTGACAGCATAATTATGTAATAGATATGTTCATAAGTCAACTTCCTTGGTAAAGAACATGTGGAGAAAGATGGAGAATGAATCATGTTGGGCTAATGTAAGGTACACTGCATAGGCATCTACAGTTTTATGTTGTTCTTAACAAATTTCTACTGTGAATGTCAAGTATAGTAATAAGTCAATATGGATGATTACTGAGCTTAAAGCTATTTATTCTCGTGTGCAAAACTAGCTTGAAAAAACACTGCCAATTTATCAAGAAATAAATAGTAAATATTTTTATTACAATACCTTTTAAACTAATTGGCTTCTTTGCTAAAGGGCAGGTATATCCACTTGGGAAAAATATGTATTATATCCTGGCTCCGAAGAGATGGTATTTTAGAATAGACTGGAAGTGAGAAATTTAACAAGGATCAGAACTCTGAAATTGAAGTACATTTAAATTAACATAGCCGCCAAAATTTGAATATATACGTATGCTATTAAAACCAATCAAAAGTTGTGTAGGATAACCAAACCCCATGTAGTTGATATTCCTTTGGAAAGCTAGAAAACAAAACCCCTCTCCTGAAATATGTATCTCAAGGAATTTGTTTGCAAGTATATGTCTCCTAAGTCAATTTCCTAGGGTCATTAGAGATAGTCCACCACAGATCCTCCACATGGATTGACTAAGTATGAATCTTGTGGAGAAGAATGGGATGATAATGATTATGATGAAGATGATAATCAAGTCCACTACTTCCTAAGACACAGATGCCCTTAATTGTGTGACAAGTGATATACACATAATACTGAATGACGCCTTACAACAATTCTATTAATATCCTCATTTCACAGATGACAAAAATGCTTGGGAGAGAAAGTTATTTGCAATAACACAGCTACAAACAGACATACCTAGGAGTTAATGCAAACCGTTGATTCCGAATACCATTCTGAATCTCTTGGCAATGTGTGTATCATACCTTTACATCAGGCCATCTACGTGCTCTCTCTAAGATTTGATTATGTTCCCAGGGAGATTAGTGTTGTTGAAAAAAGTGCATCTCCTCCAATGTCTGCAGAGGACATTTTAACTAGGCAACATCTCTGGTCTATTACTATTTGGAGATAGAATTTACACACACACACACACAAGCTGGGGTCCCTTCCATTGTCCTTTTCTACACAGAATGTAGTGGTCTTATTGTTTTTCACTTCTGTTTCATTGAATTATGTAATCTATTTTAAAAAATCCTTAAAGGAGGATTAGAAAAGTTCTAATATAACATATTAGAAAAACATCATTTATCTATCACTTGCATTCTCATTTGTTTTCAAGAACTACAAAACAGCTCATCGGCTAAAGTATGAATCTGACTTGATTTTGTGATCTGATCAGTGATTTTTCCCACCTTCTTTCTGCTCTCCACACCATCAATTAAAATGCCTGCATTTGCTTCTTCCTAATGAAACATGATGAATGGAGCACAAGTTATTTGCAACTATTAAGAAACTCTGTAAAATTATTATATAATTCAAAAGAATGTTCTTAGGAATGAGTATGTGGGTTCCCATAATGGAATGACAAAAGGGGAATATGAAGCAAAAGAACAATCCCATTGCATAAATAAATACAGCATTCAGTTTGTGGATGACTTAATTTAATGTTTTCCTCCCCATAGAAAGAGAAAAAAGAAAACGAATCAATGCTGGAGCCCTATAGACAGTATAATGATCTAGTTCAGTCACTTTTGATTTTGGACACAATGATTAATCTTTCTAAGCATCCATTTCTTTGCTACTAAATCAAGGTAATTATATACACAGGACTTGATAGAAGCAGATAAAATGAATAAAAAGTACCTAGCACAGGTACTCTGATTTCAATTCACCACTTAGACTAATTTTTTTCTCTTTTTCTCATCCTTTTCCTTTTCTTTCTACTTCTCTATTTCTCCCATGTCACCTTCATAATATTACTATATAATTTCTATAAAAAACAATGCTGTGGCATTCTATGTATTTGTATGTATATTTTATTATAGGCCTTCTTTTGCAAGGTAGGGATCCACACTACTACCTCTATATAGAGCAATAATCTGAACCAAACATTTTTATGGAACAGAAAGGACTCAGTTTCCTACAGCATGGTTGTTGGAAGCAGGTTCTCCAATCACAACATCACCCAACTTCTGGTTTCACATCTATACAATAGTGGTTCCTATGGCCAAGTAGAAGTCATAGTATGAGTCCCAAAATAACTGAGGTTTATTTTAATAAACTAATAAAATCAATAAATATTTGTAAGTATAAACAATGACTGGTAACTTAAAGATATATATATATATATATATTTATGCATATATTACATATATGCACTCATACACTTGTACACACACATATAACAAGCATAACTAAAAATATATATATACATGGATTGTAGTTTACTTATCAATAATTCAAAGCACCCTGTGATATTTCATTCCAATAAAATGTACATAGATTTAAAGTTTTATATATACATATATATTTAATGTTGTATTTGGTAAGTTAAATACTGTTATTTTTGCTTGTAAGGTAAATTTCTGTCATAATAAGCAACATCATGGTCCTACTAGGTCTTTCTAAAAAAGATTTACAGGTTCTTGCATCTCTGACAGTAATCACACTGATTTTGTAATTTTAAAACTTTGTATCTTGGTACTTTAATTGATTGATAGTTTTTAATTGAGGCAAGCTAACCAAACTCACAAGAGTTTACTAAGAAAACTAGAATTCTGATGTGTTGTCATCTACTGTATATGTCAAAGGCAACACAGTATTTTACTGGCTGACCAGTGCACTTCAATCAGAGAAAACTTATTAATTAATACACAATGAGACGATTGCTTGTTAAACACCATTTTAGAGCAGAGGGAATTAGCAGACTGATTTCGATGACTGAAGCCCTGAAAGCCTGATATCTCCATCATCTCCACCATCAGGTAATATATGACTTTCTTAGGGCTGCTGTTGAAAAAAAATTGCCACGACTTGGGTGGCTTAAAACAACAGGAATTTGTTCTTCCACGCTTCTGGAGGCCAGAAGAATAAAGCTGGGTTGTTAGTAGAACTATGCCTCCCTCTGGATGCACTAGGGAAATATCTTCCCTGTCTCCTCTTGTTTTTTTTTTTTTTTTTTTTTAAATTAATTAATTTATTTTTTACTTTAGGTCATTGTACACAAATGGAGTACAACAATAATTTTTCTGGTTGTACACAAAGTAGAATCATACAATTTGCATATTTATACATATACATATGATATAGATGTTTGTCTCATTCCATTATCTTTCCAACCCTGCCCCCTCCCCACCCCTCATTTTCTTCTATACAATCCATCCCTTCTTCATTCATCCTGAGTCTCCCCTCACCCCTGCTATATGTCATTAACCACTTAAAAGAGAGATCATTTGGCCTTTGGTTTTTTGGGATTGGCTTATTTCACTTAACATGATCTTCTCCAATTTCATCCATTTACCTGCAAATGTCATCATTTCATTATTCTTTATGGCTGAATAATATTCCATTGTGTATATATACCACAGTATCTTCATCCGTTTCTCTATTGAAGGGCATCTAGGTTGGTTCCATAATCTAGCTATAGTGAATTGGGCTGCTATAAACATGGATGTTGCCGCATCACTGTAGTATGCAGATATTAAGTCCTTTGGGTATAGGCCAAGGAGAGGGATAGCTGGGTCAAATGGTAGTTCCATTCCGAGTTTTCGAAGGAATCTCCACACTGCTTTCCAGAGTGGCTGCACCAATTTGCAACCCCACCAGCAATGTATGAGTGTACCTTTTTCCCCACATCCTCACCAACACCTATTGTTGCTTGTATTCTTGATAATAGACATTCTAATTGGGGTGAGATGATATCTTAGGGTAGTTTTGATTTGCATTTCTCTTATTACTAGAGATGTTGAACATTTTTTCATATATCTGTTGATTGTTTGTAGATCCTCTTCTGTGAAGTGTCTGCTCATTTCCTTAGCCCATTTATTGATTGGGTTATTTGTATTCTTGGGGTAAATTTTTTTGAGTTCTTTATATATTCTGGAGATTAGTGCTCTATCTGTCATGTGTGTGGCAAAGATTTTCTCCCACTCTGTAGACTCTCTCTTCACATTGATGTCTATTTCCTTTGCTGAGAAAAAGCTTTTTAGTTTGAATCTATCCCGATTATTGATTCCTGCTTTTTTTTCTTGTGCTTTGGGAGTCATGTTAAGGAAGTCTGGTCCTAGGCCAATATGAAGAAGATTTGGACCTACTATTTCTTCTATTAGGTGCAGAGTCTCTTGCCTAATTCCTAGGTCTTTGATCCATTTTGAATTGAGTTTTGTGCAGGGTGAGAGATAGGGCCTGTCTCCTCTTCTGGTGTCTGTCTGTGCTTCTTAGGTTCCTTGACCTAGGACCACATCACTCCCATCTCTGTCTTCCCATATCTCTCACTTTTTTCTTGAAGTGGCATTGACAATTGTCAGGGATTTGCATGTGAATGTTTTTCTCTGAGGTCATCATTCAACCCACCTTAGACAACACATCAGAATTGGGATTGGAATATGACAACACATCAGAATATTACTTCTCTCAGTAATTTCTTGTGAGTTGGTTAGCTTGCCTCAATTAAGAACTATTGATCGATTAAAGTATCATGATGCAATTCATCAAGGTACTTGCTAAACTGGAGGGTGTAGAAGATACACAAAGACCATGAGCATTTGTTTCCTTGGCTTCCTCATTTTGTGATGTTATATGGAACTTCCCCATTTCATTAAAGTATTTATACACTTTAGAGATTGACAGAAGACCAGTGTGATTAAAATATAATGTAAAAGGGAATAACTGGCATGAGAGGATTTGTAGAGATGAACAGTGATGGGATGATGCCTTTTCTTGAAGGCCATATTGTTCACTGTGCAATGGAGCACTTCAAACTCGTGAACGGTGTCTACATTTGTCCCCATTGTATCCATGTATATATCAGCAAGGATCCAGGTGCAAAAACACTTTGTTTCCTGTCTAGATATAAAATGGGCACTATGAATACTGGGCAGGTTGAGAATATGGGGAACAATTCAACATGGAAAGATACATTAACAATTTAATGTCTTCCTGTCTTGCAGTTCTACCTCTTCGTTCATTTTTGCTAACTGGTTTTAGTTGCTGAGTGGTTAGTATTAACTGGTTGAATTTAAAGATGCATAAGCAGACCTTTTTGCTGGGCCAGAGAAAAAGAACTGTGTTAGCATTTCCAATTTTGC
The DNA here is from genome assembly GCA_020662805.1 of Glaucomys volans. Taxonomy (NCBI): domain Eukaryota; kingdom Metazoa; phylum Chordata; class Mammalia; order Rodentia; family Sciuridae; genus Glaucomys; species Glaucomys volans. Next base: position 1,125,259 of record JAJEJO010005711.1, read on the forward strand.
TATTGCTATCCATTTAACTTCTGTATCAATCCTAGAGAAAAGGGCGTGGCCAAATATCACATCCCTGAGTACCCCTTTTTTGTTCCCTCAAAATCCTATCCAAGTTAAAGGAATAATAAGAACAAGCCTGAACTGGAAAGTGAAGATAATATTAACTTGAAGGACACTGGGTCTCTCTTATACACAGTGGGAACTAGGGAAAGTCAGTGTTATCTGAGGAAAGTTATTTTTCTTACCTGTACACAAGAACAATTGCTCTTTGGGATGCTGGTCCTATAAGCAAACTTAGCATGCTGATGATGTCACTGCTTCTTCAGTCTAATATATAAAACCTCTCTCTAAGTTGGGCCTAGTACAGAACTGAAGGCCCTGTGGAAAGCAACGGTGCCACTGTGCATTAATCCACTACTAAGCAAAGTGTCATAAGAATGGTGGCACTGTGTGGTGAAGTACCCTGAAGGACGGCAGTACTATCTATTATCCTATTACCACTGAAGTCTTGTTGAAGCAGTCACTAGACTCTTGTAAGCTTTCCCAGTAAATCCTATGTCTCCCATGCCAACTTCAGGCACTTTCTTTGGCTTTCCCACAACCCAACCCACCGTCCTGGCACAACTGTAGGTGGACAAGTTCTGAACTTTATATATTCTATATTCTTTACTATAGACCTGAAGGTACTATGCACCTGTGCGCTATTTCTCTTAATTCCCATTCTATTTTATATACATCTGTTATTCCCTTCATTATTGTTAAACCATCGTTCTTTTCCCTTTGTTTTAGACTTCTCTCAAAACAGACCCTCACCTGGTTACCATGCAATCCCCCCGTCTCAAACGGTTCCTAGAATCTCATTCCATCTTTCAACTTGTCAATGATTAATTAAAACACAGGGTGATGTCCCACATCTAGACCACTTCTTTTTTCATCTCCCTGAATATCTAAATACCCACGCTCTTGAACTTCCCTTTCACTCATCACTTCACAAAATATACTGATTTCATTGTGAATACATACTGCAAAGAGTTTATTTTATGTTACTGCTCAATGTTTGCACAGTTGTCTGAATGGGCTCTCCATCTGTCCACACAGAGGACCAGACATTCCACATTCTGTCAATGGGTTGTTTCCAGTGACATGTGGATTCAGATGGAATGTGAAAATGAGGCTGCATAAAGTTTAATCCATATGCGCAAAAAGAAAGAGCATTTATGTTAATACGTATCTTATTATCTGACTATTTGCAGCATATGGTGGTCAATCCATTCTATGGTGTCAAGAATTTTACAGGAAAAAGAATACACAGCCTTTACAGTTTTGGAAGTTTACGGAATAAGTGAGTGTACATCACCAGAAACAGAAACTGCACAGAGGAAACTGGACAGATCTTAGTATTTGTTAGGGCCAGTACACATGAATTATCCACTGCCAGAGGGATCTGAAGAGTTTTGAAATGTCATAATGTATGTGTGGGGGTCAGGGGTTGTGGAAACTTGACTCCACCACTAATAAATAGATCTCCCCAAATTTCCTGTTTTCATCTGTGAAATGGAAATGCTGATATCCTCCCTTTGCAGAACTGCTATAAATATTAAATGAATTTGTACATGTAGAATATCTGGCATGTACAGTGGTTAGTTATATGTTAATTTCCTGCCATCCCCACTTCTATCATGATATAAATGTAGGGTCCAGATTATAAATTCAGCATCACAAGACTTAGATCTTGACGATGACCATGTCAAGGTGAATATAGAAGCCATAGCTAAAATAATGTCAGGTGTCTGATAAACAATTTGGGGTGGTATCAGTGTGATGGCAATTTTATTTTTTATTTTTGTTTTAAATAAAATTGTTAATGACTTAAATGGAATGACATGCCCAAATGAGTATATTCAAATTTGATTTTTTGAGATATCTTCAAAAATAATGGTTTGTAATCTTTGTTTTATAATTTTCAGAGATGGCAACATTTAAACATTCCTCTCTTCTTTTAAAAACTGTTTCTTTAAAAAATATACCAATTACACTCCTGTGTATGATATTCTGCAAGTTATGTACAAGTAAGGAAGTATGCATCTAAATTATTAGTGTAATCTCTCTATAAGCAATGCTGGTGGCTGTTACTATGAAACTTCTAGATAGTATTCAATTAAATATTTATCTTTTGAGGACATATAGTCAAATATTATGCATTTACTTTAGATTAATTAAACTTGCTGATTCGTATAAAACGATTGAAACTATAAGGACATAAAACCTGGTCACAGTGACAGAAAAGCTGATTAAAACATACCTCAGTTGTGTTGGGGTAGAAAATAGATCATAATTACTGATTTACCAATCATTATTTTTATTTTATTTGTTTTTTCACAAAAAGTGACTATTGCTTATGATATGCCTTCTGGCAGCTTGGTGTCTTCATTCTTTGTTTTTAATTACAGCTCAGCAATTTTTTTTTTTACCGTCTTCTACAATCATCTGGTTAACAAGAATGCTAACACAATTCAATCACCAGAAATTCAATAGGAGTAAAATATTTTTTTAAGGCTACTCTTAAAATAATTTTTATCATTCCTCCTTTTTACCCACTTGGACACTACCCTTGTTGAGGCTTTCAATCTATTAGTCATAAGCTTGTCATCTGTCTTGCCTTTTCTCCCCAGAGCTTCATATCCTTATTCAAAGCATGCTTCATATTTTAGTGTTAGATACACTTGCTTTAGAACTTCTTTAACTTTTTCTCTCTTCTCTCCCAAGAAGCTTTGCTTCACAAACTTATGTTGCACTGACATACAGCATCAGAACAATCCTGGAAAAAAAACCCAGACTATTCTGATGGCTGGATTAGTTTTAAATTTATGACCACACACAGATTGCAACACTCAACACTAACAGAAAATTCTATATTACTTATCTGGTAAATTCATTTTCTTATTCTCAAGGAGGTCACTGTCACAACTTTTCTTGAGTCTCTCTCCTTTCCTCCCATTCCTCTGTCATCAGCTTAAACTTACCACAGCCCCTTTTATTAAGAAAATTCATTATCAGGTCTACCATGATTTCACCAAGTCCATAAATTTGTAC